>VXBX01001194.1:430044-487341 GCA_013400415.1 Scytalopus superciliaris | reverse complement strand
AAAAAAAAAAAAGAAAAAGAAAAAAAAAGGAAAAGAAAAAAGGCAAGGAAAGGTTTTCCTTATTTTTCTTTTTCAGAACCCACAGGATGAAAACCTTGCTTTCTCTCCCTAGCTGACAACAGATATTTAAGGGAAACTGGGTAGCAGGTACAGTACAACGTTACAAATTCACAGCTATGAGGATGGTGGTGGATGATAACAGCTACTGGGTGGAGAAAGCACAGATCAAAAATAACCAAGTTTCAATCACTGCCTGTAGAAAGATCCAATAGCGTCTTTTCACTTCCTTGCTTGCATAAATTATGAACCTGAAGCAAACAAAACACGGAGCACACAGCGTAACTGCACTTGCTCACTGATTCTGCCTTTCTGAAAACATTCCACAGAGCAGGAAGACTTTAACACCATGTTCAAAACAAGGATTAAGAACAACTGTTCACTGGTTTCTTCTTGTTTTTCCACCTTCTTTAGTGCATAAAATAACTACAGAGGCAGGGAATCACAGTGGCACAAAACACTAATTCCGTGTTAGGTATCAGAGGATGCCTAGTGAACTGTTCTGCTGTGGTTTTGGTTTTTTTAATCAGCAAGAAGATTAGAGAGACTAGGATAAAACACTAAGAGTGCACACTCTATTGTTCTTACTCAGTAAATAACGTGTCATGTTCATAAACCCTATTTCCAAATTTCTCTGATTATTATGAAAACAATAAATATATATTGTGACCCAACATTATTTCTCAATGGTACACTAATGACTTTTCCGTAAGATTATTTTGATTTTCCATGAACATGATAAGTAGTACTGCTAAAGGTGTGCATTTTCTCTGCTCTCTTCACAGTAAAAAAGAACACAGAATAATCGTCTGAAAGATTATTTGGAATTCAAGTTACCTTACAGAACTCATCATTCAAATTTTTATAGCCAACTATTTTAAAAAAAGCCCTCTAGCTCACATCAGAGATGACTAATGAAATCAGTGAAGTGTCAAGGCTTTCAGTACAAGCTTGTCTCTGGAAAGCTGACACAAAACGATGACAACAGCTTGTGGTTTATTTCTATGATCATAATCACTGTACCAGGGCAACCATTCGAAAAAAGCACCAAACTCTCCATACGATGAACAAAGGCAGAAAAATTCCTTACAACACTGCCACAACTTACAACCACATAATTCTAATTCTCACTCATGATGTACATTTTAGTGCAATTACCAAATTCCCCCACATACCTTTTGGGGTGCAATATCATCTTCTGCTTCACAAATTCTTACTGACAGCTGTCCTATTCTACAAAACAATTTTTTCCCAAGAGTTTAGGTCACAAGCAGAAATAATAAGTCCATTAATTGAAATCTGTCATAGTAAGATCGATGCACCATTTACTTCTAGTCACTAGTACAGCTCAATAACAAACCACACGCCAATATTCTGAGCACACCTTTTAGACAGATTTTATTAATATTTATTAAATAAAATGGCTTATCAGTGCAAGTCATACGAAACTCGGTCTGACTTGTGCTGTGTCCACAAAGCTACGAACATAAGAGAGATAATGGTGGTAAAGAAATGCCCGAGACACGGGAGATACAATGATCCTTTTAAATGGACAAGCTTTTTATAATGAGAATTCTTTTCACAAGAAGACTGCAGCCCTACCTGAGCCCTACCTTTTTCCAGACACAAAGAAAATACTTAATCCAAAAATGCCATGAATTTGTTACTGGAGAAATGTATTAATCTTTGGCTACAATTGAAGTTACTTGGAACAAGCTACAAATTACAAGCTTTGAGTTCCAAGTCATTTTATAAAGAGTCAAGGTGAAAATATCTTTTATCTTTTTCTACATATGGCCTTGAATGTCCACACTGCTATACATTTTATTAAATATCTTAGAGCACGGGAATCAGTACCTTTTGAAAAAACTTCAAGAATTCATTTCTCTCTCCATAGGCTCCAAATGGAGAGTGACATGGAAGAGTATTGTTTAAAATTCTGAAAGAAAGTACCACAATACATGGACAAGCAATCTTCCAAGTACGTATTTTTCTTACTATTTTAAATGTCTATTTGGAGACAAGAGAGTTTTGCTGTGTTTTAATGCAGTTTTCTTTCAAGGATGATTCCCACCCAGACAACAATCAACAATGGCATCACTGACACAGAGATTTTTAGAAATCAGCACTTCAGGAAAGCAACATATGCATGAAAAAAACTTCCTGAAAGTGAAGCAACGATGCTTTAATTTCAATGGAGACAGATACCCAGAAAAGTACTTAAGGAAGAGGTTATGCAATCCCGCTGGTGATGCAAGACAGCAATCTGTGTCACCTACACTCCATATGGATGGTACTGATATCGAGCAAGATTTGCTGACGCCTAAGCAGATACCGTTGCAGTTATTTGTAGAAGGAGTCTGTACTGTGGGGATGAGACAAACCCCAATTTTTATCTGTTTCAGTGCAACCTGAAGATAGAGGCAATTCATAGCTCTGGAGATGGCACAACATCAAGATAACACAAGGAGTCCGGATTAGAAGAATGATCACTTCTACAGTTGAAAAAAAAGTGGGAGGCAGTAAAAACAAGAGCTCGTTTCAGTCAAAGAGCATTTCAACAGAGGGTCAAACACCTACAAGGAAAAATTGGATAAAGTTCTATTTGGGCAGAAAAGGGAATATCCAGAAAAATAAGAATCATCAACACAGATGTGGTAGCTGGAATTGCATCTGTGAATTACTGCCTCCAGAGTCAAGAGGAGGCTCATGAAGGAAGCTCAGGAAGTTCTAAAAGGAACAGAGAGCTTCCATCTATCCCTTTTCCGTATTCTGAATATTGAACTGATGCTGATAAAATTAAAGACAAAGCAAATGTCACAAAAATGTCATACACNTTCTACGTTAGTACACATACCTTTGTACAATGTTATGAATTTACTGCAAGATTCATCTGCATTTCTAGTGGCTGTAGAGTAACATTATTCATTCTCTGGCCAATTAATAAGATACAGTAAACACAGTGGTGGCTAAATGTAAATATCAACAAACACCTGGACTAGAATTTCTCTGACTTTGTATCTAAGCAAATTCATATTATCAGCTTGTTGTGAACAAGCTAAAACATGGCATAATGCCATATTTTAATCTCTAAGATAAAGGTCTCCTGATATAACTTTACAAACAGAATATATACCTACAAATTAAAAAGTCACAGTAACAAAAACTGTTTGTAAACAGAAAGAGCAGTTATATCTCAGTTATTTCTAAACAAAAACCAGCAACCCTCTTGAAGCATTTGAGAAGTGTCATATATTAGTTTTATAACCATCCAGCTAAACAGAATATTGGCTAAAATAAGCATGAACCCTAAGGAATAAAGCAATACTGAACAGAAAAAAAATCAAAAATCACCTAAAAATTGCAGGAACTTATTTTATTTTCAGTATAATTTAGGTTTTGACCAAAAAAATAGAGATGAAACATGCAGAACTCAATTTAATTACTCAAACATAAGACTGTGCAACTTTAGCTCCAGTGATGAAAACAAAAACAACACTGAAAGTGTATATACCAACTCATGTTTGTGTCTTACATTTTTCAGAATTCTAGGTTTAATAAACCTTCGCTGGCATAACAAATTTCAGTCTCATTAACAAGCATACACCACATTCTAAGCCAAAGCCCAGGAGCTCAGGACTCCAACACTGAGGAAAAAAAATTGTTAAGTCTTTTTATAAGATATCCTAGAAAGTCTACCTTAGCTTTTAGTTTAGGTAGAACTGAAGGACAGTTCTTGATCAAGTGTAATTCATATAGGTCACATAGTCAATTAAAAGTACATATTTTACTGCTGAAACTAACTTACAAGTAAACATCCCAGCATGATTATTCCATAATTATACATTTTAGTATAAATATTTAATGTAAAATACTATTACCTTATTATTTATACTCAGACAACCTACCAATCTGTGCAGATTAAACTGCCTGGTCTTCCGCACCCTGTTCATGAATCTCCTGCCCATCTTTTTAGCACGCCAGACTGATAAAAACATCTTGTGTTTAATGCCAGTTTCCTTAGGTTTGCTTCAGTCATCAAAATGAACCCAACTGCACCGTGAGCTCAGGGAAAATCTCAGCTGAAAACAGTATAACCAGTTATTAAGACAACTTGATGTTGATTACTCTATCTTAGGTTGCTCTAATGTTTGGATTAATCCACAGTCCATCTGTTACAGTTTTTCTTTCTTGTCTCTGTTGACAAGAATTTGTTGAGCAGATCCATATGGAGGAAGGGGCAGATTTGGTCAACTGAGTCTTACTATAACATACAAACTGTCACCCTTGCATATATTTGCACATTCTTCAATTACAGGAAGTGTAGAAGTGGTAACCTATCAAGAACTTGGTCAATGCATTTTAATTAAATACTGTATGTCAACTCCCCTCAAGTGTGACCACCAAAGTACAATACCAGTCTATAAATTACTATGTCTGAAGGCACGTTCAAGCTTTTCTTTATAACTCCCTGTATTCTAGGTATGTTCCTGACACCAAAAGCACTGCCTTTGCCTTTCTGCTGAAGATGGCAAAGCTTTACAAAGTTCTCAATTTAGAAAAAAGTAACAGATTGCAGCCTTCTCACAGTCATAACCCATCTTGCAAATTACATGTCAACTGATCTTTAATTTCTAAATGGAAACAGAATCTTCATCTCCAGGGTAATCTCACCTACCCGCTCAGACTGAAGCAGGACAACAAAATGTATCAGGGCAAAGAGGAAGTTAAAATTACTTTGACTGCTGGCCTGCTGGCTAACCTTGAACCTGCACTGTTCAAACTGGAAAGAGCATTAGTCTTTCTGAGAGCAGAAAAAAACTCTCCTAATGAGCATAGAGGGCTATTTGAACAAAAGCTCCACAAGCTCCAAAAGACTTCTGGGGAATCCCTTGAGGGAACAGATGGAACTGGAGGGAAGACACATCAAGAGATAGAAAGAAGGGAAACTATTAAGCTTACCAGCACATGATTCAAGTTTAAGTGGAAAGGAGATTGTCCTGTCTTGAAGGAAGCACGTGTGAATATGCACATTTAGGTAAGACTTGTTTCCACACAGATTAATGGAAAGGAGGTAAATAAAGGTGCTTGTTTGCAGTTGAAGAAACAGGGCAGAAGAGACAAACCATGTAAGCTGTAACACCTTTACTGGTGTAGCCAGAAATCAAAATACTTTCACAGCAGGTGAGAGATTATTCCAAAAGTCAGAGACTGACTGTAGATCATCGTGTTTAGGGTTATAAGATGACCATCATCTGCTAATTTATATTTCCGAATATAGATTTTAATTTCTGGAATAACTATTCCTCAGTCATTTCCATAATTTTAGAGAGTCAGTGTTACTGACTGTAGTTTCATTAGCATCTCCTGACTCAGCTATTTTTCAAGTTGAAAGGTCAAACTAGTTCATCCTTCACTGTACAGCAGCTGCCCATTTCCTCTGACCACTCTTACTCTTTTATGTGCCATTGCTAAATCTGCCTTCTTAATCAAGATAATGAATGTGCAGATTTCTAAAGTGATAAGATAATACAGTTTTATTCCCATTTGCTTTTCTAGATATTCTTTGTATTCCATTTGCCTTTTTGACTGTAAATTGAATACTGAGATAATTATTCCATTGATCTGTTATAACCCTGACCTCTCATTCCTCCAAGATGATGCAATGAGAACACAAGTTCTTCGGAGATCCTTCTGGTAACCTCCATCCATCAGGATAACCAATCTTTTTTCTTAACTTTTGCTCTCCTTTTGTTGTTGCTTTGGGGTTCTTTAACTTTTAGATCCCAAAATTATTTTTTTATTATTTTGTGACAACTTAAGCTTCTCTTAAACTTTTCTGAGGAAGTCTATTGTGTGCATGTAAGAAAACCTAGAAACCTACATCAACAAGATGATCTTTATGCACATGCTTTAAGGGATTTATGCAGCAGAGATTCTTTTTACAATGCATTCATTGCTTTCTTATCTCTAATTTCTTCACATGCTCACCAATTCTGCATTTGAGAACAATTTCACTGTGTTTTGCCAGTACAGAAATGAGAGCGAGTTCCCATTTCTCCTCTCCCTTCTGGAAGCTATTTTAGGAACAAGCACCTTGCCATATTTCATTTCTGTGATACCACAGTCAGGATAAGTAGACGGTTATACAGCACTGCAGCACTAATAGATAAGCAGTTTCAAATCAGGGTTAATTTAAAACCATTAAGCTTAAATGCCATTAGGTCCTGGAAATACTTTTTCAAAGATGACTAAACATGAAACGAAAAAAAAACCCAACCAGGGATACACTGAGTGAGCACAAGACATTTATTTCACAGAGTAAAACTACAACTGCACTGCTGCACTAGGATTATAAAGCCTGTTTGGAGAAGGCTGGGTACCACTACACTAAGCATGGGATATGGGGCACACAAGTTGCTGCTTCTAAGCAAGAGGAAAGGTACAGCTAATGGACACACTTCTCACCCAAGAGGCACATGATCATAGCACTACACCAACCAAAATGCCCGATTAATCCACTGCCTCTCATCAGTGAATACTGTAAGTGTAGAGCAGTCCTTCCCTCCCCAATGGACCATCCTGACCTCCAAGAGAGATTCACAGAGCCAAAGAAGGTAAATGCTGTTTTACTGCTTTTATTCTAATAAAGGACTACTTGCCCTCTAACGCAAACTGAGCCTGAATATGTTTAATTTTTCTCAGATCTGGCACTACAAGGTCAACAGAGATAAAGCACAGGGGCACTGACATGGGGCACAGTTACTACTTCAACGGTATTCACCAGGTGCTTCACCTAGTCAAAAAGATTTCTTTTGTCAAGGCCTGGGGGTAAAACTTACACCTTTCTTTTCAATGGGGAACAGTATTTCAGCTTCACAGACAGTAAAACAGTAACTCATTTGCATTTAATGTCATATTATGAAGTCATAGTTTTATTCACTGAAATATGTTGATATAATCACAAAAGATTCCTCTAATGTGCTTTAAATGGTCGAACAACACTAATCCACATGTCTAACACATGTTTAAAGTATCTTTGGTACAGAGAAGTGGGGATTTTTAGTGCATTACCTGAAGCATGAGTGCTCTAGCAGAGTGTAACAGTACTCAGCCAGAAGGGCAGGTCTGTGCAGAGACCAAACAGGCTGCAGTGAAAGAGGCTGATCACTGCTCTGCCCCACCTGCTCAGCATTGTCTTTCCCAGCATCTCTGGGACAGAGATCACCATTCCTGAGAACACGTGAGAACGGGAAAGCAGCCAAGGGTGTTGCATGAAACATGGACAAGAGTCCACAATTATATAACTGTAAGTTAAGATTAACGTATTTCCCACCACCATGTCCATTTTCACAGTTCCTGGACTGTTCTGCTACTCCGCTGATGATTGCAAAAAGCTATTCTAGAGATACCAAATATTTAACCAGTAGAATGCCTTTAGTTCCTTACAGATATATTCAGTCAATAATTAGAGTTTTCAAGTATAGCACGAATAAACAATTTTAGGTCCCTTACTAGACTAATAGAAATGGTACCATGTTCAAACTAAGACATTTCTGCTCAGCTGTCCATGTCTATGTGTGTAAAGAACAGACTGAGTGCAGGTATTTTCCTCACAGGCTTTGAAGATTGGTGCTATGCTGAAAATCTCCAGAGAGAGATCAGCAAAAAAGATTTGATTAAAGAACTGCAGAGACTTTTCTGAATCTGTACTTCTATCTTCCCAATTTTACAAATTATTACATTTTTTTTCTTCAGAGCTTCTCTATTAGCAGTGAAATAAGAATCACGAATACCAGTATATAATACACAAACATAATACTGGAATATATGGAAGCTTCAATTAGGATTTACACAAATAGTGAATTGCCATGCTGCATCATAAATAATATAGAAATGAAATGTTTTCCCTTTCATGTACAAATTGCTTTAAATGAAGATTACTAATTTTTTTGTCTTATTACACCATGACCCATTTATTTTATAGCCTTATAATAATCTATTATTCAAAGATTTTTTTTCCTTGACAGAAAACTCCAGTTTTCACTCCACAGTTTAAAAAATTGCTTGGTATTATGTCATATATATGTGACAGATTTCACTTGATTGGAGCTATTTAATAACAGCAGATGTTAAATACAAACCCCTCACTCTGAAGGCGGGATACAGCAGCTAAATTCAGTGTTACATGGAAATAAACCCTTTGTAGCATCGCCATCTCGTGGGCAATCTGCAGAGTAACACATTGCCTCAAGTACATCAAAGTCAGTCCAACGGGATCCCACCTCATTTCAGAACTCAAAGAACCTCGCACTGCAACCACAAGTTTCTACGAGGAATTTGGAAACTTCATGTTAAAGAAATTACCAGCTGCCCACCTACCTGAAATTATTCTCTGAAGAGTTTAGGGCAGAGTGTCTGTGAAGGATTTGAAGCATGACCATTTTCCTTTCTCTCTTCATGATTCTCTACCATTAAACATGGGGGGAAAGAACTCCAGAGTTGTTTTAGAGCATTAATCAGGGTTAACTTCCCACAGTATTAGAAAGGGAACAGAGGATGTGAAACCTCTTGTGTCAAGTTTACTGCTTTGTTACTCAAGATACAGCAAGTAAACATTTCTTTCAACTGAAAAAGCTCCACTCTAACAAGACAAAACTGTAAGCCTTATTTAAACTTTAAATCAGTGCAGCTAGTATCACTTATTTCACAGTAACTGCAAAAATGCAATATTTTAACCTAATCTGAATCTGAGATAGCCCACTCCTCCATCAAGGATAAACCACCTTGAGTTACTACAGTACTTAATGTGGAATATTTGATAAACAGTATTCACAAGCTCATGCTCTAAAAATTTGGGATGCACATTTGTCTTTTTGGTCATTGAAAGCTGTTCTTTTTTTAAAAAAGAGCATCCACCAGTCCAAGCAAGTTGTAAAAGCTGCTTTAAGTCCTACAGGAGTAGAAAGTTTGTCTCAGGAACAAAATGCAAACTAATTAGAACCAGGCATCTCCCTTCCCATCTATTCTTTTATATTATTGCTCCAGACTACAGAGGACTTGCTATAACAGAAGGCATTCCTCACAATCCATTCTACTGCCCTCTGCAGCATTGCTTAAAAAGCAATATGTAATCATAAAACCACTGACTCTCCAAACTACTAACACTGTATTTGAAATTCCAAGTGTATTTAACATTTATGCTTTAAACAAAAAACAAACTCCTCTTATTATTTTATTCTTGTAATAAACATTCTATATTACATTTCGTTTCCTTAAGCAATGAACTATTAAACAAAGCTAATCAAGATCTTGTATATCAGCCCAGACTTGGCCCTCACACAGTGCATCAAGCCAAGCTACCAAACAAATCATGCAAAGTACTCTTAACTTGGGGCTGTTGCTGCTAAACTGACCTTCAGCACAGGCTATGTCTATGAAACTGTGGATGCACCACTCACTCCAAACACCTTGACTTCAGACTGCTCATAATCAATGTATGCAAAGTAAATTCTTCAGGAGAGAAGCAAGCCAGCAGTTAATTAGCATCAGAATTCAAAATTCCATAAAATGCTGGTAAACAACTGAAACCTGGAGCACTCAACTTGATTTTCATATGAACAAAGGTCAGAAAAATTTCAGTTTACCGTACATTGCTGTGACATTGAGAGAGTAGTCAACTGAAAATGATCAGATATATGCTATAAATGGTAATATAAGCTACACAGTATTTCCCTTACTCACATTTTCTTATCAAGTGAGTATTTTCCAGCACTTATCAAACTGAAAAAGATAACAGCAATCCTCCTCAGAGACCTAAGATACACAGCACTTTGAACAGGCCTCATCATATTTTGCAAATATACTTACACACTGCTTCACTTTATTTCCAAAGTAGTTTTCTTTCTTCCAGACAGTTTTACAGCTCACCTCTTTGCCTTTCTGATCCCTTTATGAGTCATGAAAGGCAAGACTAACTGCTCTAGGAATCAGGAAAAGCTTGTGCATAAAAAGAGTTGACAATAAGCCTCCACAGGAAGAGAAATTTTTTTTTTTTATTTCTAACGGTTGCATATAAAATGTGTTGTATCACTTTCTGAATATCAATAAATTCAGGGAATTAGACATGTGAAAGTGTGTTACACTGTGTCTATCTTCATAAGCCAGAAAAGACTGAAGTCCTGACCATTCTCAAAAATGAAAGCTCTGTCATATTAGCATTCTTAGGAGGCACTTCAGAGGTCAGTATAGCACACTTCCAAGAGGTTATTCGTTAGGGCTTAAGGAATTCAGATTTTCTAGCTGAAGACTGTGGAAAAATACTGAGTTCATTATGAAGTAAAAATAACTGTGTTCAATATCATCATATACATTTTTTAAATCTTAGAAAACCTGGAAAATAAGTAGTAAACACACACTATACCTGGTTCTTCTACAGAATTCTTACAAGTGAGTTATAAAGAGTTGATACTTTCAACAAGATTTTTCTTCATAATTAAAAAAAAAGAAAAAAGGGAACTGTAACTAGGTTCAAAAGAACTTTTTTCTTAAAATATCATAGAATCATACAAATCACAGAATGGCCTGGGCTGCAAGAGACACTGAAGATGATATAGTCAAACTCCCTGCCATGGGCTTAGACACAACTAGACCAGGTGGCTCAAAGTCCCATCCAACCTGGCCTTCAACACTTTCAGGGCCGGAGCATCCACAACTTCTCTGGGCAACCTGTTCCAGTGTCTCACCACTCTCAAAATTAAGAATTTCTTCCTCTTACTTAATCTAATTCTACTCTCTTTCAATTTCAAACCATTCCCCACCTCGTCCTATCACTACACGTCCTTGTAAAAATTCCTTCTCCAGCTCTCTTGTACCTTCAGGTACTGGATGGGTCATGTCCAGCCTCTCACCCACCATCACCCCTAAGTCCTTCTCCCCCAGACTGCTCCCAATGTAATGGCATTTGTTCTTTCCAGTCACAAAGGGAACTACCACACACCAGCATCTCATCATTCTAAAGCACAAACACTCACCAATTATCAAATCACTTTTTCATCTTTTCCTCGAAACAAGTCATAAAGACTCAGAGGTGTTAAAGAAAACAGCACTTAGTCTGGCACACTGAAATGCTGTGTTATTCAGAAAATTATTAAGCTGCATCTACCTGCTAACCCAGTGAATAAAACTGCCTGTTACAACCCACTCCAAAACCTCACACTCAGTTTGTCGTCTTAATCTTTAAATCTGCCTTGAAGTTACTGGAGCTGTCTGAGAATAACAGTGCCACATGCTGAAAAACTCCAGAGACATGTATTGCACTTGGCTTATTACACCTTCCACATAGGGCCTCCATTAAAACATTTACTAGAAACAAACTCAGAATTATTTGCACAGGATCCTCATAGAAAACCCAAAATGTAACTGGCAGCAGGAACTATAGTGCCCCTCAAAATTACACCCAGAACTCAAGTTACCTATATTTGCTTTCTGGGCATTTTACTACCATGCACACTTTGTCATAATGTGCAGAACTAAGTCAATGCTTTAATGTCTACAAAGTAGATTTCACAAATGGGCAGTTCCATAAAATACCAGAACCAGGTGCATCACATGTAATTTTTTTGCCCGGCAAAATTAAATTCCTAGTGGGCATATCAAAAGAGTTCACTCTTATTTTAACTTTAAAAATGCCTACCTTTACTGGTGAAATATGAGAATGGGAAACAAATCCATGGACATTCTCAATCTGTGACAGATTCTTCTCCGATACATGAACCAGCTCTGGACCCGTCACCTCATTGGCAATGTGTGGAGAGCTGTGCTCCTGGGGAGGTGTATCTTCATCCTGATAGCGGTATTTCTGAAGAAAAAACATTATAGAAAAAGATCAGTCCACCACAGAAATGGGAAAAGACTATCCAGAAAAACCGAAGTCAAACAGAAATAGTTATTCTTCTGACCTTGCCTACTTCAAGGCAATAATATCTATAAATAAAAGATTTAATTAGCATTTTTAGTTTAAAGACTGATCCTGTCCAAAAATATTCCAGCTTTTTTAGTCTCACCTGGAATCACTATGAAGTAACCTAAATCCCTGTAGTGTTTATGGTGTCTGTAAGATGCCACCCAACATTTTCTAACCACATTCACTTTCACACATCACTACTGTACTCCTGAGTACATACATAATTACTACTAGTTTACAGACAAAGCATGTCACATCACTAAAGGTACAGAAGAACCTTCTAAACATGTATTCATCTTAAAGTTGGAAAAAGTTATCACTCTTATTGAAGAATATTTAGAAGACATTCACTTAGTGTTTTTTAAAACAGAATTCTAAGATCTGCATACTACATTTTAAGTCAAAAATAGTCCTCTTCTTAGTAGTTCATTTCTACACCGTAAGGCAGTAGGTGACTGCAAGTACCTGACAAACAGTGTATAACTACTAACCCTTTTAACACTTACATGCAACTTCAACTTCTGGCTACAAGATCCACATCCTTCATAACAAACTGCTACAATATTACAAACTTGAGATCTACAGGATAACTACAAAGAAACTGCTTGAAATGATGGATCAGTTACCGAGTCCTGTAATGCTTAACACATTCTTAACCCAATTCTACAGTAGAAGCAATTCAAGTATATTTTCTCTAAAAATACTAATTATTAGCAGAGAAGCGCAGGGCAGGAGAAATAATTCCAAAGAGGAAAGCAAGAGCATTAAGAATTTTGTTACTACAAGAGCCCAATTCCAAACACTTCCATACCTTCTCCCTAGTCAGATGTCAAAGGAGAGATGGTGAAAATTGACAGTTGTGGAAAAATTGCAATGGTTACTCAAAAAGCCCTAATTTTCCACATCTTTGGCAGAGAGGTTTCATGAGATAACCAACTTAATAGCTCCCTACTACCAGAAGATAAAAGTTCTTCCCTTTCCCTGCAGCAGTGAGATGCTGGATTGCTCAGCCTCAGACTCCTGCCATTCATATGCTTTCTGAGATTAACTTGTTTTTCACTTATCAAAACAAAACCCTGAAAGGAGTTGACATTACTTCTCTAGAGCAGCCATATTAAACATCAGGAACAGCAAAGAACTATCTTTTAAAGAGTTGGCTAAAAATATAGGGGAACATTACCAGAGTATTAATTAGATCACACTGGCAATTAAAGAAAATAAACATTAGAGCTTCAAGAAGCGCAGAAAATGTCCTGCAGCATCAGAGAAAGGAGGAATTCTGCTGACTCAAAGCAGCTGCTCCACCAGTGAAGGCAGTATCTGGGCAGACTTGTGATCCAAAATGCCCCTGCCAGACCTCAGGCTTTGATTTCATTATGAAACAGAGGAAAATTATTTCAAAGTGGATTTAGTTTCCAGACCACCTCAGACAAGACCCTGCAGAAAGCTGCAAGTGGATCATTCCATTTGTACTGGGGATTTGGGGTGGAGGAGGAGGGGGAAGGTGAGGCACACACAACAACACCCAGACAAGAAAAAACCCATACAAATTAGTCAAATAGTCACAGATCAATCAAAACTAATTTCCTTTATAGAACAGCCAATACCTTTAGACAAAGCACAGAATTACCTTGCTTTTTTTTTTCCTGAAACAAGACACACTTACTAGAAACAGGTATCTGAACGTGCCTGAGTGCAAACGGGGTCTAGATTTCACTTAAAAAAATATGTTTACATTATGCAGTGTATCAGTGCTTATAATAATACAATGCATATGAAGTTTTATTAGATCAGTATGCCATTATTTTGATTTAAAATGAAAAATGTTGTAGTAAAGAATTCTCTCCCCTAAAAGTTACTGACCTGGCCTACAAATCTCTCAAAAAACAACATTTTAAAAGTGAACTGCTAATTGGATTTTGATGCAATATTCAAGACTGACTTCACTATTATTTACAAAGTATTTCCCAACTACTATAAACAACCAAATTAATGTTTAAATTACACTGCATTAAATATTTACATGATAATGTTTCGAAATGGAAACAGTAGACAAGGACACAAAGTGCATGAAATCGTAATATCCACAGTACTACTTGTTCTCCAAAGTGCCAATCTATTCTTGCCCTTTACAGAAATTACTTACAAGCAAAGTGCTTCAAGTGCAGCAAACTAGTGTATCTTGTAACAGCCAATTCCCCATCAAACTGGAAGTGTTTAGTACTGCTTTAGTATGAAGCATCACCTCTGAAATACTGCCTCTCGTGTAAGGTGGCACATTCAAGTGCTCTGGCTGGTCAAACAGACACCACTCAACACTGCCCTTCTCCTTCCTCTCCCAGGAGCTGTCAGCCCTTGAACAAGAATTCAGTCAGCTGTTCCAGTCATGCCAAGTTAATTCTGCTGCTAAATATGAAGCAAAAGCCCATGGAAGTTGCCCTCCATAGGAGTCTAAAGACACAATTTCACAGTACAGCCCATCTCGCTCAAGGGCAGGCACTGTCCAAAGGCACAGAACCCCTTCAGTTGCTCTCACTCGAGCTCCACAACTTCATCTCCCTGCCCCTCACTATGAGCACATGTCCGACTTCAGATGAGGAGAGAGCTCAGCAAGCTAATCCAGCAGAATGTTTCATCCCTCTACCAGCAATCTTAAATTTTCTGTAGTTCCCTTAAGTGGCTCATGACAAGCTGAGACATGCAGCAACACTGGCACAACAGGGAGAAAAGCAGATCAAGAGTAGTAGGGCCAACCCATCTCACAGTGATTAGGAACAGACCATTACTCTGCTTACCAGCAAGAGAACCCAGCCCTGCACCCAAACCCAGGCTCCAAGGGAACCCAGTTTACAAGTGCCATCGGAGCTATGGACACATCAAAGGAAAGAAAAAGGTGTGACAAAGCAGCTCTGAACTTGCAGACAGACTGCCTCAGCTGCACTCCTGGGAAGCTTCCCAGCACCCAACTAGGTAATGGCCAAGCCATTTAGATACTTTTTAAGAAGTTTTATGGACTGCTCTATAATTTATAACCAAGTCCAAAGCAACCAAGTCCTACACATTTAAAAGAGACTTCTGACAGAGATACTGCCCCAAAGGATTCTGTTGCAGAACACAGGTGTGTCAAAATTGATTTAAAACATACCTTTTCTGATGCAACATAGTTAACAGGATACCTTCAGGCTAGATTATACCTTCAATCGGTTTTGAACTGTCACCAAACTCTATGGACTAAATTACTTGCTGATGTAAACAACTGAAAAATCCCTTTAATAAACCAGTGCTAGTTTGCATGAGATGAGAAGATGGTCCCAATTCACCACAGTGAAATCACTGTTCAGGTCTACAACCTCTCTAATTCAGGTCCCAGGCCTAGCAAAATTAGACAAAAATAACAATGAACAAAGTATCTGCAACAATATACACACAAGGATTTTTGTGGACATTTTATAGCACCATTTTTAAGAATAAAGGCCACCTGTTCACAGAAAAAGCACCAAAAACTTTTAGGAAACTCACTCTAAGAAAGATAAGAGGTTAGGCAGACTAAAGTGAACCTGTGTTTTAAAAAGAAGGTATTTCAAACAGACTGATACATAATCTACCCCCTAGAGACAATTCAGTTGTACACTAACATGTATATATTTAAAGATCTTCTCATGAGAAACCTTAGTGAAACAAAAGTGAAAGGAAATTCTTTAAGGAACACTTAAACAATCCCATGCCCTAAACTCACAATCCATATCATAACAGCATGCAACTCAGTTTTTCCAGAGATTCCAGCCTTACAGACTGTCATGTTCACGGACAGAAAATTATTTCTGCTAGAACATCCTTAACTACCAAATGATCTAATGACAGAATACGAGGCAGCAATAACTACAGTTCCTTCAAAATGGGATGTGCATCAAAATCCAGTTCATGCTACATGTACATCTCAATCCACTACCTTCTGTGAAAAAAAAAATGTGAAAGCACAATAATGTATCTTCTCTACATACAAAGAAAAAAAATCAGTGCTAAAACTTTTTAATTTGAGTGAATGTATAATTTAAAAAAAAAATTAGATGTTCATAAGTCAACTTCTTAAACTCACTTGCCTTCTCCAAACTTTGAGCCTCCCTACCCAGCAGCCATATGACTCCCCAGTTACTGCACAGTTCAAACAACAAAAAACCAACAAACCTCAGGAAAACTTGCAGTCTGACTTACATAGTCTGTCCCTGGACTAGTTTTAATTTTTACTGTGCAAGTCTAACCATGTTTTGAAAGAGGTTAAGAATAAGTGAGGACTTCAATAAGTAAATCTAATCATCTGAATTCGACAAATATACTGAAGCTTACAGAGCCAGACCTTCTCTGATGCAGTATGAACATGCACTGTGATAAAACAGTGGCTTTAGACTGAAGTTACTGTGAAACACTTAGACATGCAACATCTACTCTCCTGCATAAAACAACTAGAGTGCAATGTCAAAGGCACACAGGTAGAAAAATCTAAATACCCACAGCTCTCCTTTCGTCTCCTCAAAACCAACCTTCACAACTCTGGCATCCACATAACTTTCAACAACTCTAATAACAAAAGTAACAACAAAGGCAATTTTTGCACAATCTTGCTGGAAGAAAACTAATCCAAAATAAACAATGTATTAAGATATAACACCTTTTGTACAAGTCTTTCCTGTAGTCTAGGGGAAGAGCTTAAGGAAATAATAGTGCCTTCTTCATGAAGGGGAAAAAAAGCACACAAAACTAAAGGTATGCTCCACTTTTGCAGAACTGAAGTCAACTTGAAAACTTTTTGTTTGTAAAAAAGATGAAAATTATGAAAGCCAAACAAAACCTATTTGCAGGTGAGCAGCAATTCACACTGAGAAGCCAAAAGCCTGTGAATAACAACCTTTAGTAATGTAAGAAAAGAGGATTATAGTGCTTGTGTCTTTTTAGCACTTCTTCATTGATCATGGAATAGGACATTCAGTATTATTTTCAATTTAGGCTTCAACATGTGATAGACCGAATTACTTTAAATATTGGAAGAGGTTTTTTGATCTTTTCATCTGCTATTTTAAAAACAAGTTTGGTACTTTGAGTAACTACATTCTCAAATAAAAAGATAAAGTTCTCTTTTAATAACTAGAGCTATGACAAGACATAAGGCATTTCACTCTCCTTGGACAGTTTCAGTTTGACATTGTATCTCAAATAAAACCACTTATAAGATGCTTATTTAGGTCACAGTGTTCCATCATTAGTCAAAACGCACAGCCAGTGTTAAATGTAAGTATTTATGTAATGCTTCATGTCATGGTCATCCACAAACAATAAAACAAGTTAAGATATGTATAAACATTTACAAAAATGCCAGAAATATTTGTAGTGAAGTTCACTTGTCCCAAAAGGCCAAGAAAAAGAGACTAAAGGAGGAACACTCAGATTGTCAGTGTTCTTTTCATGCGGTCAAAAAGGAAAACTGAAAACACTATTTCACATGATTACTTGTGTGAGAGTGTTTCTTAACATGACGGACTGGTATAGGCAACCCTGCATTACTGTTTCACGCTGTCATTGAAATATTGACTCAGTATTCAAAGGCTGTACCTTCTCAGACAAGAGCATTTTACTTTCAGTACTATGCAGCACTACAACTTTTATTCAGAACTGCAAGCGCCTGGTGCAAAACCTCTGTGCACCACCAGCAAGTCACTATGTAAAGAGAAAGCCTTCAGTTCATCTGGGATGCAGGCAGTATAGAGGTAGGACATAGGTAGTAGCACAGAGCACCCACTCTGGATTTACAGCAAGGCATGTTTATTTGAAGATAACTAAAGCCTCTGAATAAACAGTCCAGGGCGTTTTAAACCACAACCCTGCTGAGTTCAGGGCGCTCAGGAAGCCGTGGGTCTGCTCTGCACGACACCCTGACGAGCGTGCAGCCGAAGGACACTAATGAAGGCAGTGATGGGGAATTGTGCCGGCAGGGATCGGGAGGCGGCCGTGCCCCCCCGCCCGCCGCCGGGGAAAGTGCGGAGCGGGGAAAGGTGCGGAGGGGCCGCGCCGCGGGAACCCGCCGCCATCGCTGAGCCCCGGCACAACATGCCCAGAGTGGATTCTGGATGCTGCCTGGATATTTTTAGTTTGCTCTTAAAGTGAACAGCATCCCTACTTTGCAGCAAAACGGGCGAAATCCAAGACGAGAGTATTTTCATTCCATGGCTTTCTTCCCAAGTTCACTGTTCAAACATGAGCGTATCTTGTAAATAAGAAAAGGGGTGTGCGGTTCCACACACACACAAAAAAAAAATGTTATAACAAGTAGTGTCCAAATTGCATCAATAAATAGATATACATTTTCAACTGAAATACTTTGGATAAGCAGATTCAAAACAAGTCACAGTCCTCCTCCTGGAAATACAGCATTCAACTAAGTTTTGTAATATTTACACTATCAAAGTAGCCATAAAAATTTAGACTCCTCCCTCCCAACCTAGGTGACATTTATTCAACATCAACATTTTGTGATATATATATATATAAATGTATCTCACTTCCATAGATGGATGTATATGGGCACACACAACTGATCCTACTTTATAAAATAAAATCAGTCAAGATCTTTATTTTTTTTAAAATAACCTACACTGACTTGAAAACACTGAATATGTAAAGTAAGTTTTGGAGAGAAAGATTCCCAAATTTATGTCTCAAAAGTAACTTCATACATATATTCCTTTAATTTTAATGGGGCTTTCCAGTAGTTAACATTCTCATTTTATCCTTGACATTGCATGTTACTTTTACTGGGGAAAAAAAAGTATTTTCGACATACACAGAAGATATTCTGTTTACCATTCTGAGGATTACCAAATTATACATGTTTTATTACTCTGAAATCTAAACAGTTGATGTAGTCCTAAAATGACTAAATGCCCGAGGGCATTGTTAAACCCAAACCTGCCACTAACAATTGCTTCCATCAATATGATGTCAGGAGGCATTTCCAGCCCTGCATCTCAGTGCAAGTCTCCTGTGTATTTAATTCTCTACAGCTGAAGAAAATGAAAGCCAAGTGCAATAAACTGATTGCATGATGATTAATGCTGATTAATGGAGAATGACGACATTTTACATGCGGCATTCAGTAAATTCAAAATGTTTTTCAAAGGGATATCTAAACAGTAGGCATGATAATTCATTACTTCTGTCACCACTACTAAGAGCTCGGATAATTGAGTAATGCATGGAACAAAATACACACTATTTCACCAGAAATTTAAGGTACAGTTACATTAGACACAAAGGCAATCATTCATTAAATGAAGCTTACATTTCCAGGAAAGTCCTTTTATAGACCCACCTTACATCCGAACATTAAAGATATTGTGTTGTTCGTACATGCTACTTTACAGTGGCATAGCATCGGAGAAAAACAGTCCAAGTTTTTTATGCTAGGAGACATTTTTTCAGACCCTGTGCACTTCAATCGATCCGTGACTGAGATTCCAGAAAAATGCCTCTGTAAGCGCTGCTTGCTGCCTGTCTTTGACATTTAATCTAGGTCCATAGTGTTCAAAAATAAGCCTTTATATAAATAGGTTGAATCCTTCAGGAAAAATTTTGCTTCATGTTAGAAACCAGACCTTATAAAAAATGCAAAGAAAAAATCCTGTGTCCATTTTTTAAATTTTTGAGTCAGCTTTATATTTAATTATGTTAGCGCCAGCTTGAAGTGACAACTGTCTCACCGCCCAAAGTAATACTCGAATCCTCACAGCCAGAAGCCCGGGTTAGATCCAAGGCAGCTCCACCTGCTGCAGTGCAAGGACTGCTATCTCCTCCATGAAAACAGAAGCAACTCCAGCAGAGCCACTGCTCAGTGTGTGCTGGTTGCTTAGGGGAGGGGCGAGATGTTGCAGCAAGGGACTCGTTACACGGCCCGATAGAGATAAACCCAACGCTTCCTGCAAGGTGCTTTCGCACTGCACCAATGAGCATGTGAAAACCCATTTTAAAATCAGCTGTGTGTAATTATAAAACCAGGGACGTCGTAAGCCTAACAGCAGGGAATTTGCTGATCTGCAGTTTACACTAGCTTTTTCAGGGAAGTGTCAGCAGACCACAAAATGAATGGCTCTGGGATATTTAATCCTCATTTTCAAACATTAAAAATTCAAGGTTATTTGACACGTCAAAAAAATGAACTTTAACTGCTGAGTAAAATTCCTAATGGTCTACAAAAGCAATAAAGAAACAGCTACAGAAATACATGAATATTCTTCAACTTCAACACACAATGAAATCAGAAGCTGATATTTTTCCTTCAGTTATCACTATGAAATCATGAACACGCTGGACTATGCATTGATTTGATTATGAAGAGCTCTTGGTAAAGCATTTCAAACAACTGTACATGTGAACACAAACAAGAGAGTTTGGAGGGGGGAAAAAAAAAAAAGCTTTTTTCCTTAGAAATGAAGTAAGTACTGTCATAGTCTTCTTAAGATTTGTTGTTCTTTATTGTGTGCTAACAAGTCTAAGATGCAAAATTCTTTCTAAAATGTTTTGTTTGGGGTTTGTTTTTTAATCAAGCCCTATAAGATTCAAACTTCATTTCCTTTTTTACAAGTACAGAGGTCCCTGCAGGCTCTCAATCCATTTACATATTTTAATAAATTGCATTACAGAACTTGATCAAAAACATGTACTCTGCTCTTGCAGGATAAGCTAACCAGCCTTTGCAAAAAATTTCAATGAAACAACATTAGCCATCATTTCTACTTTTTATTGCACTAAGTGGTATTGTAAAAAAACCTGTTTAGGACATGACTGTTCGGTTTACACCTTTACCAGCCTTTAGTCATCTCCCTTTTACTTCATTTGGTTTACCTCATAAGCACCCCCTGAGGTAGCAAGTTTAGTGTAGTGTAAAATTGCATCCACACTTCCAGCTCAGAAACGAGTAACTTCATGAATTATACTGAGACAGTCTTCTTTATATAAATGTGCAGATTGATGAAACCTGTACTAAGGCAAAATGTCTGGAGAAAAATGTGTAACTCGTCCCACGGTAAATCTCAAAATAAACTTCATTTGCATGAGGACCTCTTTCTTGGTAGACTATCCAAGGATCACCGATGACAGCATTTCCATATTCATGAGCATAGTTTTCTTTCCACCATGTGCAGTGACCTACAATTTCTCACCAAATAGCCTTAGACATCATTTCCCACAGATGGTCATCTTCTGCATGTGAATGCAACAAAAGAGGGGCAGAGCCAATGAAAAATATCTAACACTCAATTGTCATGGGAAAAGAAACAACGCCTGTTAAAAAAAAAATTAAAAAAAATAAAAACGTTCTTTATTTAGCTAAGTTAGATCGTGTTTTTCTTGCAAAAGCATTCACATTCAAGGGTAGCTCTAAGTAGAACAGAATGATAGAAGAACCTAAAACCCCCTTTATGTTCCTTCTGGGAGTCACAGTAAACAGCCTCCTGTCTGAAAAAGCAGGGCAGAGCAAACTGAGCACACGCTCAAATGCCATACACGAGACAGGAAACCCTGCACAAGGGGAAGGAACAGTCACAGAGCACTGTCTCTTTCCAAACACAGGAACGTTCCTATCCCACAGAACAACCTTTCCTATGCACCATGGATCAACAATCCACCTTACTTCCATACCTCTAATCACATTGTAATAACATAATTTCTCACTGAACTAATACACAGTCAAATGCATGGCAATTTCATGACAACAAATAAAGTCAAAGAGCCAAAAGCACTTCTTGAATGTTGCAGAAATAGCTTTTAGTGATGCAGAAAATATAAGCTCTAATGTGCCATGGGCATAGAAAAATCAATAAGGGGAAGATACAGTCTACACATCTACAAAGGATTCCATCAGTAAGATAAAATAAAGAAGAGAAAGCTTAAGTAACTTCAGGCAATTACATCTACATTGTTGATGAGGACCACATAAAGCATCTGAATCTTTCAGCCATATATTTGCAGCTGTAGATAAATAAATTGGTTACACTGCAAAATTGTCTTGACCTTCATATAAAGATGAAACTTTTTACACATCTTACTGCCCACAAGCTTAAAAACACAGTATTTAAGCTTGTAAAATTAAAATATATTCTTACACATTTTGCTGACTAAATCCAGACATTTAACGGAAATGAATGTTTTACTTGTTCAAAACAATTATTCATGCTCAAAGGCTTTTTTAAAGAGTTGTGAACATAAATCTTTCTCAAATGTGAATACACAGTGTGTTGTCATATAGAGAAATAAATGAAACAAAATATTTCTAAGTCTACTTTTGAACTCTAAAGAAATATATTCCAAATTAATTATTGCTCTGATTCAATTTGAAGGTTGAATTAACAGTTCAAAACACAAAAACCAGTGTATTAACACAATGACTAAGCTGTTAATAAGAATATGTCCTGAACTTCTTAACTACCTTTCACTACTCATTCCTCATTGATCAGTCTGGGTTTTTTTATTATCACATAAAAGATTGGGCTCTTACAGTCAGAGGCCACCACTGCCATGTTTCCTTAAAAGTGTTCCCAGTAAAAGTGACTGGTTTCATTGTTATGAAAACACTACATTAAAATGAATTGCCTTTATTTCGGGTTTTGTTTGAATGTTTACTTGGCAATAACCCATCTTTATGTATGGATCCCATGTGCACAATAAAAATATTCACATCATTGTGATCTTTAATTAGTGAGCAAGACCAATTTTGTTTTTATCATAAAATAAGAAAGCAACAACTTCCAAGTCTCCCTGAGCACTATGAATATTAGACAGAGAGAAACAAGAGCTATGCAGCATCAAAAAAACCCCACAGTGTAAGACTTTCATAGAAACTTAATGCTTCAGTTCAGCACTTGCCAACTATTCTGGATTGAACACACATAGTACCAGTTTCATCGATCTATGTGTTCCACCCATATTCTCAACGCAATACAGGTTAGAAAACAGCAACCTCATAAGCAGTAAGACCTGGAGCTTTTAATGAAATGAGTAGTGAAGGTCTAACTTGACAAATGTACCAATAGTTCAGGCTGCCAAACCAAAGGAGAAAAGGCTATACTAGCGTTCGTATTTTGTCAGACAGAACACCTCCCTTAAGTGTCACTGCAGGCACTTGTCGAGCTGGCAGGACTCAAGTTTAGGTCCATCTTCCCCAGAAGCCTGGCTTAGTGTACTTCTGGGATACTTAATACAATCCAATTTTTAAAAAATGGCTTATCAAAATTATTTAAATCTAATAAACTTATTTTAACCTCTGCTCTGCATAATCATAGTCTGTAAGTTCTTCAAAGAGTACACTGAATTCCAAAATCATCAAGAGCTCTGCAAAAAAGCTTGGATACCAGTTTAAGATTACCTGACACCACCAGAGAGCTCTAATGCAATGGCTGTAATGATTTCTCACTCAAGGAGTAGTAACTTTATAAGTGTTTTCTATAAGGCACATGAAATTTGAACACTAGTTTGAGAACAACCGATGTCTGGTGCAAACTGCATCCATCAGCAGTGAGGAAGATCCCTGGCTCTGCAGTTCTTGCTCCCTGAAGTATCAGATGACCATCCAAGCCAATTTGGAGAGAGTAGCTAAGAAATGTCCTGCTTGTTCCTGCATGCTCCTGAACTGCCAGACAAATCATTTGCATGGTTCTTTCGGGCAAAGAGGTTTATTTACTGAAAACACTGTGAGCTGAAAATTCCCTTTCTAAAGGGCATCTTTAACAGGATTCCATACCTTAGGAGCACCTTTTTGGGAGCTTGGCAAGTAAACACATTTGCAGGAGTTAAACCAGTTCAGAATGCTGATGTGTATCTGCCCATAAGAAGCTTAATACTCTCATATACACAATTTGCAGTGCCCACTCAATCCAGCCCATATGTGCCCAAAATAATCATCACTGAGTTCTCTCAGAAATGGAGTATTTTCTATTGTTTTGACACCAGCAATGGAAAATATTTTCTGGGACAATTAGCATACTGTAAATACAGCTGTCTGTGTCTTAAGTTTCCAAAACCTTGAAGAATATCGCAACCTCTTTAACTTCAGAAAGAAGGTGAAATGTTACTTTGGAAAGAGGAATCTGATTAATAGTTGCCTTCTTTGGTTTTTTTAAACTTGACCTGCACTGGCATTTAAGCCCAGAATAGGGCCTATGAATAGAAACTTTTCAGTGGGTGTTTGTGATTTTTCTCCCAGTTTTTTCCAAGCCTTAAATTGTTACGTATAAGACAGATCTGGGACATCACTCCAATGAGGTCCTTCACAAGCCTTGAGAAGTCAAGCCAAAAAATAGTCTGGAATATTTCCCTTTGCAACTGAGTGACCATCATTACAGGCATTTGTATAAGCTTGCTTTTGGAGTTCTTTTCAGTCCAAAACAGAGAAGGAAAACATACTGCCATACTGGAGAAAAAAACCCAGACATGTCTGCATTATGATGTCCTCTATATGCAAAAATAATCAGGCTTCAAAATATGAGCTGACAGACTGAAGAGCGTTCAGAAGCAAAACTTCACAAAACCTTTCTGACAGTTACCACTACGTATTCCAAGTGTGATTTCAAAGATATTTAATCATATCATTCATCTGTCAGTTCCTGACTCTTAGTAATTTAACACTATAGGTTAACTTCAGCCAAATTGACCAGAGGTGTCTGAGGATATCAATCACATGCAAGTTTCTTAGCAGTAGGTAGCAGACACGGGAATAAATATCAAAGAATCCCCAGCAAAGGAAGGGGGAACACCAAGAGGGTACGGCTGCCTAAGCATCAACAAGCAGCATTTATGTAATGAGAAAGGGATCAAGAATATCAAAGGGGAGAAAGTCTAGTAAAATGGTATAGTGTAGCTTATATTAAAATAGTAGCCCACCTTGATAAAAAGGTAAGTAGTCATGCTTTATAAGGCAGGTATGAGGCCATTTCATGTTTAGGAATTAAAAAGGCCCAAAGTGGAATCCCTTCCCCTTCTTCTTGTGTTTTAGAAGTATTTTAGCACTACTGGAGTGTGTTTTACATCTTTACTTGATACACAAGAAGTTCCTGAGAATTAGAGCGGTCATTGGCTAGTATGATGACAATCAAAGTCAAAACTCAGTGTTATTTTTTCCTAGCTGAGAACCACAAAAGTCCAAAGAACATCTTCAAAATACGGTGAAAATGACTGAAAATAAATTTTTCCTTTTGAAATACTCAAAGTTTGATCCAATAAAGACATTGTACATGCAGCAGGACAGGCATCTATCTGACCTCCTGTTAAATTCACTGCAGAAAATTAATTTTGTTATATTGGCAACATCAAAAAACAAGACTATTCTGAATAGACTGTACTGTGATTAGAATATAATATTAATTAGAATACAACTATAAAACTCCTAAAATTAAAAATATTACTACATTGCTTCAAGCATATTTAAGATGTCTAGAAATAGCCTGTCATAGATTGAGCCTTGATGGTAGGTATGCCCCTAACCAGTTGCTCATCACTCCCCTCCAGAGTGATGTGAGAGAGAATCAAAAAGGAAAAGCAAGGGGAAAAACCTCATAGGTCAAGATAAATAAGTGAAAGAGGAGATAAAAGAACCTAAACCAACCAACCACACATACAAGGCAAGCCAAATCACCAACCACCAGCAGGTCAATGGCCAGCCTCAGCAACAGCTTCTTCCTCCCAGTTTTATTGCTGAGCAAGATGTTAAAATACATGGAATGCCTTTTCAGTCAGTTTGGGTCAGATGCTCCAGCTGTATCCCCTCACAACCACCTGCCCGCCCCCAGCCCACTTGCCAGGGCAGCAGAGTGAGAAACATAAGAGGCCTTGACATGGTGTAAGCACTATTCAGCAGTAACTGAAACACAGGAGTGTTTGTCACAGCCTAAAACACAGCACCATATGGGCTGCTGTGAGGAAAATTACCTCCATCCCAGGCAAATCAAGTACCAGTCTGACCTGAAAAGTCCTTTAAAATTAACAACTATGAGATCTTTGTATTCAAAAAAATATTGATGAAATCACTCTTAGAGTACAAGTACGTGATTAATCTGAAGTTGCCTTTGATATGCTGCTTGCATCTGTCCACGCAGGAGAAAAACATTCATATTCAGCCCTAGAGGGCTCCATTCGAGTCTCAAAAGGATTTCTAGGGAACAACAGACACCAAATCCCAAAAATTAAGCTGATAAACTATAAAAGACCAATAAGCAACAGGCCTGCTGAAATACCCAAAAGATTTACACCCTTGTCTCATCCCTTCTTCTTATTCTCAATAAAGCTTCCACACAGTCTGTATTTAAAGGGGATGGACTCCAAACTCAAGTGATAAAGGTCATCAGCCAAGCCAGGTTAGACTGTCAAGCCTATACTTGGTGGGAAAGACTGAATCCAGCAGGGTGTGATTAGTTGGAACTGCTCTCCCCAGTGTCAAGAACTGGCTGGAGGAAGGATCTACTTTATCACTCTGGATTGCTCCCTGTAGGACCCAGTCTGGCTAGGCTAAGCATATCCTCGAAAACAAGGTTTTCCTTAAACACCCACTGGGCTGAAACAGAAGGCTACTTTGATTCAGACTGTGATGCAGGAACTATTGGAGAGGGAGGGTGATGGGAGGAAAGAGGGACATCTTTGAGGTTTATTCCCATATAGATAACATATGAAGATATTTAAGCTATTGCAGAATTGCTCAGAATCTGAGTCATCCCATCCCATATTTTTGACAGAGCTCCTTTAGGAGCAGCAGTTTTCAGTAGAGGGATACCTTCTAAATGGTCCATGCAAAGTAGCCAAGAAAAGTAGATCTGCTGCTGAATAACTCTCAAAGTATTCATCAAGCATCTGTGCCTCTGCTGGAAAAATAAGGGCACGCTGGTAAAAAACAAGTGAAAATGAGGGGAAATATATTAATAATACATGTCTTTTATCTGGCAAAGCCTCACACTACTTCAGATTCATTTCAATAGCTGTTCATGCTTGCTTAACACGACATGAAGAAAAGACTGCAATTTGACATATTTGGTGCTACATCAAAGCAGCAGAGCAGAAAAGAGTAGAGGCTAACAACCTCTCATAGCCAGTGGAGATGAAGTACTTGCACAATACTAATAACTGTGCTTCTTTCTTCCGCCCCTGCAGACAGTGAGAAGGCTGTTCCCAGAGACAAACAAATCAGTCCTCCAGTCCTGTTTTAAAAACAGTGAAAACTGATCACGTTTCAATTATAAAACAGGCTACTGAGCTCACAACAGAATCTGGACAGCAATGCCGTCCTGTTGGTGCTCAAGTACCTGCCATACATTTCTGAGTTCCCAGAGGACTGTCACTAGAGTTTAATGGAAACAAATGTTTGCAAAAAGACTCTTTCATACAACAAAGTTGGTACCACGCTTAAAGGTGAAATGCCAGTAGTATGTCTTGTGTCATTCTAATGAATCTGAACATTTTAGCAACAGAGATGACACCTTCCTCTAAACGGGAAAAGATTTGTAATGCTACTTTTTGACTTCAATGGACAGAATAATTTGCTAGCCTACAGTTTCAATTCATTGCAACTCCACCACTTCCTCCATCGTAAAGTGCAAATCCTCTTACAGGAAAGGACTACAACTGCCATCTTCAATCCAGATGGTAAGGGTGCCACTGATTTACACTTTGTTACTCACTGAGCATGGCTAAGGAAGGCTGTTATTAACTCCAGGTCATTCATTCTTCTGCCACTTTCTGGGAAACTAAAAGGTAAAGGGGAAAGTTGCAAGAAGACACAGAACAGGCCAAGGCTTTAAAAGGCTTCTGACAGGGCCTCTTGAAGCTTTCTTATCTGTAAGTCGAGCACTCACAGCCAGGACAGACAGACTGGCTTGAAAATTTGCTGGACACCTGGCTCAAAAGTAGAGTCGATTCTGCCAGTAAGTATCACTTCTCTCCAGATTTAAAGTATTTCTGCTGCTGTTAGCAGATTCATTCTTCTCATTAATATGGTAGCCAGTGCAGTAACACATTCAGAGCTTGCAAATAAAGAAGAAATAACTGAGAGGCTGAAAAAAGGAGTTGGGGGGTGAAGGTGGTCTTATAACTTTTAAAAACTGAAAACACAAGTTACAACTTAATCCCCATGACAGAACAGCTTAACCAAGAAGTGTGCAGACTGTTATGAACTGAAGCTCTGCAAAGGAAGCTCAAATCACATTTTCTTTTAGCAGGTTGAATTACCTTACTGCTAGCTAGCACAAATTAAAACACTTTCTTACAGTAAAAATTACTGTCGAATTAGAGCCAGATTTTGCTAAGAATTCAAGCAGTGATGCTTTATACACTTCATTATGACCAAGCGCTGTTACCCTGACCACAAGCTTACTCAAGTCTGCCTTGGTTACAAATGCTGCTCCTCCACTGCCTCAAAATGTCATAATTTGAGAGAAAGTACAAGGAAAAACCCTTCCTATAGCAAAAGCACAGCAATGGGTATTTTGACTGGCAGTGAGGTCTCCATGTGTTGAAAGAAAACTTCCAGAACAGGTAACAAACATTTGTTACCTACTATCTCACAGCTATTAAAGAAAAAAAAATAGTGGATTTTTTAAGCTTGCAATATTAGCAGCTTAAATAAAATTTAACTTTGATTTAGATTTGTATCTAAAGTTTATGAATCAAACTTTCAAAATATTGATCCCGGACTCAAACCTACTTATCGACCCCAGAGCTTCAGTATATTACTACCTGTTTCTAAATGACGGTGCTTCAGCAGGAATCTAGGGCAACACAGGCACCAGTCCTTAAACACCAGCAGCTGTTGGAAAACTAATTGCACAACTGTTCAAAACAGAATATTTCTTCTCAGTATGCGTTAGCAAGATGCAATACCTTGCCACAGAAAATAGTGCCCTACTTCAGCTTTGAAATGACTTCAGTTAGGACCCAAATACCTGAGTGAATGTGACAGCATGTTAAAGCCAATGTAGGTCATTCTCCCCTTCTCTCTCCCCTCTGTTGCCTTTAGAACACCTAGAAAATAGTACCTTAACTAAAATTATAGAGGGTTTTTTTAACCACCAAGTGGAACAAAACAATTAGCTCAGAAAGTTAAAGTTTCAATTCTCAAAAAAGAAACTTAGAGAAAAAGAGAAAGTATTACTTCTCTGTATAATTTTGAGATACTTGCAAATCTTGCCTATTGGAGACATTTCTGATCACCTTGTCTGATAAAAGTAGCCACAAAAATCAAAAAAGTATAAGGAATAACAGAAAGAATAAAGGTGCTCAGTGGCTTCCATTTGAGAAGACTTTAATGCCAAAACTCTTCACCTGATGAAGCAAGCAGCTGAGTTGGGAATATTGACACATAATCTTTCAAAAGATGAATGGAAGGAAAAAAGTATACAAAATGCAACTACTAAATATTTAAGACAACACAGGCATTAGCAGACAATTAAATTACCCCACAGATGTTTGAAACAAATAAAAGAAACTTTTGCAGAACTCATTGCCACAGATACCAAGCGTCCAAAAAGGAACTACAAAATAGCAAATCAACAAACCCGGGTCTAATAGAAATGCGAAGGTGTAATCACTGTCTCAAGAAATCTTTCAGGCACTGCCTGCTGGAGTGGAATAGCAACTGAAGTGGACACTTGTCCTTCACTTACAATCCTAGAACAGAATCACTAGAGTTGGAAAAGACTTGAAGGCTCATCAAGTCCAACCATTAACCAGGCACCGCTACATTTATCACTAAACCATATCCCCAAGTGCAACATGTACATGACTTTAGAACACTTCTGGGAAGGTGATTCCATCTCTTCCCTGGGCAGCCTATTCCAATGCCTAACCAGCCTTTCAGGGAAGAACTTTTATTAACATCTCACCTAAGCCTCATCTTAAGG
Organism: Scytalopus superciliaris; assembly: GCA_013400415.1. NCBI lineage: Eukaryota > Metazoa > Chordata > Aves > Passeriformes > Rhinocryptidae > Scytalopus > Scytalopus superciliaris. Next base: position 457,398 of record VXBX01001194.1, on the reverse strand, counting down.
TGAATTACCAGTGATAGAATATGCTGAGTCAGAAGGGACCCACAAGGATCACCCACAAGTCCAACTCTATTTTTAAGGAATACTTTTACCGAAGGATTCGGTTTGCATCACCTACTACCAGAACATCAGAGGCTCAGATCAACTCCAAGCTTCCCCTGGGCATTTTTAGTATTGGTTAGAGACATGCTGGTACAATGACAAACAGGAACAATAGAAAGGACAAAGGAATGAAAATCACAAAAGGTGTCATGTCTACAAAAGCCATACAGCACACAATGCAGGCCAAAGTTTTCACATTTCTTATGTTTCATATGTTTATAGATTGATGAGGACACACACATTTAAATTAAGAAAGGAAAGGGATACAAACAATACTTGTCAGAGTTTGCAAAAGCCCTTTAAGACATTCCACAGAAAAAACAGGTCCCCAAATAAAAATGGATAATCCAAATTTAACTAAAATTACCACGTGTGTATATTTTTATATTATATGTTGATGGATATTAACTGTATAAAGAAATTTCCAAAATAGCATAGGCATATAAAAACATACATAATATTAACAAGATTTATAGCTTCATGATGAACACGCCAACAAATTAGTACCAGTTCTGTAACGTGTAAGTTATACTGCATTTTTGTGATCTTCTCTACTTTTCAAAAGAACATCCTCACATACTTCAAAAGGGGTAAGGAAGCTTTGCTACCCGCATTGTCCCGATTAGTTCATCTGAGGAAAGCACACTGTACACAGTAGAGGGCAGCAGTTCTCCACTGCCACTCGACAGCATTTCCCTGTTGGCAACAGCGGCATTTGTTTAAAGATAAGAATACAAACCACTAAAGTCTAGTATAAATTATATTCCTTTTTCTGAAGTCTGCCTTTTGCAAAAGTACACGTCAAACTACAAAGGCAAACCAAAATAAAAAAAAAAAATTCACTATGATTTCCAAGCATCAGATTTGAACTGAAAATAAGACCTAAGAAGAAGCAAATTTATTCTGCCAGAAAGTTTTTCATTTCCTTCATTACAGTCACAATCTGCTACCAAAGTTGTTTTAGTGTTCTGTTTATAAATTGCAGTGCATTGGTGAACCAATGCACAAACTCTCTTTTACCTTATTGAATAGATGAAGAAACATTTTAATTAGCAGTAAGAAAAGTAAAGGTTTTCAGATTGCCACCTAGTAGTCAGGAAGTTGAAACAATGCCATTTTGAAATTAATTTTCCTGTTTAATGTTATCAGATATATACTTTTCCAATCCTTGTGACAGGAGAGCAGCATTAGAATATGCTACGAATAGTGCTTACAGGATTTTAGATGACTAAAAATCCTCATTTTTGGATCCAACCCAATCTGAAGATTTTCATTCAAACCCATACAAAGTGAGGGCAGATTTTTCTGCTAAGTCTCTCAGACAACCTAAACCCATAATAAACAACTTAATATGACCTTTAAAACCCTCCAGCTATATAATGAGCTCGTGCTACCTACGTTATTGTTACAGAAACCTTTAATTAACTTACTATTTTAGCAGCAAGGATCCTTTTGATTTCCAGCTTTGATTTATTTGAGCTTAATTCTTATTGTCCCCATTTCAACATCATTGCATTTGAAGAGTCACTGCCATCTTTCATTTTTGGAAACATATTCCCTACATCCTCAAGACAAGCTCTTGCAGCTTTATTTTTTATCCCTTCCCCTCCTTCCCAGACAGCATTCCCCTCACTGCTCTAATAGTACTTCCAGCTGGGTATGTACAGTTTGCATTGGCACTTACATAACACTGCATAAAGCAGAGCTTTTCTATCTCCTCAAAATATCCTGATGGCCCCCAAGGAGTATTTCAATTGATGAAAATAAGATCAGGAACAGCGTTATAAAGACCATGCTGCTTCTAGCCCAGCTGCAGACTTCTCTCCAGTTCCTTGCCTAAAACCAGCTGTGTACATCAGATCCTGTAAACAACTCATTAGGAAGTTTGGGAATAGAGAAATCGACCCATTTCTAACCATACAAGTGACGCTTATTTCCAGGACATTTTCTATACACAGCTTTTAAGATGCATTTATTATAAATGGATCACTAAGTTAATTACCCCTCCTCATCCCAACTGGAATTCTTAGAGTATATAATGAGTCAAACTTCAATTTTAAAAAAAGTTGCTAATAAAGGATTCCCTAGCCATCTCCTTAGCCTGGAGGAAGAAATACAGCATTTAAAAAATATTTAATGTAATAAAAGTCCTACTTTTGTCTTCTTGAGTGACTGTTAAGTTATATTGAAATTAATTACAAATAGCAGCAGAAAAGTGAGTTGATTGGGGAGGTGTTCTTTTTTAAAGGAACTGAAATAGAATCATCATTTCAGACTGCTGAATTATGAATGGCATCTCTTCTTCATTTTGAGTTTGGAGGTTTTTTGAGGAGAACTACCTGAATTAACTATTGTGTTTGTCTAAAGCTAAAGCAACTAAAGTAGATTCTTCCGACTCAGTCATGTGATAAACAGTTGCATTTTACCACATGTGAATAGCTTGGTTTTGGGGTTTGTTTTTTTTTTTCCAAACAGAAAAACAGCAGATGAAAGAAAAGTTTTCTTCTGGGCAAAATATTTACAAAAAGATACAGGAATATAACTACAAGTCAAATATGCACAATTTGGAATTACCATATATTTTCAAAGAAATAATGAGTTTACAAAAGTGAAAGGCTATCTTTTAATTACAGAAGACAAATGGACCACGTTCATCATTACAGTTCACTACAAGGACTTCAATAGAGTTGTTATTATACTGATAAATAAAGTGTAAACGCAAAAATGCAAGAAGCAACTGTTCACTTCCAGATTCAGTGCTATCACATTGGCCAGCAGCTGGAAAGCCCAAGTCACAAGAGCCTTTCTAGTCTGCTCTGAAGCTTGAGACACACCACTGGCACATGTGTCCCACACACAAGGTGCAAACAAAGCACTCCTCGGGGGTGGTGTCTTCACCAGGTAATAAAGTCCCCTAAATGCTGCAGCTATTGCACAGTTTCTCCAACAGGCAAGAAAGAACAGGCCACAGAGGAGCGAGAATTCCCTGCACTGGTGCTCCATCTCAATGCCACATTTGAGAGAACCATGAATGGTGGCTGGCACACTCAGCCCCGCCAAGATAAGAATGAGCAAAAACATCCTCAACATTATTTGTGGGCACAAGTTAACCCACGGTTAGAGCACGAAGACTGAAAGAAGGAAGTAATTATTCTAATGTTTTAGCAGTGGAGGAGAGGAACTCATTCTTCCAGGCAATATGGGCTTGTCACTAAAACCCACTAAGGCCTGTTCATTCTCTGTTGGGCATTTAGATGAATTCAGAAAATGCTGATTATTCCTGCCCACACTGACCTTTAAGACAGCAGCTCTCAGTTACACTTTTAGTATGTATTAGAATTTCATTAAATGGGATGGTCGCCACCTGAATATGTCTTCAATGTTTTATCTTTTTCTGATCTGGTAAATACCAGTCCTAGGAGTGAGATTCAAGTAATGTTATTCCTACTTATGAAAGTATGAGTAATACCCACTGACAAACATCAGAGTATGATTAAGCCTCAAATAAAGTGTAAAAACACCCCTCATGTTAACAAAACCCTGGTGCAATGCACTGCATTCACAAAAGAAGTGATCAAGCACAGTGCTGGCTAGTAAAACAAATCTGACTAGCAGCATACCAGATAACCAGCCAGTGAGCTCAGCCATCCCGAAATCTCACTTCAAATAAGCGAGGAAGCCTTCTGGGTTTTCTGCCATCAAGAAATTTAAATACCTCTGCCTACTGAAGGAATCGTGTTGGAGACCATATGCCCAACTACGAACAACCCTACGTTTATTCACCCACTGTTTTCATTACAACAGGAAACTATGACAAAGTTGTTCACTCTGAGGGTCCAGCTCCATGAGCAGCAGCCAAAGAGAGCAAACATTTTGATTCTGCTGCAGAGAGAATCACTGCTTTTCTCAACTTCTCCTTCCAAAAGTGTTAAGTCTTATCATTTTACCTGCATTATCACAGGCATCTGAGTCACTTTAGCTGCTCAACACTTTCCAGATCTTCATCCCACAACTACCTTTTAATAGGTCTAGTGCTTATTTGACTTCTCCATGAGCTGCCTTCACTCAGTAGGCAGCAAAGAACTGTTCTACTAGGTTCCTAGCAGATGAGCAGTGAATGAAAGGAGATAGAAGCACTCTCAGCAGCAGCAATCAGATTTCACTTCAGCTCATGAAGACACAGATTGAATTCTTCTCCCATAGTAAACAGGACAGCAAAGCGGAACTGATCAGGAGTGAATGCTTCACTCTGCTGCCATTAATCCTACCTGGAAAATTACTCATGTTATCATCATCAGCTCCTCTGAAATAAACCCACACAGTTCCAGGTAGGCAAATGGAGTTGTGAACATACTTTGAAGGGGTCTTATTTATAGTATTGATTTCAGAAAGTTATTCTCTTTTTTTACTGCTGCATTCAGCATCTCCACTCTAAACATACCTCCATACCATATTCTCAGTCAGTACACAAGCTGTATAATTCAAACACCTGTAAAAGATCAGTGTTTTCAGCAATTATCTAGTCTTCAATTGATTCCTAACCAAACATACCCAGAACTAGTGCAGTAACTTATATAACTCATTTGTCACTTATATGTAGTATTAATAAGCAGCTTTTATTTTTAAAATAACAGAAGTACAAACACACACAACTAAAGAGATTCATGTAACATTCATCAGCTTCATGTAAACACCTCAGATACATGGTTTCTTAAAGCACACAAACTCCAACAAATACAAACTTCACTGATCTATCTGCCTAACTACGCAATTCTAATAACTTTTGATTTATCAGTTAAATGACCCTGTATACTGACAGTCATTTAGAAGTAGCAATCAAACAAAGATTATCTCTAGAGATGCTCTGTATATGAAGCACATGCCATAGATTTGTACCTTTGTTTAGTACTCTTTGTGCATTTTGGTGAGACTAGACAATCCATGTAAGAGAAAGCCAAAGAATACTACAGAGCAAAAAAGTTAAATGCAGAAAATTTATTGTATCCTTGTAACGAATACACAGTACAAACAAACTTCTACTAATGATTTGCCTTAAGTTAGCCTATTTTCTCATAGTTTCTTAGTACAGCTTTTCAGATTTTGTGTATCAGGTCCCTTGTATCATTTCCTCCACTGTCACTCTCTGCCATCTTCATCATCACTATTGGTGTCATTACTTATCCCTTCAAACCTATTCAGCTTCAAAACTCAAAAGAAACTACCTTCAGTTCCATCCACAGAATACAAAAAAAAAGCACTTCTTAAGTTCTTACCTACAACCTGTAGATCTAATCAATCTCATGCTATCTGATGTTGCACTGCACTTCTTTATTTGCCATGTAGAGTTTAGAAGTGTGATCCCCTGCCAAAGTCCATTCTGCATATTAAAAGATCAAACTTTTTAAAGGTTTGTTCACAACCACAAGTATAGGCAGTTAAGACATTGTTTCTCCTGGCATGACCACAAGATCAGTATTCTCTGCTTGTATTCCTCATGGATTTTGTCAAATACCTTTAACCCCATTTATGGCATCATTCCTCACGCTTGGTCTCCTATCCCAAATGAAAGCCAATCCTTTACACTGCAGACAACCATCCTTGATTTTGACACTTACCAACTATCTAGTAGGCAGCTGTTTCTTTGGCATTGAATTATACTTCAAGATTACACGCAAGAGCAATTTCATACCATCTGCTGGTGCTGCCAATATTAGTGATGCACCATTTTTTTTCCACTTCCCAAAGCTTTTATGACTGATTCAGCACCTACTTCTTCATCACTATAACCAGATGGTATACCAAAGTGTTGTATTATTAGCACTACTCAACTGGCTCACCAGATAACTATGATTTATCCAATCAAACATGTTTGGAAAGCAATCTGATTTTTAGTGGACACATGGAATGTTGGCAAAATGAAATTCTTGGCCAAAACCCATCATTACACATTATTCACATGTGCCAACTTGGAAGGGCTGTTGTGGACTATTAAGCACTCAGTGTATTTCTTGAGCTTTTAGTGTAATAATTTCCCATATAATTTATTTAGATCTCTTCTACAATTTTCAGTTCAAAATTCTGCATCCTCCTTTGGGCCCACCAATTTCTCCATCAGGTTTATACATAAAAGTTTATATTTTAACTGTTTTCACACAATTGCCACTCATTTTATTTCCTACTGACATTGGAGCTTTTAGGTTTTATGCACACAATAGCTTTAGAAGGTTAAAACTTGCATTGCAACCTCTTATGCTTTTTCCAACATTTGTTAGGCCACATCTGGCATGTAAGACCAAGTACAGTGGAAAGCCACCAAGATGGTCTCGGCTGAAGCACAAGGAAGAAAGATTCAGGGAACTGGGCTTGTTTAACACAGAGTGCTTGGCAGGACCCTTCCAATATCTAAGAGGACACTAGCAAGAAAACAAAACTTGGCCCTTGTTGTGCACACCATGAGGGGAGTCTACTTTAAACTGAGACAGGGTGAAGGGGTGTACAAAACCCAATCAAAGCCCTAAATGACCTGGTCTAAGTTGATGCCCCTGCTTTAAGCAGATGGTCGGACAAGATCACTTCCAGGGCAGGTTCCATTATGCACAACTCACTTAAGCTGAGGGAAGTTCCAAAAACTGACAATAACAACAAAGGGACTTTGAACTACAGTGCAATGCAAAACCAAGTGAGGAAATCTGCAGGAATCACACAAACTCAGTGTCACCTTTCCCAGTTGAGGCACACGGGCTGTACTGTGCTCCTGAGGTCAGGCACCTTGCACCCACGTCACTGTGCTCGCCCACAGTTCAGGAGGTTTCATGGCTTCAGTTTAACTACTTACCAAAAATGCCTTCATTTTTCTCCCTTAGTAATAGGTTGATGCATCGTACAGGCTTCCCCTCTCTTGAGGTACCTGTTTTGGCTACTGTCAGAAACAAGTTACTGGACTACACTGATACTGCTCTGGGGCAGTCCAGGATGCTTCTCAGTATTTTGAAATAAAAATGGTTCAAAACAATCGTTCTTTCACACTAGTCAGACTAGAAGCATTATTTAAAGCAATTTTACATAATTTTCATTTTAAATTCAACTGTTTTACTGGAAGTATACTATGGAACAAACAAGCTAAAAATGACTGCTTAAGAATAGCTCTTTCTGGAAAAAATCAATGATTTTTCATATTCTGTATTTTTAAATGCCATGAACTCATTTAAAACTGTGACTTAAATAAAAATCATTACTGTAAGCTCAGCCCACGTGCCTGCTCTTAATAGTATCCATGGTTGCAGTGATGCAAATTTGCCTACCTACATCAAACCAAATGTGCCCACATAAGGAGAAAAAAATACTGTATTAATCAGTACTCTTTGCACTAGATTCGGGAAAATAAAACAGTTAGACCTTTGAAGATAGGACAGAAGTTAGTTTAAGGACCTGTTCACCCATGTGACTAGACCTTAATTCTGAATTAAGCAAAACAAAATTATCAGAGACCAAATTATGAAAGATTTCTCAAATTCATTCGGAAATCCCTCTCGCTGGCCAAATCCTTCTCTTCCCTAGTCAGAAATAAAGAGTAACAATGAACTGTTTCAAGTACTCTTCCACTCAAGGTGGAAAGGGGAAGCATTTAACATTATAACTAATGCCATCATACGTTGCTTTAATGCTCATTTCAAAATTGCCTTACTTAGATGCCTTGATTTTCCTTAACATTTGAAAAATAGATTTACGCACAGACCAAGGAACATACTTTTCATTAGACTACGACTTCCAAGTAATGGGATACACACACATACACAGGGAAGCAAACAGTTCTTTTATAAGCCCACTTTAAATAAACAGCTTTAGTTGAAGCTACAAGGTACTACAGCAGCATTTAGTTAAATGAGGCCAAAACTTCACGTGAAGCAGGCAGGAAGGATTAAGTGCTGATAACTGCAGGTGGAAATGCACAGTCAGTGTAAGCCCATGTAAGACCATGCTGCACAGAGGGGATGATCTCTCCCTCTCCCCCGCAGCATTTCTGTGAGCAGCCTTGCTCCTTCAGCACCCAGAGAGCTAGGCTATTCATACTACAACACATCATCTTTTTTTCTCAAATTATGTTTTCTGTTGGCTTAAATTTCCATGTGAATTTTCTCTCTGCTCTTGGATAAGTAGATGTGGGAAGGTGAACAAATGCACAAAATTATAGAAATGACAGTTCTGACCCTCTCCTGAAATAGGTACAATAAAATTAAAGTACATATCAATATAACTGAATGCAAGCAATTAATATCCAATCCCAAACTCACTGCACAAAAGAAAAATATTCTAAAATAAATAAAGCAGAAATGCCACAAATTGATGTTATCACTCAAACATGATATAAAAGGATGTTTCACTTCCAAAAAATTCCAGCAGTTCAGACACCAGAAAAATCCCTTTGCTGGTGAGGGACAAGGTAACTTCACTCACTCCAGTCAGTCTTTGCTTTCTTGTGTCAAACAGACTGGGAAGAATCTTGAGGGGTTTTTTATAAAAGCTATCATTAAATCCACCTAATACTCTCAAATATGCTCAATTTTATTATGCTTTTTTGAGAAGGATGTTTGTATAAACAAGTTTTATGGTTTCAAATTATCCAGAAGAATGCTAGAAATCAAAGCAGTTTGTGAAAAAAAGAAGTTAAACCAGCAACTATTTAAGCATCCAGGGAAAAGGGAGTATTACAGAATAAGTTTACCACTTGAAGGAAAATAAAGAGCCTCCAAAAAGCCAAACTCACCAAGTTAATATTTCACAAGCACATTACTAATACATACTGTTTATGCATCAGATTTTTCTCTTTAGCAGTTACAAGTGGATTGTATTAAAAATAAACATACATAAAACTTCATCCCAGCACAGAAGTAATGACACTAAGCTATCTGAGTGTCTTCATCTCAAAGCAGCAAAATGTCAAGATAATAAAGCATCTTGAAATATATCCCTTCCTAACACGAATTGCCAGATTCATCATCATCTTTTTGATCATTATTTTAAACATAAGGTCACATAAAACATCATTTGGAATTCCTCATTCTAGAATAAAATGCAAACTACTGTTTTAGCATGTTAAAGGGAGTGAATTTTTATAGAAGAAAGTACTGAAGAATGAGAAAATAAATCACTCTAATACACTTGAATTTTTCAGTATGTGCATAATTAGCTCTTTGAAGAATTAACATCTATGATTGTTCTTAGCAACAACTTCAGAATTTATTTCAACAATATCTGCAGTTTAAAGTTTGAAAAATCAGCACTAGAAAACCATCAAAACATTTTCCTTACAGGTAGACAAAAACTGAAAGATATATTCAACAAGAACTTCCAAGATTGTAGGCATTAATCAAAAGCTTTATCATCTTACCTTTGTTGTTACAATGCATAAGCAATCCATCGTTTCAGCATAGCAGGTATCTTTCCAAACATTTAAAAAGGTTTATTTTCAATCACAGCTAAACACCATCTCAACAGAATGAGAAAGAGCACACTTATTTAATAGTCAAAACAGTGGAGTGAGTGCCAGGTTTCCCTTTGGATTCATTCAGAGGTAGAAACAGCGTGGAGAAAAAGCAGCAGGCTAAGATAGAAATGCTTTAAGTTTCATGAAAGATTCTTAACCTACTTGGATTATCTATGTCTGCAAAACTTAAATGTATCCTCGAAAATATCCTACAAAAGATGTCAAATCCTGTTCCATACCAGTTAAGTACCTCCTCGTATTCTATTTCATATACTCCTCTTTCAGGATTACCTAACACATGAGCATCACAGGGAATCATTTGATGAAATGCAATACAAAATTATTTTACAGCAAAAAATCTCAATTCAGCTTTTCTTAGCTGGTTACAATTTCTAAAATGAAGCGTTTGTTCAAAAATAGTTTTGGTTGCAAACAAGTATTTCTCCTCTAACGTCATTTCAGCATTTGCAGCCTGCAAAACAACTGATTTCCTAAGCAGTAATGAATGGAATATTCCATGTAGAACAGGGAGATGAGAAAGTGGCAAGGAAAGAGTAATGCATATTGCAAGAGAAACGCTATTTTGAGCCTTGAATTAACCTAGAATTTCATTTCCTTTTGTAAGGCTGTAATAGTGACAAGGCAAAGTTTGTATGCACAGGCATTGTCTCCTCAGCCTAATTAGCACAGCTGGGAAAAGTCTAACACTTGGGCACAACAAAAAAACCCCATCCATGTACTCTGAAACACCAACCTGACAGTTTGATACATTGGGAAGAACCTTATTACATTAATTTCCCACAAGAGGCATTGAAAGCAAGTGGTTAACTCAGTTGCCACTCTCTTGCCCTATTAGGTTTCCTACTAACTCCTTTGCTGCAAACACAGTGAAGCATATTGAAAATATGCAGTAAGTAATAAATTTTATCTGCATTACTTTGGTTTTAGTCCAAGAGGTATAACTAGCAAAACTGACTGTATTTTGCATCAGCAAATAATTCTAGAATATACTAAGAGTGTATCTAGAGCATTCCCTTTAAGGTTTCTATAACTTCTCCACTGGATTCCCTGGCTCTGTCCTATATGTGGAGGGGTTTAGGGGACTTGGAGTGGTGGAGGGGGGCTAGGTTGGTGTATAAGGAAACTCTTCTTCCCAAAATTTACATGTTTTATTTCGCAGGCAGGTGCTACCCTTTATAGGACAAACTTGAAGAGAATTTTAAGACAAATTTGAATTAGCCACCAAGATGAGGATTTACCATGTGTGTCCAAGTCAAGCCAGAGAAATTTTTCTTTTTTACATTGTCTGTAAAATCATGTAAACTTGGCTTCTCCCTCATGCCTGGTCTATGAAGGGTAAAGATTAATGACACCTTCTCATCACTCACATTTCTCTTTCAGCCACCTTGGTTCAAAGTCAAGCTTCTACAGACTAATCCTGGCTACAACCAGCTCATGTTCAGAATCAATCTCTTCTATTCCCCTCATTTTTTAATTCTCTTGCCTTCTTTGGGACTCTCTCAGAACTAAAGACCATTATCATACAATTTTTTCCCCTCCTATCACCACCACCCTTCCAACAAGACTCAAGGCTCAGTTAGTCTTGTCATAGCAAGCATGTAATTCACTTCAGGTTACCAATGTAGACTACAAGCTGTAGAAAAGAGACTTATCCAGAGAGGTGAGGCAAAGTCATGTCTTTGCTGAGGATTTGTGGATCAGGCTGCTCACCAAGAATGGGCACACAAAACATTTCAGAGCAGAGGGCACAGACAAAGTCACCTTGTTACAAGCATGTTTGAAAAGTTGTAATGCATCCCCTGCACAGATCAGAACAGCACGTACAGCCAAGCTACACTAGAGCCCTTTAATCACTGCACCACTACAGTGGGTTAAAAGTCCTCCTGGTACATGACTCTCTCAAGACCCATCTTCAGCTAACAATACCCACACACAGGAGAAAAAAAAAGGGGGAAAAAAAAGAGATGGCAATCACACAAACTATACCAGTAGAGTGAAATATTTTGTGACAAACACACCAATACACATTTTCATAAATATAGCGCACAGATAGATAAGCACTCAAAGAGAGCCCTATACATAAAAAAAAAAAAAAAAAAAGCATTTCCTAGCCCAAAAGCAGTTTCTGCAGACTTTTCCCTGGAAATACTGCACATAGAAGAAATAAACATTCAGAAAAGATTCAGCAAAACTCAAACATTCAGAACATTTAGCATTCTCATAAGAAAAAATAATAAAGCTTTTTGAAGACAAATTACATGAGTAAGCATGTGTTAAATTTTGGAGCTCAGAGGACACAGTTTTTTCAAAATAAGAACTACGTAAGGAAACCAGAAGTAAAACTACTGTGGTCAAACAATTTAATAAAATAACTTAGAACCTTTTCCATTTAAATTCTATTGTAAGAAGCAACAGAAAGATTAAAGAACACACCAAAAGTTGAATCAAAATCATGAAGTGCATGAAAAGTCACAATTTTAATGCCCTGAAGAATAAGACATTTCCACATAGTACTGTTAGTCATTAAAATCACTACTATTCTACTGAATTTGTGGGACGCATTGCAATCTCTTCAATGTCATTCATGCTTACTGTCAGCTCCAAGGGATCTCAGTAACAATCAGTAACAAGTATTCTACACAGCTTGGCCAGAAGGAAAAAGTGAATTTCCATCCACCAATATTCGTGGCATTTATATTAAAAAGCAAACATGATTCTCATGTGAGAAACGCAAAGGCAAGAGATGGGTTTTTCTTGCCTTGAATTACCTATGAATGCTTTCAGATTATGTTTGGCAGTCAATTTTGTACTTTCACAGCCTTATTCTTTTTCCAGTGTGGGAGATTCTATCTACAAAGTCACCAGATAACTAAATAAAGGAAAATTCATGCACAGATAAACTACGCAGAGAAATAAATCATGTAAATTAAAACAATGCTTTGGAAAATACTGATTTTGCAGATAAATAACTTCTTCCTCTATCCACAAATCTCAAACCGCATATGGTTACTTAAATGCTAACTTGCTCTCATATTCTGTGAGAAAGCCCACATAACTCACAGCTGTCACAGGTGTAACCAGAGCAGCAAGCTCAGCTCTGCTTCTGCTTCACCCGGGGACGTCAATTGCCCAGCCCTGACATATCTGAGGAGACGTATCAAAGACTCAGCAAAAATCAAGCGCTATCATCACTGTAAGCACTAAAACTGTGAGATGCTGTAACCTAATTTATCTAGGTGCCTTCGAACCTGGCTGCAAGATGTCATTATTCCAAGTTTATTAAAAAACCATAATTCTCTTTTTGGTATCTAATTATGTGAATTTTTAATTTCTTTACTTACTTCTGAATTGAGAAAGGTGCATTTTTAGAAACAGCAGATTTTTATTGCTTGTCTACACATTCTGAACTGAGCACAACCAGAAGCCTGTCCCTCAAAGACTTTTTCAGATTCGGTTCAAGACTTACATTCTTTTCTTTGTACAAACAGGTTTGAAGAATTGAAGGCAAAATACATAGCAAGCTAAATACTATTTTCCCCCACTGTAAAGTTAACACAGAGAAAAGAATGAGGCTCCTGAGTAACCCAGGACTATATGCTACTGATTCTGAAATAAAACAAGCACAATCGTTTCTGCAGAAGAGTTGACATAAATGATGGGCAATACACACACACGAGCACACAGGACCAGTACTGTAACGGGGAGTACAACAATCAGACATAGCATATCAGCAAGCTAGCCAGTACTAAATATAAGGCAAAGAAGGTATTTGAACATAGTACACCAGGTCAGAAATTTTCCCAGAAACAGCTTGTTACTACAACAGCTACAGCTGACTTGGTAAAAGCCAGGTGTAGATACTGCAGTTAAAATTCAGAAACAGAAAAACAGAATTAGAGCATCCTGCTGCTTTAATAATGTGCTCTACATATACAGGTATCTTCTTCCAAGACTTCCTCTGAGATCCTGATTACCTGCTTGAGGTACTATTCCATTCTAAATACTAATTGCTATCAATTAAACACAAATTTTTCCCTTCGACTAGAAACCAGTTTTCCTCCAGACTACAACAGCTTTTCTTAAGAATTTACACAAAACTATCAAAGTCTTACAAAGGTTAGGATAACATTACTGCCTGCTTTGTAAAGAAAGCCAATTCCCATATTGCAGGTGAAAATGAGGTTAGCTTAACTTTATCCCCTCTCAAAATACTCCTGTTTGATGACTCCGTCTTTTGACGGATACTGAGCAAACCCAACACAAGCCTGCAGTACGCCTTAATAGCTAAGGTGGAAAACAAAAGCTGCATTAACAGAAACACAGCCAATAGTACCATAAAACAATTATTCCCCTTTGCTTGGTACTTCTAATAGGATATCTGGAATACTGCATTCCATTTTGGGTCCCCAATACAACAAGGATTTTGATAACCTGGAATGAATTCTGCAGAGGGCCATGAAGATGGTGAGGAGGTTGGAAATCTTTACCCTTAAAGAGAGGATGAGGGCACAGGGCTTGTTTAAGCTTTGGGAAAAAGCTCAGCAGAACATAAAAGTAGCCTTGTGGTACCTACAGTGAGGTTACCCAGAAGACAGAGCCAAGGGCATGTTGCATGATGGAAAAACATTAGAAACTACACATAAATTGAAACACATATTTCAATCAGAAATAAACACAAGCTTTTTCACCATGAGGATAATCAAACAGATTGACAAGAGAAGTTTTGAAGTCCCCATTCTTGGAGGTTTTCAGGGCTCAGCTGGTCAAAATCCTCTGCAATCTGATTAACCTCACAGGTGATTCTGAATTACTTTATAATCCCAAGATGTTTAGAGATTTTTCCTTTCCACTCTGCCTTGGATGAAATTTTAGCTCAAATTACTGCCATGTCAGCTGTTTCCTTACTTTCTCTTTTGCTTTCTTTTTATGAAAAAAGAATTTGGCAAAGGGCCTTAGAAGACAGTGAGCCAGGACAGTCTCTCCTCATGCCAGACACTAAACACACGTGCATGTGCAGATAGATGGGGGAACCACAGATCAGACCAAAGTTCTTCAGCCACCATTACTTAGTAAATACAGAGATGTGCTTGCTCAGCTGTAAGAGACTCCAGATTGAGTTCCCCCTCCCAAAGCAAATAATTTCCTTTGAGACAGTGTTCAGTGGGGGGGTTATTTCAACATCTAAAATGAACTTATTGTGGCTACTTTTAACTCAAGCTAAACAGCAAACGCTTTTTAACTTCTCAGATTTAAAACGTATCCTACATATTTAAAGAGAGAGAAAAAAAAAACTAAAAAAAAAAAAGAATGGCACTAGACAACTATTTCCTTAGCAATACACTACTCAATTAGGTCAGAGATTTCTAACACTGATTCAAGTTTCCCCGCGTATTTGTCAAACACAAACTGTCCCACCTACAGATGGCACCACAGATCACAGCAAACAGCTTCCAAGGCCGCTCCCTCCTGCACACACACACTGCTCTCACAGAGCTATCAGCGCTGAGATCTTGCTTCGGATCTGTTACCTTTGCCAGTGCACACCTCAACATTGTATTTAATGCACACAAGAAAAGGATATGAACCATTTGTCCTTTTCAAATTGCATATGTATTTTTTTTTTAACTAGTTCCTAGTATTGAAGGGATTAACATTACATTCCTGATTATCACTGTCTTGAATCGCTCTTTTGCCTTTTTTTTTCCCCCCTTTCTTTTTCCTTCATTATTGTTTTGTGTTGGAGATTGAAACAAACGAAACTGCTAAATAAGGTTCCAGGAATATAGAGCATAGAAAAGAAAACAGATCACTGTGAACAGGAAAACTTGCAGTCTGCAGCAATTTCGCTCATACACAACCTATGCAGATTACAAATTCCTGTCTTTTGATTCAGAAGTAGAAAGGCAAAAACAGAATTACACTATGTCCCATTAGAAGTTCTCAGGCAACCTAAGCTTGTATACCACTATTCTATGTATATACACAAGCACACATTGCTAAAAAGTCATTCCCAAAGTCAGCTGTGTAGAAAGTTCTTGTAATATAATCCTTAACCCCTTTAGGGGAGCATTATATTCCCACTCTCAAACAGCTCTCACATATACCATCAAAGTGTCAGATGGAAGAACACTACTTTGGCCCACAGTAACCACAACAAGAAAATACCATCAACGTAAAAGAAACAGAGTTGAAATCTATTACTTCAAAGACTAACAATTTCCAAGCAAGGAAAAAATACCCCATTCTTATTACCCACGGACTCACCAGCCTGACAAGCAACAGAACACAGCTAAAATAATCTCAAAGTGGATCTGCTGTGCCAACCTGCTCCTATCTGGTTAATGAACTAGCACTGAATCAGACAGCAGCCTCTAAAGCCTAAAAAGTGAGAGTTCATTAAGGAAAAGCTAGCTATGAACAAATCAGATACATTAAAGTCGCTCCCGACTCTCCAGTAAACATCAGCAAGCAAAACAAATCATTAGGTTAAACACATGGTGTAAGGAATTGTTATGCCCTTGGGTTGACTAAAACCAATTATAAAATAACTTTTAAAAATGCCTACGTCGCTTAAAAAAGCACACAATTGAAACCTAACTGCATTAAGTTTTACAGCATAAAACCAAATTTTCACATCATGCACATAGCAAGTATGTGGAATACAAACTGTCAATACATAAGAATATGTCCTCATAATTTTTATTAAATTTCAAAATATTGAAGAAAAGCTATTGCCTTAAGGATATATAAAGAAAAAAAGTTACTGAAGAAGAAAAAAATTAAGGCCAATAAAACATACAAGATTATATGTTTATGTAATAATTTCCATGTATATATTTGAAAGCTAAACTAAGACATTCAGATATACTATAAAGAGAAAATGAAATCAACACTGAACTTCTGAAAATTGTTCACTTTCACAACTTAGTAAGGAAACAGCATTCTAACTACTGAAATGCAAGGTAACATTTACTGTAGGTGACCGAGACTGGGAGAAACACTTGCTTTCAGTTTCACATGAACTAGGATCAACACCAACATGTGCAACTATGCTTTTAAATACTGGCAGCAAATCTAAAATCTGACCTTCATATACCGAAGGTCAAACAACTGTGACTTTCACATGATATTCAAGACAAAAAATCTGAAGGAAGAGAAGTAGCTTTGTCATTAATGTTCAAATCCAGACCACTTAAAAAAAATAAAGTAATCCACACCATATCAGGTTAGGTAACACTATATGCCATGACCACCAGACTCTACTGGGGAAGCAAACAGCGCAGCTGAAAACAAACCCATCTCTGGTGAGACTTCCCAAATCAGGCCATTCTTCCTTTCAACACGTTAGTCACCTTGCCATGATAATGTTCCTGCTGTCACTGGTGCAGTGTCAAGGACAAGTCTTTGTATTACTGGCGGTCTAACAGCACAAGAGAATAGAAACTAAAGATGCAACTTTGTAATTGTTACACCTTCAAGTACAGTATACAAAGATACAGGGACAACACTACCCTTGAGCTAATAAGTCTGTCTTTGTTATTATGGACATATTGGTCTCAAAAGAAGTAAACTTGTATAAACTGGGAACAGTTTCTGGAGAGGCTGGCAAGTGAATAATCACAAAGCCTGGATTTATCATGACCCACTATTCAGCACTTCAGATGTCAGCGAGTTTCTTCTCCAGGGGAAGCACAAACGGTGCTAGAGTTGAACACTGGAACAAATCTCACAGCAGCAGACATGCACTTCACAGTCCCAGCTGCTAGAATTAGGAGTATTTAGCAATAACAAAATGGTTTGGTAGGGACATAAATCCTGAAGCCCATTACACTGCTCCCATGTGCATTATAGGGGAAAAAAGTAAACTTAAGCTATTTATGACAGTTATGCTGCCCCAGAAGACCTTCAGTAACAGAGACTGCCCACATATAGCTATGTACAAGATAATAGCTTCCTTCTTCTGTTTCCCAATTGAGTGTTCAATTCTTTTAAGCAGCACCAAATCTTTCCAGTCTTCACTTCTTTTCAAGCTTTAGATCTTCCATGTCAACCTCTTCTAAGCACTGAAATTACACATCTCTTTTTGCACCATGATACCTCAAATTTGACAGTATCTCCAGCAGGTAGAACAGAATAGTTTTACACCACAATTTTGTCAACAAAGTGTTCTTTACATCTATTAACATGACATGGTTGACTCACCTTGAGGCTCAAAAATGACCCGGACCTTTTCTGAGAACCCACTCCTTCACAATTCAATTTCTACTAGTTCTCAGATAAATTTTTTTTAGAAACTTTAACTGATATATTCTCAAAAGATAGCCTGTTAAAGCATGCCAAAAGTTTTACTGAAATTGGAATTTACCACACTTACCATTTCTTCCTAGCACAAGAACTATTACCCCATTAGAAAGAGATTGTTAGACAGAACTATCACGAACAGCTATGATAACTATTATTTGACTCCTTTATCACTTTCAAGGAACTACCAAAAGACTTTAGAATCATTCCTTGTACCTGTTTAACCTGGATCCTCTTCTCCTGCCTTGCTCCTATATATTCCCTTTTTAAAAGACAGCATTTGTCCATCTGCAATTTTCTGGAATTTCATCCATCCTCCATGACTAAGGGCAACTGCAATGACCCTCAAATTGTCTCATTAAGTTCTCTGCACATGCAAACATGAAATACATTAGTAACAGCTTATTTCAAAACACCTTCAGTAGCCAAAATAAGCTTTGCCTCTCCTTGCCTACCCTATTGTCTACAGTTCCTTTTGCTCCTGCTTCTAAGAGATACCATTCCCACCACACCTTCAAAAAGGGAAGTTCTACAGCTCTAAGCTGAAGATTTAGATGATGACATACAAGTAAATAGCACAACTGTGTTTTCCATATTATTTCTGATAAACTCAACCATTGCAATTCTTAAAGAAGATTTTCATTAAGGCGACTAGGATGACAGTAGCCTTCTCTATGCACTTTCAGGTAACTAAGATTCCGCAGAGACATACAATTTAAGTTTTCTGGTATATAATCAAAATTCACAAAAATCAAAGAAAATATATTCCCACACTAC
Organism: Scytalopus superciliaris; assembly: GCA_013400415.1. Classification (NCBI taxonomy): domain Eukaryota; kingdom Metazoa; phylum Chordata; class Aves; order Passeriformes; family Rhinocryptidae; genus Scytalopus; species Scytalopus superciliaris. The sequence goes on along the minus strand of VXBX01001194.1, from coordinate 438,716 downwards.
AAGTTCAACTAGAATTTTAATTCTTTGGTATTCAGTTATTTACAAACCTGAAAAATACAGCATGCCCAGGCTGCTCAGATTTTTCTGGTAAAGAGATTTTAATGGCTGTTCTTGGCCATATATAACTCTTGCCCCTGGCTTGGTTGATCCTTCATCTAGTGGCCATTTTTTACTTTCCAAAAGAACACAGGTCCTGGATTTCCACACTAATTCTCTTTAGAGCATTCCTGATGTATTTCGTATCAGCTTCAATAGAACAAATCTGAGAAAAGCTACCACAAGCACTTTTTTTTTTTTATCTGCACAAACTCATTAGTACATCACACAATCTTGAGCTAAGTGGACTTACACAGTCTAAACAGCCTCTGATAAAGGTTCACTCAGTAAGGCATCCTAACCACTTTATCTTGCTGAGTAATACAAGTTCCTGAGCTTCCCTACAGGCTGCAGCACTAGTCCTCTGGCTGATCCCTCCTAGTGCTCCTCCTGAGCTCTATGATCAGTTCATGAGAACAGATCTGCACAGCACATTGCCTTGAATTACAGAGGAACTCAGAGCCCTTTTCCAGTGCTGTCAGTATTCGGGGCACACATGGAACAAATCTCATCTCTCTGGGGACAAATAATAGGTCTGATGCAAAAAAATTCAAGCAACATTGTAACTTTAACTGGGGCGGGGAGATCTTGATTTAGTGAAAAATGTACACCCGTGTGCATTACCCTGCTCAGTTTTCTCACCACTCACTAGTGATAAGTGACAAGTTTTCACAAACAAGTTCTTCCAGAATATGGACATAGAAGTAGTAGGGAATTTCTTATGAAAACAGACTGAAAAATTTACTATTAGAAAGATACAGTCTCAATTTCCCAAATTATTAGTGAAATAATGACTCAAGAGTCATGAGTATGGATGAGTATAAACATACTAAACCTGTCAGCAAGGTTCCAAAACCAAAGCATAAATCCAATTTAATGGTCACTTAATGGTGCATCTGACCAACTCATTTATAAATGAGTTTATAAATTTTTGACTAAGCAAAATGCATATATGTTATTAAACATTTCAATAATTAAATCCCCTATGACTACTGATCCTAATAACATACTTTTTCTTTGAAAATTAATATTTTATAAAATGAACTAAACATAGAGGACAATGTTGAACTAACAGTCTCAGCAAGAAAGACAAAACAGATTTCTCTACCATACCTCTACGCTTGGGCTAAGGCTGCTTGGCAGTGTTTCTGATGTCACTGTTGTGCTTGGAAGGCTGGAGAAGTCCCAGGTATTCACAGGCTGTATTGGTTCAGATGGCTGAGAGTGATCAATGCATTTTGGATTGTCCAATAAGGTCACTTCATAAAATTCTTGAATATCTAAAGACGCGAAAAACAAAAAAATTAGGTTATGTTTTATAGTTACTATAACATTCTGATTTTAACTACATCTTCCTTGTGCAAAACAAGTTGGATACAGTTTCACCTGTCATTGGTAAATTCACAGGTATCACCAAGATCACATGAACCTCCCTCACCAAACACACAACTTGCTCTCCTACGCCCCTGCCTCACGGCCTCCGTGTCACCACCCGCTTCGGGCTTCTGCCACCAACCCCGGTGGCACCATCTGCAGCAGGGATGGCAGAGGCATATGGAATAATGGCAGTGGAATAGCAGAAGGGATGGGTGTCTGTATTTCTAGTTCTGGTATACAGAATTTCAACTAATGCAGCCTTTGGTTATCTGAAATCTACTGTTCAAGGGCAATATTAGAAGGTTTATTATGTGGTATATGTTTCAATTAAATGACCACAGAAATAGAAGTACACTGATGAAATCAGAAAGAGAGAAGCTGCAAGAAATTAGGAAAGGGAAGATTGATTAGCATAGGTCATCTGCTTTTTCAGTCTAAGTAACAGAAATAGGATGACACTTAACAGTACAGAATGCAGGTCATACTTATGAGCTAATAAACAGCTTTTTCTGTAATCCTAAAGACTCAGCTGGAAACTTGTGGGAAACAAAAATTTGGCTGCATTAGTTTTTTTCTTGACATCCTGTCCACTATATAGAGCACCAATAACACAATCTAAGGAAGTAGCAAAGGTGTTTCTATGAAGTATAAGCATACAGAACTTGCTACCACAACTGTATTCACATCCATAAACACACACATTAAGAAAAAGAAAATTAGATCTGAAAAGGTATAGGCTAAGGGAAGGGCAGACAAATGATGAAGTTGTCCTGTAAAGCTTCTAGTCTTTTATTCAAAGTAAAAATCTGCTAAACAGGAGCTGCAAGGCTTGAGTTTTAATTGCAGCGACTTCATAGAAGACAAACATACAGACATAGTAAAACAAAGAATGAAATAAGACCCAGAATAAGAAGGGCCAAGAATAAGAAGGAGTCTGCAGAAGAGTCAGTAACAGAGCCACAAGAACTATTTCCTTATAGAGCAGCCCAACACAAAAACCCCCACACAGCTGAGAGTTGCAACTACTGTTGCCGGTATTCCAGTCTTAGGTGTTTTCATAGACACGGCACTTCTGCTCTCCACCAGCTCAGAAAACTGAAATTCTCAAATTCCACTTGTATCCCTCCTCTGAGCAAGAGTCGAATTCCTATCAACTGCTTACATTAATTTTTAAAGTCATACTTGCTCTTAGCACTGCTGATTGGAAGAAATGTTAGGGAGGGTTGCAGAAGATGTTAAGTGACCTAGATATACAGGAGCAAAGCAGCCTAAGAGATACAAATTGCCATTAAATCCATCTTTCACATTAGCTCCCTCAGTTGCAAATTTGTCTCATAGCCGCATTAACATTAATACATCAATCAAGCACACCAAGTAAAGAATTCCCCCCCCCCCCCAATAGAGAGCACTTTGTATATTAAAATAGGCAGCGGTTTAAGTTGATTCTATAGCTGCAATCCACAGCAACCAAGCCAGGAAGATCACTACATTATTTATGGGAAGGGGTTATTTGTGCAACTGTTTTGCAACAGAAATCTAGGACACCGATTTTCAATTCTGCTACTCTTCTTTTAAGTCCCTGCCAGCCAAGGTAGCCATTTATTCATACTGCAGAATGACTAGTTTCAAGAAGCACAGTATTTCCCATACATCATCTCCACTTCTCTATGAAGGACACCAAAATAGACTTGCTATTGAAAGATGTCAGAAATATGTGCACCATTTAATGAGGGGATTAGTTTCTGTTTATCCTGAACTTGCTCCAAATCCACAAAGTTTCTAGGAACCTGGTGTCTATATGATAACATCTACCTTGTTAAAAAAAGGTTTACATTTTTACTATTCAGAATGCAAACATATGTACAAGTATAGGCAAGCCATCTATGAACCTTGAATGCACTAGATCCATAACGAATGAATGCTGACATTTACATTTTTTTTAAAGCCACAAACTCAGACCATACTAAATTCAACCTAAAAAAATTTCTTCTTCAGGTCTGTTGCTATATACCAGTTCACAAAAAAAATTCACCACATCAACACACTTGAGTATCTGTTGAAGACATGTTAATCTGGGGATGCATTAAGTCCTAACATTTTCCTAATTCTTACAGATAGCAGATAGTAAAACACTAGTTTTTAGTTGTATGTATGGTCAGATTCCCTCTTCAAGCTACATGCCCTGTTTTTACGTTCCAGCCCTTTTCTCCCATATCCATTCCAAGGTAGATTACATCTCAAACTAAGTTACGGAAAACTGATTCAAATAAGGTATCACACAACAATAGAAGAAAACACAGATGGGGAACATTTCAAACTAGAGAGGGCACATTAAAAGAACAGACAATTGACACTTGAATAATAGGAGCACAGAGTTTTAGGAAGCCAAAGTGACAAAAGGTGATGCATGGTAAGCAACACAGAAAACCATCCTGGAATCAGGTCTGCTTACAAGTAAAACCACATTAAGAAGCCAAATCAGAAACATGTTTGATTGCAACAAGAATAAAAACCTATGCAAAACAAGTGACAGACTACCAGTTGGGCAAAGCAGGGCTCTTATGAAAAGAAAAAACAACGAAACTATATTTCTCAAACTATTAGTAGTGTGAAAAAGCTAAGCAGTGGTGACAAGGTGGGGTTTTTTCAGTCTAAAAGCAGTTTTCTGGTATATTATTCATCGCCTTCTCATATTCTCCACTCATCTTCATTTTATTCTTTGAAGAGATTTGTTCACCAGTAACACGATACAGCAGAAACTAGAATTGCTCACTCTTAAAGCAAACAAGAAAGAGTTATCTGCTGAATACAAACTGAAACCAAAATCACCTCCACAAGGGAGTTCCAGCTTCATTAAAAACCAAAACGCAGTAATTAAAAGAACAGCAGAACTACAGAAGCAAACAAATTCTTGTGTTTCCTAAGCTATATTTGAGGGCACTTCAAGAGGCTACATCAATTCTCTCTGAAGAATCTGCCTCTGAGGACAAGGATTCCAACCAGTAACATGACACTGTTCCTTCAGATCAGTTTCTTCGCTGCTGCTTAGAAATCAGACATTGCCATTTGTACAGGTATGTGCAGTGTCTGCTGCTTTCTGCTATCCAGCAGAGAGTACACTTGTCATCTGGGTAACTTAAGACTGGTGGATGTTCTAAAAACCTTATTGTCAAGACAAGCTCTCCACATACACCTTTCCTACACAAAAGAATAATTAATTTTAATACAGTCATACAGTAAAATAAAGCTGAGCAGCATTGTTCTCTGCATTTGCATATGTGTGAACCTTTTGATAACACTAACTTTACAAGTCAAAGATGGGATATCTATAATAGCATTTTCTTAAGGGAATGGTTTTGGCATTGCTTGTAACAGGCCGCGGACCTCTTATTAAATGAATAACCAGGCCTCTGCACTTGTCCTGGCCTGCCCAGAGCTTTGTTTTAGCTTGTCCAACTCTATCACCAATTACCTAGAGACCAAGTGATTCATCTAACTTGCATGGCTTTTCCTTAGCCTCAGACAACTGTGTGAGCCAGCAACTACTTTTGTAAATATCTCTAGATATAATACACACAGCATATATGTAAATATATATTTGCTATATATATTCCGTAAATAGTATACATAAGTATATGTAAAACCAGGGGTTACATCACACTATTGTCCGAAGCTAAGTAAAAGCTATATATAAATACAAGCACATGCACACACACAGACTGGATGTACAAAGAAAAGTGTGCGTGTGTAATACCCAACAGATACCAACAAGTGGCTGTTCTGTAGGGAATGAATCACCTATGACCCTGGAACAAAAAGCTGCACAGAGGAGCACAAGCATAGCATGACAGCAGAGGCCTTGGAAAAAAAGGAGACCGGATGGAATCAGAGGCCTCAAGGCTATAAACAACTCACCAACTGCTAATTACTGCTCAAAGGAAGCCAACCTTGAGAATAGGGCAAAAAAAGTTTGGGGGATAACAGAAAAAAGAACAAGTATCCAGCATATATAAAACACACAGTATATAGAAGAAATTCAAATGTCATATGGAACTGTAAAGAAGAAAGAGGGAAGCACAGAATATGTCAGCAAACAACAATAACCTCAACAAAACACAACAGTGAAGAGAAAGAAACCCTCAACACACTGTATCTCCATGGGAAGGATTCCCTGTACAACTCAGTCTCCCGTTCCCCATTCCTCTCTGATCACATTTTAACATGTTCTGGTTTTCTACCAACTATCAAGCAGTTCACTGTAATTTTTTTACATGATGTTGGTTTCAGGCTTCTGATATTGAGCCTTTATATTACAGTATAGAGGGAAACAATAAAATTTCATTGGCATTTACTACTTATCTACCTGAAACAACATTGTAGTTGAGGTGAGTGTCAGTCTCAAAGTAACAAAGGACAGGACAAGAGGAAATTACCTCAAGTTACACCAGGGGAGCTTTAGATTGGAAATTAGGAAAAATTTCTTCACTGAAGGGGTTGCCAAGCATTTGAACAGGCTGTCCCAAGGAGTGGTTGAGTCCCTGGAGGTATTTAAAAGGCCTGTAGGTGTGGTGATTAGGGATATGGTTTACTGATGGACTTGGCTGTGCTGGGTTAATGGGTGGACTTGATGATCTTGAAGGTCCTTTTCAATTTACACGTTCTGAGGGGTGATGATGGGAGGTGTTTCAAAAATTAAAAGCATTGCTGTGATGATCACAGTAACCTATTGTTTTTAGGCTTTGCATTTTTACACTTTAAGCATCTTGACCAGTTGTGGGTTATAGATGTTTTTTCTTAAATAAATGCCAGGAAATTCCACACAGGCTTAACATTACTTGAATTAAAGAACATTACACATGCAACAGACTGCATTGGACACTGGGCATGTAAACCAGTGAACTGTTGCCCTTACATCATACACCACACAAAGTTGTAAACTGCTACCACAATATATGTGAATTTGACAATCACATTTGTACTCGCTGTATTAATTATATTCTCATTTGGAGGTTTTCAGTTTTAAAGTAGTTAACAGCTTTGTGCATGAGCAAGAGTTAATTTAGGAAGCTCACATTTATTTTCTGTTTGCTCATTTTTTATAAACTCTAATTTCATATTTTGCATTCTAAAATGGAAAGGAGAAGGAATCACATCATCCCTCAGCCTGCTGGCAATTCTGTGTCTAACACATGCCAGATTGTTCATGTTCAATTTGGTGTCACCAGGATGCCCAGGTCCTTTTCTACATCACTGCTTTCCAGCTGGGTGACACACAGTATATATTGGTGCATAGGATTGCTCCTTCTCAGGTGCTGAACTTTGCACTTCTACTTATTGAACTCCATGAGGTTCCTGTCAGCCCATTTCCTCTGCATGGCAGCATGACCAAGATTGACATGCTTCAGCTACATAGTTAATCCTGCACTGACACCGATGAGCTGTTCCTTTCTGATAGATGTTCAGCAGCTGAACAAACCAATTTCAGCCAAAGTCAGAAGTCAGCAAACCACCAGATACATTTGCATCTACATACAGACTTTATCACACCAAGTGATTCAATACCAGCTTTGTTCAGGAGAACCCCTCAGAGCCACTACTCCCCCTCAAGCCTTCAAGCAACCAAGGAGCTTATGAATTCCTTCAGTTGAGTATTTCACTTCAAGATCCATCCATGTGAGCAATTCTTTTGTCATCCCTCATTTGTCTGCCTCTTCTCAGACATTTGTTCACCCACATAGAGCACATGCAAATGCCTGTGTTTGTTTATGGTGTTACCCGTGTTTGAAAAAACAGGCCTGTTAAGGATTTGACTACCTGTATGTTGTCTAGGAAGAGGTGTCATCCCATTAAAAATTAAGTACTACTTTAATTCAAGGAGAGGGAGGGAAAGACATCTTTATTTCTTAGGGCTTCCTGCCAAAGCACTGAAAACTTAAGTCTTAAAATGACTGGAAAGGAAAAAAAAAAAAAAGGTCAACATGTTATTTCAGTTCAGAGCAATTTGAGATGCATGGTATCTGCCAAATTCTTAACAGCTCAACATAATGAATATATAGACAAAACACGGAGTCATGATCACTGTCAGAACAGGCAAAAGAGTCTGCCAACACGACAGATTCTCATTCTTCAGTTGCAAATCAACTCCTATTAATTCCAAGGAAGCCTCAATCCTGCATGCTTACTTCACCTGCTATATCAAGCTGAGAATATCCATTAACACAAGTAAACCACAACTTGAAGTGTATGATTAGTGATCAACAAGAAAATACAAACACCAAGGAAAGCTTCACATCCACTTACCAAGCCAATGACCAGAGTTACCTAAGTGTTCTCTTTGTGTATTTGCTGGTTTGGTTGTGTCATGGGGCATGCATCTGGTCAAAAATAAATATCTGCATTCATAACATGAAAAGTGAAAACCAGCCTCATCATAACCCCTATAAAGGCCCTTTCAGTATTCTTTTGTTTTGGGGTCTATTTCTTCTTTGAAACTTCTGTGCACAATTAAGACTTCTTTAAAAACTTGCAGTGCAACTCACATTCTATTCTACAAGGTCCTCTGTCACAAGGTGCAGCCCCCAGCTACTGAGCCCCAGACCTTCCACTTGTTTCAGTAACTGTCCTACCCCTTGCATATCCTTTCTCCACATACTTCTTTGCTTAATTCAAATTCCAGATTTCATTTTCCACTAACACAAATTATCCTTAACTGGTGCTCAACTGAAACTGTCCTTATCTAACCTCAGGTCTAATTGTTTGCTTTTATTCCTCTAAGTGCTTTTTACACTCAGACAAATTCAACTCCTTGCCAGCCTGACCACTTACACTTTGCAAACTGTTCATTCATATTTTCCTCTTGGCACTGCTTCACCTTATCTTCAGAGAATCACCGAATCAATTAGGTTGGTAAAGACCTCTGAAATCATCTCGTCCAACCTATGACCTAACACCACCATGTTAACTAGACTAAGTACCACATACAGTCTTTCCTTCACATTGCCTCTTTCCAATTTTCTCTCAGAAACCCACAGGGTCTTCTCTTGTGTCCAGAAGTAAGGTAGGAAAAACTTTAAAAAAAAAAAAATTAAAGTTGCCACCACACAGACAAAAATTGACACAAGATTCTTCTACTTTGCAAACTTTTTGATTTGATGTCACCTTAGCACACTTAGTCATCAGACTAAGCCTAAAAAAAAAAA
>VXBX01001194.1:361256-421348 GCA_013400415.1 Scytalopus superciliaris | reverse complement strand
GGGTGCCAAACCCGCCCGGGCACGGAGCGGCTCCTGCCGCGTTCCCTGCCCGCCCCGGCACAGGGACCTGCCACTCCTGTCCGGCCCCGCCGTGAGGGACACGCGGAGCATCCCCCGGTGCGGGTGGTTTCGTGTTTCCGTCAGCCGTGCTGGTAAGGAATAGTTTGTTTAAAGGAGGATAAAGAAATCGCGTTGCCGCGGTTGGCAGGTCAGCGCAGGGATATCGTGGGAGAAAGCACGAACAGCTTTCCTTACTGGAAAGGTTAAGGAATGGGCTGTGTAGGGCTGGCATCATGGACCGGGCGGAATTATGGAAGTTACTTTCTCAAAAGGGGCGTGGAAATGGTAATGGGTGCCTTCAAAGGGAACACAAGCGACGTGCGGTTTTGCAAGATAGTAAAGAGGTGACAGAGCACAGAAAGGGCTGACTTGTGTAGGAACAGAAGCACACGTGAGCTAAACAATCTTTGCAGGGTATTCTGTACGCTTATTAAAGGGAGGTGCATATTAAAGCTGGAGAGTTTAGGGTTAATTCAAATACTTGTACTGAGGGGGAATGTTAACTTATTTCTCAATCAAATGGACAGTCAAACAGCCTCGGATCTGAAACACTTCAATCCCTGTGTGTATGTGCATATGAGAGGCAGAAAGAGACTTGAAAGTTCAAAGCAAATCCTGCTGATGTGATTTTTTTGATCTAAGTTTGCAATTCCATTTACACTTTTTTGATTTAGACACAACTGAAAATGTTCAAGAGCTTATTGCAGGAACCTAAAAAGAATCTTCTGGGCAACTCTTGCAAATTTCAAGTCTAAAAATCAGGACTAGATTTGGCAGTGGCAAAGACCTAATCTTACAGGAAACTTACACTGTAACAAATCTAACCCAGATCTAGAAAAGGCCTCTCTCTTCTCCCTACCCAATACTCACATGTTTTGTTCCTAGATTTGTGCCAGGAGTTTCTCCGCCTCCCACAGTTATGTACTGTGAAAGTGTTCACACATCTCATTGAAGAAAGGAGAACATACACTTGGTGCTAACTGACACAGATTCCCCATTTTCCTCCTTTCCAATTGTATTTTCATATCTCAGAGTTTTGGCATTAACTGGGTACCAGTTTGGTTATTTTTAAAATGAAAACATTCTAAGAAGGGACATTGGCAGGAGCCTCCATCATCTGGCCTCATCAGTTTTCACTGTTTACAGCAGCAATAAATGTACTCTAAAAGGGCCATGGTCCTCTTGATGTCAGAGGAATATATATATATACAGAAGGAGAAGAAGAACAGCCTAAATTTAGCTAGCAGAAAGGAGACATCTGCAGCATTTAGGTTGATTTTGCTGACTGACAGAAATGTATTGTTACAAAACAAAAAAAGATTTTTTTTTTTTTTTTTTGCAATTAAAGGAATCACTACAAGGAAACTAATTCTTCATAAACAAAATTTGATGTTTCCGAATCCTTTTATTTATTTTTTTTTTTTATTTTTTTTTAAACAAGAGATAATCCCATTATGCGCAGTCATTGTGCTGGGGATGGTGAAATAATCCCATATATATCACCCTAAGAGCATTTCTCACTTGTTACTAATGCTCCAGGGGAAAAAAAAAAAAAAGAAGAAAGTAAAAAGAAAACATCAAAGAGGGGGTCAGGATGATGGATCAGCAAGTCAGGAAGCAATTAGGTGAGACCTATTGTACCTCAGAGAGCCATGTTGGTTCCCAGCACTTCTGTTTCAGTTCTAAGAGTGTATTTGCTGATTGGAAGCAGTTGAGCCAGAGAGCCCAGTATTACACTTCAGTACCTAAAGTGGGTTTGAAATTTCAGCACATATAGAAAATATCCCATAAATGGCATTTTTACCAGCAACATTGCAGTAAGAGTCAGTGTTGCAAAACTGTCCTGTATTACACATGGTCTTTTCCAGGCTCCAGCTTTAGGAAGCTGTGTAGTTCCCTCGGAGAAGGAGAAAACTGGGGATGAACCAGAGAATCGTTTGTGCCGCAGCTTAAGCAATGTCACTTAAATCAAGGCATTACAGGCACATACAGAGAGGCTTGTACTTAAATTGTGAGTGATGTGGTCAGCATAGAGGCCAGCATTATGCTGTGTTCAACACTGGCTCTGCTCCAGAACGATCCTTGACATAGGAATGCCAGGGCAACTCTATGGAGCAGCAACCTGTTGCCATTTTACTCCCCTTGGCTCCAGAAGCAGCCGAGGATCTGACCACTGGGCCTCTTCTCCCTGCCTTTAGATTTCCCTGTTAAAAGCCCTTCTTTTGTGACTGCTACCAGCAGCCTGCGTGGGACACTCTGCCTGGGACCAACCTCTGGCAGGGACAGGCAGCTTGTTACAGCACACACACTGCTCTGCCCGTTGAGGGGCATGGTGCTTAGGGAGGGTATGTGATATGGAAGCAGGCAGCTGTTGGCAGCAAGGAGGCCAGCATAGCACAGGAACAATAAAATTGATCCTGTCTTAATTTTGTCACATTTAATGCCCAAAGTCACCATATACTAGAGCAGCCACCACATAGTATACCGAGCAGATGATTTGCCTTATTCATTCAGAAATGGGAGTTGCTGCTCATAAAAAGATCTCCGACAGCTGCAGGAAAGCTTTCACTTCACTTCACCTGCAAACTCAGTGCAATTCTTCACAGCTAACTGAGGAAGCAATGAAACTAATGAAGCCTCATTTCCCCTGGCTAGTAAGGGGTGAAACCTGAGTGAAGTTAGCTTGTTCATTATGCCTCCACTCATCTGGATTCTCTGATGTCAGATAAGATTGGATCATGTGCCACAGCCTTAGCTTCCAGGAGCTGCCTTTTCAGGAGAGCACCTTTTCTTTATCATCTGTAATTTTGTGGGTCATAAGAGATGCAAACAACTTCTTGTAGAAGCATTCTACTTGAATGAAAACTTGTAATGCTAGCATGTGTCTTTTTTTTCTACAAGAGCTACTACTTATAGCTAATTTTCATGAAGACTACTCTTTTCAATACAGTGTACAGTTACTATGTCACACAACCCCATGAGTCACACGCCTGTCATATATACTGTTAACAGTTGAAATACCAGGTCACTCTTCTCTATCATCTGTGTTCTTGTGGGTAAAATAAGTTGCTGACTATTACACTGATCTTCAGTTCTTAAAAATCAAAGTTTTATTTAAGAAAATCACAGTTTAGCAAATTTAATTAAGCCTACTCAACAGAATTCTTATGGGATCCCTTTACACCTTTCTGCTTATTTGACTATAATCTTTTTTATACAGAGAAGACAGTTTCCCTGGTAATATAAGTGTCATATTTTTAATTTGTGAACTCTACATCCAGTTTTTTCTCATAACTGAAACTTGTCTTAGGTTAATTTGATCTTGATCAGAATACAAGGATGCCTTTATTTCTAGTGTTACAGAATCCTGCTGATTATGGCAGTAGATGAACATATTCCTCTTTAAAGGGAGAGTAACACAAATGTGTATTTCTTTTTGTCTTAAAAAACAAAAGCTTTTTTTTCCCTATCATTGTGCAGTTTGTGTACTCTGAAGTTGCTTGAGCTCTTGTTCAATTAGGGTTTGTATGCCATGTGTATAAAGTAATTTCTTCTTTCTTTGCCCTTGTAATAATGTTAATCTATTGAGTTTGGAACAGTTCACAGTCCTACAAAGAAGTGAGTTTAGTTATTCCAGAACCTCAGGAACTAGAGAATTATGGGAAATTATATGTAATTTCTATTTTATTATTTAGAATGTTTTATTTAAATGTATGTACCTAATGTATAAAACAATGCAATTAGAATTCTTATAAACAATTGAAATTCAGTGCCTGGCTGCTAATCCTCCAGCATCTTCTGGAAGGCTGCAAAACATCAAAAACAAAAGCATACAAAACAATATTAGTTATATTCATTAACAATTACTGCCAATATGAAATGCATCAACCTAGATCATCTTCCTCCACACTTTCTATAATCAGGGCTGTGTTATATAATATCAGCTTAACAGCTTCTTAGTTGACTTCCTGATGTAAAGATAAACATCATTATATAACCTGCCTATTTTAACTTTCCCAGTCAAATTAAACATAGAGGTTGGTGTGTTGTATGAAATGAGTTTGTCTGTGTGAAAACCCATCACAAGAAGTAAACCTCAAAGAGCAGGTTAGATGCTCTTGAGCAGTGTTTTCCTGTGAGGAGCAAAGCAGTTGCTTTGGTACTTGCCTGATCAAATGCCAACAGGTGTTTAGAAAGTAAGTTTATATGGGATGTTTATATGATCACTTGTTACCCAATTTAAAAAAAAAATCTATTAAAAATAAATTTCATTCTTCACATGCTATGAAGATGTAACAAATCCTCCCCAGAACAGCAAGGTTCTCTAGTTCAGACTAAACACAAGAAAGTGCTGTTAAACCTCCCTGTGAGATGCAGGCGCAGGCTATGCAAAGCAGCATTTCCCACAGAAAGCACAGAAGCCACTCTCACTCTATGGAAATAGAGTAAATAACAAGGAAGTGCTTTTTCTTTATTTCTGTGGCACAGTCCACAGCATGCCTTGAAGTAGAGCTGAAGCCACGTCTCAGTTCACTCTCTGCTAATTTTCACCACGCCTGAAATACAGAATATGATGTGCCTGAACCGCAGGATCCAGCAGCACGCAGCAGAATGACATCACAGCATATCACATCAAGACACCTTTGTTTTCCCAACCCAGACAATGTAGTAATTGTAACAGAGAGCACGGGATTGTGCCCAGCCTTATGCCTCTTACACAAGGGCCAGAGATACTCGCTCTGCTACCACCACATCGTCCACCACAATGCACCTCAAAAATTAGAAAATCTTCATATTTTGGGATTACAGATGCATGTAGCTAGGTTAGGTGAGTGGAAAAACTAGAAAGGGATTTTAGCAACGATTTTTATAGGAATCAAAATCATACTTGTCAGAAAGTATCTTATTTTCAAAACTAAGAGTCGCTCTCCAAATAAACAGTTTTGTTGCAAGGTATTAAGGCATTCTAATTCACAACAAACCCTGAGTGTTTTTCAACTCTGCACGAACATACTGAGCATGTGGAGGTCTCATAGCAACCACTCTGTGTCCTGGAATGACAGACAGCTGAAGTTGTTTAAGATTCCCTCTTCCTATGCTAACATCTACCTTTTGAGCTCACCAGACCATTGAAGAAACACATATCTGAGAACCATTAGCAGTAGCACAACCAGCAGCCTGTTGGTTTGCCCTTCACAAACTGTAGCTCCAGCTGTAGCATTCTGCCTGTTACTGGCTACAGGCTATGCTACAGGTACCCAGAGCCCAAGCTTCACCTCCCCTACCCCTCGAGATTGTACAAGTTTTCTGCAGAAACCAGTTGAGAGGAGGAGTTACTGGAGCCAGCACGATTAGCTGGCCCTCAGGGTTACCACTGGTGGTGAGCAGGTAATTGAATTATCAGGCACACCTTCCCTTTAATGGGTTTTCCTCCTCCTTGTTTGTGTAGAAGCTTTGGGAGGATAAAGGCAAGTATGTACCACAGCTATGTGAGGGAAAGGAGCAGTGCTAAAATGGAATCAGCTAGAGAATTTGAGAAAAGTTTTTGTCTTTCTCGAACTTCCTATGAATAATTTACGCTCTAGAAGGGAGAGGCTGCCCGTGACTGAAGCTGAGGGGTGGGTCCTCCAGTGTCCCACAGAACAACTGCAGAGCTGGAGCAACTCTGGAGGAACAGTGAAGAACCCTGGAAAACTGTCCATCTTTCAGGGATCTACAGATAAGGGGGATCTAGGAACGGATCGCTGTTAATACGTCCTGTCCTTCACTCCAGGTGAAGTGAACATTCGGTGTGCTAAGCTCCCTTTACGAGCAAGCACCTTGCCGTGCTCACACAGATTTGCTGTTGTATTTTGATCTGTGTTTAGGTGCAGAAAGTCCTTGTAAACCTGTTCAGTTTTCAAGAAAGGACTCTGCAGCGAGTGTAGGTTTTGTAAAAACCACTCTTAAAATCCCAGTGATATTGTGTCTACTCTCAGTGGGTATAAAAGGTTAACAGGGTCCAAAGTCCTGTTACTGACTCACACGCAGATTCCAGTTTGTCCTTTCAGTGAATCCTCATTTATAGACAGCTAATTGTTGCTTCTGTATCACTTTTCTTAATCCAGTTCCTTGATCAAATACTACTGCAAGTTGAAATCAATGGAAATTTTAACAATTTCTGGTTGTAAGTTCCCAAGGAGCTTATATTAGACTCTCAGAATCAGATCTACTTCTGAACACAGTGACCTAAGCATTTTGCTGCTGTTGGCAAAGCTGCATGGACAGCTAACTTCTCCAGCTGTGGCCAAGGATCTAGCTGGATGCTCCAGAAAGCTACAGGGAAGCTGGCTGCAATAATCAAACGTGCATTCAGAGGCAACATGCACTGGAAGGCTATTTACTATTGATATTGCTGTGCTTCTATTCCTTCCATTTGCTTTTTGTCCTTGAAATACAACATTTCTGGAAATAATCTATCAAACTTTCTTATTTTCAGATTTTCATTACCAGGGGAATAAAAAGTCTCCCACTAACCACAGCTGTGTTTTTTGCAAGGTAAGAAGTGGTATCACCAGAGGCTGTACCACATTCCTTCTCAGACCTACACTACTGCAACAGCAGAGTGCATTGAGTAACTAGTTTGTTTAACACAAAGTCTGACTCATAAGGACAAGAAAAGTTGGAAGACAGCTGTATGCTTGCAATTCTTGTCCCATCTTCCTGATAATTTAGAAATGTGGCCAAAGAAAACACCAACCTGGTGACATACAGGCCTCTGTCCCAGAATGGTTTACGTTTATGTATTTGCTTAATTCTGGAAGCACAAAACTTTCTTTCTTTTGGGTTGCAGAGACCATGTGGACTAAGACTTAAAGGTAAAATATTTTCCTTTTTCTTTCCTCACTAAATATTTTATAATCCACATAGACAAGCTTATAGAAGAAGCATGGGGTGACATGAAAAGCTACAGCAAAAAGAAATGCTGTGAAGTTCAAATAGTGTAGACATCAAAGTCATACCAGGCAGGAGAGAGAGGCAAGAAACACAAGTAGTCAACCCAGGATGTCTGTGAGCCCTTACTGAGACCGTGAAAGAGGAAGATGATTGATGTGGGCTTCAGGGGTGAGATTTTCAGCAGATAGGGTTATGCTAACGGCCCTGCACAAAACACCAGTGAGGCTTCACCTAGAGTTACACATAACCATGACCATCTGTGTTCAACAGAGGTGAATTTGCACTACAAGGTGGCAGAGCTGAGGCTGTCTGGGATGGTGATCAGAGTGGAGGATCTCACAGGATACCTTCAGGTAACCGAGGCTACTGAGCAAAACCAATAAGGTTCTCCCAGAAAGCTTCCTGGGACAAGGGCAGTGAGGTTTGGAACTGCTGCCCAACGAGGAGAGTGCAGACAAGTCACTGAGCTTGTTTCAAGGTGGGACTTGACTAAGTCACACATCACTGTAGACTGGACACAGTAATATGTTGCTCTCCAAGAGCACAGATTGTCTTTTCAATTCCATATCCTAAAGGCTTTGTGCCTTTCACGTCAGGGACTCACAGACTGTATTTCATTTAAATAGAAAATTAAATTTCACATCCAGATTTGGGCTGCATCTACACTGAAATGGCTCTATACTGAAAGGAAACAGCATAGAAAGATTTCCATTTCAGATTTGCTTTATTCCAGTAAATTCTCTTTCACACAAAGTTTCTCTCGTGCCTTCATTCTTGACATTTCTAGGGCTCTCCGGTAGGTGGTCTGGACATTTTTGTAATGTACAGTAGCTTGAAGAGAACAAGGTGTTGAAATCCAGGGGTTCTGAGGGCTATTCTGATAGCTGAGGACCTCTGTAGCATAGTAAAACACTAAATATGCTCCTCTGAGGTGAATGGGAGGGAACAGGCTAAAGACTGGCAGGTTTGGGATTGTTTTTTTACTGCTTTATTTAATCATATCAAGAATGGGACAGAAATCAGCTATTGAGAAAGAATAGTATTCTGCTCCTCAAAGCTGCACCGAATTTACATTTCTGCTTTAGGACAGCTAAGAACTTCCAGGCCTGTGCACTAAGGGTAGGCTCAAGAGAAGAGCTCAGCCTGCCATCATTGGTTTGGATTCAAGGACTCCAGCTTACCTACCTAATCAGAAACAGCTCAGTATTCTCATAGATCTCCTGCTGTCATGCAGATGTAGAGCAGGCCTCATATTTCAGAAGCTCACTAAGGGTTTATTCAAGTATTAATTAAAATCTCATTTGGTTATGATTATCACATGCTGGAGGAAGCATGCAGTTTCATTGCAAACAGTTCATTTAGACTCTCTGAAGACATTCCACCCTTTAAAACAAAACTAGCAGTCCAAAGAAAGAAAACTATATCATTATTTATGGCACTACATTACAATTCAGAAGGGATTATCTCTGTTTCCATTCTCTTTAACAATATGATGAAACATGCTGGCTGTGTTAATTATTGTTTGCTAAAGCTATTTATGCAGGATACAACTTCGGTGTAGATCCAGTGAATTTCTGATGCATCTTTGCCTCTACAGATTTACTTTTCTCTGCTTTTGCTTAATGTAACTAAAAATGAAAATGTTGTGGGTAGTCTCTGCACAGCGAGCCACATGCTCATATTTATATCAGAAGCAGATCATACCTTCAAGAAAAGATCAACTGAATTGTGCTAATTTCTGTCTGTGACTGGAGTTAACTGCTAGATACCTATTGTATTTGTTTTATATATAGGCCCACAGAACTGAAAGCATCAAAGGGGTGTTGCATGGGTATAAAATAGCTCCCTCAGACCTCTCTTGATTCCTTATGTGAACTTCGTTGAGTTTCTGCAGTTAGGAAGCATTCAATCCTGCTGCTCCCCTGCTCCAACCTGCACAGCCCTGTGCTCTCCATGCCTGGCCACAGCCACACCAGCAAGGGGACTCAGCTGACCCTCGGCCCTCACTGACTCATGGTGCTTCAGAAGTTTCACTACCTGTGCTGTAAGTGCTAGTAAGGAAACCTACATGGTACAAACACTTGCTGCTTTTTTGAATCTTGAAGCAAGTTCTTTCTGTAAATTCTTTGGATATGTGGACAGTACTTTTGAAAATGTGGAAAGCATAACACCACCAAATGCCCTGCAGGTTTTGACAGCCCACACATGGACTCACTCCATTTCATTACTGGTGGCTGCAGGGGAAAGCAGACTGCAGGCACAGACAGCCAGTCCAATCTCTCACAAAGGCATCTCTGTTAAAGCCAGGGAAATCACCCCACAGTCACCACAGCCAGAGTGAAACCATCAGCCTTGGACCATGATGGTTTCAGCACTGATATATATTGAAAGCAGAACACAGGTTTTCAGTTTACAGACCCCTAAAATCTTTTCAACATCCATGCAGACACAGGGAGTCCCTTCTAGGCTTGTTAAACAAAAGGCTTGTTTCCTTAGTTCACTTTTAAATTGTAAAAAATTTACAAAAGCAGCCCATCCTACAGGGATGATTAGAGGATAGACAATCTGAGGAAAACTCAGCTAGAAGGAGAGATGAGGTGGCATGTGGGAAGTGCAAAACAGAGTTCCTGCTAGTCTGTGTTGATGGAGTAGCACAAGCCAGTAGGGATCTGGGATGCCCAGCCTTACCATTTGTATCCCAGGCTTGCTGCTGCTGGTGGCCTCTTCATCCTGAAAAGCTGCAAGGGGACACCACCTTTCCCAGGAGGCTCAGCTGGAGACAAAGTTACCCTTAATAGCCAAAATCAGTTAAGCTCTCTCAGACTGAACAGAAGACAATTTCAGCAATGCCCCTCAGGAAGGGGAACAGCTGGGGAGGGAGCTGCTCCAGGGCTGACAGGGCAGAGAGGGCCCTTGGGGACTGCCAGAAGCTTCCTGGGACACAGACATCCACCACAGCATTCATTTTGCTCTAAGCAGACACAGACTCCGACAAAAACAACCTCTAAACTTTCTTCTCCTCACTAAAGAGCTCTAATTACATGGGCTCAGATCTGTTACACTCGTCCCTCCAGCAGCACTTGTGGAAAAAACCTTCCTAAAAGCAACCACTGCTCATTTCTGTTTCTTGTGCAAAAGCATACATTCAGATAGAATATTTTATCTCTGCTTATTCTTCAGCTTCTTGTTCCTCCTCTGGTTAGCTAGCACATTACTGCCAGTAGTAGCTGTCTATTCAGTAGTGAGGTACCACCTGCAGGCAGAACAGTTCCCCTGGCAGTGCTGTATCAGCAGTGCCAGAACCCTGAGCACCAAAGCAGCTTTGAGTGAAGCCTTCTCTTGAAACTCTCCTGTCATCCCATACACCTGTGATCCTTTGACTCTCCTCTCTACATTCCTGACCTCTTTGTATGCAGTATGTCTTGTACATTTTCTGTATGTGCATATGTATGTATGTTGCATGCAGTATATATCAGTATATATACCTTGCAGCTCACTGAAATAATATTAAAACTGATTTTTTTTTTAACGTTCAATAAAAATGTCTAATATTTTTGAAGGACTTCACATTGCCGTCCCTGAACTCAATCATCTCCCAGGACAGATCCTGTACAAGCAAAGCAGTTTTCTTCAAGCTCTCCTACAAAACACTAGAACATTGCCAAGGAAGGATACAAACATTTCATCCATGATGTCTCACATAAAACTGATGATAAATACCAAAACTACCCATCCTCATTACACCTGCCCTCTGGGAAATGGGCTGAAAAACTTATTCCAGCTATCAGGTTCTAAGTCCTTTCAGTCACCACCAATTACCAATATTCTTTGACTAAATAATAACAGCAAGTTATCCAGGTTTACTATCACATTCTAAAAATATCTGTGGGTTTGTTGTTTGGGGTTTTTTTGTACTCTATAAAGAATGAATTTTTTGTAACAGTACCAGTCAGAATGGAGGGTGGGAGGAGTCTGAATTAGCAATGTTTTTGTGTGTCAATTTGCAGCTCTCCAGGTCAGACACACTTCACAACAGTACAGTAACACCAGGAAAGTCCCTGCCTCCATGGAGCAGCATTTCAGGGGAGGTCAGTGAAGCTGCACACTCTTACAGTGAGGGAGGTGATTAGATCGGTTGTCCTAATGAATATTACTGACAATTTCACTGAGCTAAATTGTAGCTTTCTACAGTCTCACTTTGCTGCTCCCAGCTATACAAAACACTCACATGTAACCTCTGACACTTTTTCTGGCTCTATAAGGCCACAGCGTTATCATGAGTTTGGGAAATACTCATAAGGGGACATAGATGTTTTTAATGCAAACAGCCAGCTCAGTGCTCCACAGGAGAACAGGCTATCTACACATTCCTTCCCCTTCAGCTGGTTGGGAGATTTTCCTGCGTAACACCTAACACTGCGAGCATTTGGGGTACAGCTGCAATAATAGCTGTTTCTGGCAGGCTGGTTACATCATTCCCAGCTGCTGCTGCAAACCTCGGGGCTGCTGTTCTTCATTTGGGCTATAATGTATCTTCGTTGCTGCTCTTCATAAAAAAAGATGGAAGAGCTTTTTTTTTTTTTTTTTACTGTCATCCGCAAAAATCAAGAGGCAAAGTTCACACATTGCCTGCACTGTCCCAAGATGGTAAAATTATCATGTAATGAGGTTTGTAAAGGGCAGACAGACTTGTCTGAGGCTGGAGTCCATGAAGCTGAGGAGCTGACAGCATAAAGATAAACATCTGCCCTAAGCCGTGCTGCCCTGGGTCAGTCCCCAGAATGCCCTGAAGGCAGCTGCCCTTGGGCACAGAAACCCATCAAAGATCAAGAGTGATAAGGTGTGGCTCAGCTAGAGCAGCAAGAAAGGATGAAAGTCGAAGTGTGTGGACTTACAGTCCCTAAACCCTACTTCCAAAAGGCTCTCACTTTCCAGTTTGATCCCACCCCAAGACAGCTGCAGCCAGTGCTCTGCTGTCATCTAGATTCAACTTCCTTCAAAATAAGAAGTGCCACTGCATTGCCACCCATAAAACTAAAAACAGAATAGAAAAAAAAACCCTATACATATGCAAATGATTATGCATAACTGCCTAAAGTTCTTAAGAGATTGCATGGAAAAGAGACATGGAAGTTTCACAGATTTTCAGCATGACTCAGGGGGCATCCAAACAGTAAATGTGACTCATGGACTGTGTAGGCACGTACAGGTATGTGGGTAGGCTTCTGGAAGCCATATGGTTTCCTGCAGGAGCTGAATATCAGCACGGTGGTGGGGAGAAGAAATATGACGTTTTATCACATAACAAGCCACTTAAGCACTGTCTGTCCAAGAACTGCTAAGAGAGTGGAGCCTGCTGAGGGCTGGCTCCCACGAGTACTGCAGAATAGCACAGCTCCTCTAAAGAGCAGGATCTATTTACAGGAAACTCTTTGGAGCACAATGAAATTTAAGGGGGTGAGAGGTAATTATATTCCAAAATAATTTGATTTTGCTGAAACAGGTCTTTAAAGAACTCTCTACAGGAGGCCACAATGTGGCAGAAAAGGAACATTATGTGGGACCCTGGCAATATTTAGGCTTTATGAAAGCAGCTGGAAGCAATTTCATCTGAAGTCTAATAATGTTTAAAAATGCACAGCCAAGTTCAGATCTAGAGCAGGAGACCTACCCCACAGAGCCAAAGAAGTTGTACTTGCATAGCCCTGTCTAAATGTGCTATGAAATACTGTAATTAAATATTCAGGTGTGCTCTTCCAGTCAAAGAAGGGGCATGCTGCAGTTGCCAGTTCCTGGCACTGGACAGTGCACAGACCTACTGTCCACCAAGGATGAGTGAAATGTGAAAAGCTTCTACACCACCAGAGAAGTCAATGCCCACCCTCTGCCCCTCCCAACAGCCACAAGAATTTACAAGGTTGTTCTCCTTCAGAGGGGAGGAACAAGGAGGTAAAAAAACATAGATCTTGTAACTTCACACAAGTAGCACGAACCAGGGCAGACACTTGTCAATCAAAGAGGAACTGCACATGACAAACATACACTGTCCCTTCTTAATGACAGCTGCAGCCTGTCTTATTTCCTGCAAGACAAAAGCAAATTGAAGGAAAAGAGTGGATGTTTTTCCCCAATATTCTTCCTACAGCCAATTTTTGCCCTCTCTGGAGCCTAAAGATAAACTGAAAAGGGGGGGTTACATAGCAGCTACAGTTATGACCCTCAAAAGATTATTTTTAGGTAAAAGTCAGTATCCATGCAACATAGCATCTGGTGAACACAGCACACTTGCTCCTGCAGCTTCAGTCTCAACTCTGATACAAGCAGGAGAGAGGTGAAAAAAACAGAATAGATTCACGTTTATTTTGTCAGTCAAAAGTACCTAAGGACAGGAGGTTTGCACCCAGCTTTGGACCTAATGGGTACAGAGTGTTGGGAGATGGGACTGAAATATCTTACCCATGCTCACAGCAAACCTGATCTGCTGCAGAGCTGGGGTCACACCTTCTCTGCACAGGGCAGGTCCTTAGAGTCCCTCTCCAAAGACTTACACCAAAAATAGGGTCTGCTTTGCCTGAAAGTAAAAAAAGCCTAGAGAAAACCTGTGTAGTGGGATGCAAATCTCCTTTTAAGATCTGTACCTAAAGAGATAATTACTCAGGGGCATTTGACCAAGGGCACGTCCATCACTGAACTTCACAGTGATGGAAAACCCCTTCTCCCCACAGTGGAGACATCTGCAGATAGCATAGAGTTATATTCTTTTTGGGAGGTAAGAATTCTGCTGATAAATGCCTGTAGATGAAGTAATACCATTCTGTCAGTGCTGCTTTTACATTATAGCATATTCAGTGAAGTAAAAGAGATAGAGACAACCATCTTGATCTAACAATACATGAGAAAAACTGGAATGACAGAAATAAAACACTAGTCTCTGGGCTGTCAGAATATCTATGCTGATGTGGGAAGAGGCAGGAAGACAGCAAAGGGAGAGCAGTTCACAAGAACTGTGATGAACCAAAGTTAACTTCCAAAAACTATTTGAAAAGTATGATCACTGAATAGTAAGCCCCATGCTCAGAAGCTGATTAGGCTGCCTGTTCACTACATCCTGTTGACCTCTACAGGAGCAACATTGTCTCTTTCAAACATACTGATGACACTTTTAGCAGGAGCCTTTTGGTAGATTGCTGCTCCATCTTTTAGTTAGTAGATGTAGAGAATATGAATTAGAGAATGCCTCTTCCAGCTCCCTGGTCAACTATGGCACCTCATGACTTTAAAATTACAGGGCAGTTAAGCTAAAAATGGAAATACTTTTTCACCTTCCAGAAATCTGCCAGATCTGCTTGGACATGACCTATCTCCCAGCAGTGGGCAGGGAAGAATGAGGGCAGTACTCAGTGGCAGGAGTACTTCTGCTGTGAGAGAAGGATGCTGGAGTTACCCCTATGCCACATGTGCACTCCTTGCCCTACCCCAGAAAGGGCTGCTTTCTGGCTGCTCAGGCACCTCACAGGTGTCCTTGGTCATCTACCACCTGACCCAGCTTATATCCAGGGCACTTCAGGCACACCAGCAAAAACAAAGCAGGCAGTTTCCAGCAGCATGTGAAGTGAGTATAAACTCCTGTGCAGGTGGTACATCCAGTTCACATGTAGCTGATACATTTCAGACTTCATTCTTGACTTGGCAAGTTCAAGCCCTTCAGAAGCAAGTCAAGCACTACTAACTAGACAAGTCTTATGTAGCTTTTAGATGCTAATCTTCCCCCAGAATCAGCAATTAATTAATTTTAACATAATAAAGTTGTCTCTGTAAGAGCTTGAACAGAACTGATCATGAAATAAACATAATCCAATTCTATCTCTCTGATACTGAAATTATCTGCACAAGCAGCTGGGTCAGCTGGGTCCCTGCCTTCATTGGAAGAGCAGAGCACTGAACTCTGCCCCAGGGATGGCACATACCCTAAGCAATAACCCAGCAAGCTACTTCATCCTGAGTGTTGGAGACCTCAATCCAACATGGATCTATTGGAGGGGTTTCACTACAGTTCAGGAAGGGCAGAATTAGGGCTTTGCGGGGATGTTAGACCTTTCTAAAAGAAAGCTCAGTGCAAGTTTAGAAGGTCCCTTGCTTGGAGACTCAGGTCCAGGTCATATTTCTAGGTGCCCTCCCACCATGAGGAAAAGTGAGAGAAATGCCAGGTTGTGTCAAAAGGCAATGGGCATGCTGGGATCCTCCCTGTGGGTTCTGCAGGGAGTTCAGGCTTTCCTGCACTTCCCTGCTCCTGGGAACAGTCCTGCAGACACTCACCTTCCAAGTGGTCAGGCTGGCCTGGGGTGGAAGCCAAGTCTACATGCAAAGGCTGGCAGGGCACAGAGCAGGTTTCTGGGGGACTCCATTAACTCCAGGTTTTTCCCTTCTGCGCTCCCCAGTGGTGACCCAGGCTCGGGGGACAGAGCCCTGCAGACACCCCAAGCCCTGTTTCTGTACAGAAAAAAAGCTGTGTGAGTGTCTGTGTGAGGCACTGGCACTATGGCTTTGCATGCTGTGGAAAGGATCAGAGAGGTCTGTGATGTGGGCTCAAGATTTCTCCTGCAATCTCTGTGGCAAGTTAATTGCTGTTGATTACAAACGCAGAGCAGTCTTGTTAATTGGCAACACAGGACAGCAGCCATTTAAGAGAGCAGTGCTGCATCCAGCTCCTCAAGCATGAAATTTTCACATTATTGAACAGCATGATGGGGCCTGTTTAGGAAACAAACAGGACACAGGTCTGGTGAGGGCCACGAGGGATTAGGAAGCAGATAGTAGCTATTCAACTACTAACACAATGTGTTATATTCCATCACCTCTTCTGTGGTGGCAGTTCACTCTCAGAGACCAGGACTGCTGCACAAGGCAGGGCAGGTAGAGGAGCTGCTGTGCAATACCTGGGTCCTGTGCTCTTTTTGGTACCTGCTGAGGAGCCCATGGGGCAGCTGAACCTTTGGGTTGTCTCACATCTAGTCAGGCAGCAGTCCTGTCCTTGTATGTTGGCAGCGCAGGGAGCAGGAAAGAGATGACCTGAGAGCCAAAATGGCTTGACCAAGGTTACCCAGCAGAGCAGCAGAGCCACGAGCAAGGCTCTGGTGAAATCTGTGACCAAGATCTGACATGGTGCCCCAGGCTCACCATGGGGCAGGGGCAGTTTGTTTGTAGCTGGGCATCAAAGTTTCCAGCCTTTCTGCAAAACAGCCCTCCAGGTGACACCCTCTGAAATTCTGGCAGAGCAAGGGAAAGAGCTACAACTCTTATTCCTCCAACAGCTCTGCCAAAAGGAGACAAAAGGGCAATGGGATGAGGCTTAGCTCCACCAAAGAAAGAGGCAGGAGACATTATCTGTGTTTTGGTACCCTGGACATATGTTCAGGCAAGATCTACATGACACTTTCACCTCACCTTGTGGACAAAGATAGTTTTCTATTTCTGAGAGAAGAATTATCACACCTGTACATGATACTTGACTTATTTTATTCTAACACCATAGCAAATAATTGTTTTATATAACACCTACTCAAAGGTGAGGTTTGTAGCAAATCTAAAGTTTTACACTATTTTCTTTCATGCAAATGTCATGGTGTTGCATATACGATTCTGCAGCATGCCTGCCTTCTCACTAAGCTTATATTGCCCCCTCCCAGAGGAATGGGAGCAAGAGCAGCTCTACTGAGCTGCAGATTTCTTTCTGGCTGTCCCTGATGGATGATGGTGACATAAGCTGGCTGTCTTGGGGATTTCACATAAGCTGAAGCTTGGAAGGCTGAGCTACACAGAAGCAGCATCAAAGCACCCAGGAGCCTGAAATAGGAAGGAGAAGGAGGCAAATGGACTGAAGTGGTTCAGAAGCACTAGATCTGGACAGGAGATTAAATAGAAATTGCAGCGAATGTAGGATTGGTCTAACCCAGCCCAGCAAGACAGAGATGAGATATCCTGCAGAGTACTGCAAGCACAGATCAGAGTGCTCATAAGTTAAAATCAAGTCTGTGAATATCTCCCCAATTCTCCCTGCAACCGAAACAAGAAATCGCAAATCAAAGCCTCATTCAGTTAAAAGCTATTAGTACCAAAAGTATTTGGGGGCAATTGGAAGAGATAAGTTTTGAAGCAGTAAAGCAAGCATGACAGTGACCAGAAAGGAAAGAAGTGAGTGCAGAGGGCCCTGAAAGCACCTTCTACACCATCAGAGATCTGGATTGACACCCAGATCCAAACAAGGCTTGCACAGATCACATGGGACTTACAGTTTCAATCTCAGTTACAGTCATGCTAAAATTACTGAAACCAGAATCAAAGGCACGCAGCTGCAGAACCCCCTTTAGGGACAGATCATCAACCTGTGCAGGCTGACATCCAGGTGACAGTCAGGAAAAAAGACAAATATAAGAACCCAGGAATGAAAATTCAAGCTGTGACTTGCTAATATACCCTCACAGTGTGAAGCTGTGGCAGCAGCATGCAGGTGTGTTTTCTGGATGTGTGGAGGGGGCTGGGATGAAGTCACTGAACTGCTGCTGTCACGTTCGGGGCTGACTGGCAGAGTTCAGGAAGGGGAAGTGTTCATCACCCCGACGAGCTGTATTCGAACAGCAATGAGAAATGCTGTCACTTCATTGCTAAATCCAAAACAACACATTCACCTTTAATCTACTGCATTTTAAAAAGCATTAGTCAGACTAGGCACATGACGCTGGTTACCCCAGAAGGAACGGTAAGTAAAGCTTAGAGGCTCCTAAGCAGTTTATAGGCTATATGTTATGCTCGAGTGCCTACTCTTAGTAAAAACCCATGAAATCCTTCATCTCCAACACCTTCAGGAGGAACAGAACTGGCAACCAGACACACAAGAAGCTGACGCAAGTGCCAAGGTCCGCACCCAGCACAGAGACACCACCTTGCAGCAGAGCAGATGTCCCCTCAGGGCAGTCCCACCAGCAGCACAGGCACGGAGGCACTTGAACATCTTCCTCGTCACCTCTGTTTCTACATCAGCATGTGATACCTCCCAGACCTGCAGGGCTATACATCTGTCCCTATTGCACATAGCACAGTCACTCTGGACCCTGCAGTTCACTGCCCCTGAGATCAAGCGAATTTATATCTGGGTGAGATCTTCTGTAAGTAGGTAAAAACACACGGTCATGAAAGCATGGTAAAGAAAATAATCCTAGTAGGAACTGGGGGAGAACTCCCAGCAAGGAACTGGCTCCTGCTTGACGCCTCTGTTGGGGATGGCTGGACAATTCCCTTTGCAGATCAACGTTATTCATATGTAAATCGAAAGCTGGTTCAAAGACTTCTGTTGAATTCTTGATTCCCCCTGACTCTGGCTTTCAGTTTTTCTTCTTTATGCCAAGAGCTTAGTCAGAAGTCTTTCAAATCACTGGAAACATCTCAATTATATTATTAACCAGAATGTGAATATCTGCAAACGGCAACAAGGGGAGTCTTTGGTTGCCCAAGTTTGAGGGTATGGAGGAAGCTTGTATGCTATTAATTTTTAGTAAAAGCTGACAGAGAGAAAGCTAAAACCAGCTGTGATTCTCTCTGCCAGTTCCTCCAAGGGCACAGCAGCCATGAATGTTGCACTGTGCCCACACAATCACATGCACCCCATGGCTATATGGGGAGGTTTGAATCCCCTCAGTTAAGGGAAGGAATTGCACAGGAGGTGGTTTTTGCATCCTTAGAGGCAACTTGGCAAGCCCCAAAAATGCTTTGTTCCCCAGGCAAGGCTTTGCAGGAGTGGCCCATCACCTGATCCGCATGAATAAGCTTTTTCCTGTTTAAGCTTCACTCTCAGCTGATGGACCATGAACTGCTGAGCCCCAACTGAAAGGGCAGGGCCGAGGGAGGCAGGAGAGAAAAGGAGTTAAGCTGTCACCAGCGAAGGACAGGAGAGCAGAGATTTATCTGCCTGGGAAGCAGAGTCAAAGGTGAGGACAGTTACAGAGAAAGGGTGAAGGGAGTGCAGAGAGGCACAGAGACAGGAGGCTGCAGTGCCACAAAATGCCCCTTCAGAGGGACACGTGGTGACAGGTGCTCCAGCATATAGCAACAGAGCTTGTGAAAAAGGAGCAGATGAGAATTATTATCAATTGAACACATGCTAATTTACAACAAACCTCTAAGAGACATGTATCTGATCCCAAATGGCAAATTGATCAGCTCTAGGAAATGAGAAATCAGCTGAGCTGAGGAATTCAAGTGGAAGAAAAGCTCTTAAACTGCTCTGGGACCCGTACGTCATGCAAAAGGGCTCTGGAGCAGCACTGCCAGCCAAAGCCCCCACTGAAGCACCTTAGAGTAGCTGGAGAATGCAGAGACTCCCAGTGGAATGGAAGAGGGAATAAAAGCAAAGGTACTAATACCTGACAGGTCAAAAGCATCTGGTTATCACCTCCGGCAATCCTCAGACCTAATGACACTTCACAGGAGGTATTAAACAAACAGACAAGTTTAGTCATCTACATGAGAAAAAGTAGATCAAAGAGAGGAGAAGGGAGGGTCTTTCTACAGAGAAAATGGGGTAAATGCTAATTCCAGGACGGCCCCAAGCCAAGTTAACTCTTTGCTTTACTTTTCAACAGAAAAACAATAATGTTGCATATGACATAAAAGACAAGATGAATAATACAAAAAATAACGACTATAATGCACTTTTTTCTTTTTTTCAGCCCAAAGCAGAGGAAAAAGCATAGCTTTGCATAGTGGACATATGCTGACACATGAAGCTGCAGAAATAGCAGTATTTGAGCACATGTG
Organism: Scytalopus superciliaris; assembly: GCA_013400415.1. Taxonomy (NCBI): domain Eukaryota; kingdom Metazoa; phylum Chordata; class Aves; order Passeriformes; family Rhinocryptidae; genus Scytalopus; species Scytalopus superciliaris. Next base: position 401,542 of record VXBX01001194.1, on the reverse strand, counting down.
GGACATTAGCATATGACCAGGGAAACACAGAGCAGTATCTGTTTTTCAGAAGGGAGAAGTGATGAGGAAAGGTTGAAGCCTGATAATTTAACTGTGGTGGAAATCCAGATCTTAAATTCTGAAATTGTACAAGATAACGAAGAATACAACAACATTAAATTGTGGACTTTGTAAATAGGAATTTTGTCAGACTTTGTTCTTTCTTCCTTTGAAAGTCAAATGAGGACTTAGAGCTCATCCTTTTGGACTTCAGAGTAGCAGCTGATGTGTCACTAAAGGGGGACTAGCAAACTGAAGATGCTTCTACTGGAAAGCAAGGCACTGAAAGTAAAAATGAACTGGCTACAAGAGAGGCAACAGAACAGTGTTGAGAGAGGCAGGATGAGCCTGAAGAGGAATCACTACCACAGGTCTAAAAGGGTCGACCATCAAGTTTGATACCTTGTTTGTGTCTCTGGCACAACAAGAGAAGTTTTCTTTTGCTATTTATGTTCAAGAGAGCTGAATTAATTTCAACAGACATGAAAGAGCACACCACTGGTAAGGCAACCTCCTTCAGCAAGGGCTAAATTGCTGGATAGTTCAGGCTGCAAAAACACAACAGAGGAGACCTCACTCCTGTCTCGAGATGACCAGAGAACAGACACGAGAGGAAACAGCTATTGGAGCTGCCAAGAGCAGCAGTGGCCAGGCTGGTTGGGGTACACCTGGTGTGCATCAGCAGCCCTTCCACCACTAGGACAGCAGGGCAAGAAGCCAAACTAATTTCCAGATCAAGAGGGATTTATTTGTGAAGAGCAGCAGACAGGGCAGGGTAGCAGGTACAGTTACACAGAGACACCAGCAAAGTCATCCCATTCCCTAGAAACACAGCTCTCCTCTCTCCCTGCTCCTCCCCACCCATGTCTGGGCAGTTTCACTTCAGGCTGTGCCAAAGTGCTTTTATGGCCACAGTACCTGGAGCACCACCAGGAAGAGCTGGGAGCTGGCAGAGGTGCTCTGGTCTTGCCAGCACAGACCCCCCAGTGACAGCAGGTGCTCCAGGAGCAGCAGCTCACAAGTAATTCAGGAGCATTTCTAGCAGCATTAGTAATCACCCTTGCCCTGACATATTCTGTGCTGTCTAGCCAAGTTAATGACACAGACATTGCTTCACAGTGGTCAAATCTCTTGGCTTATAAAATAGTAGCTGGAAAGTTGGAGTTTCCTGCCTTTCATAAAAGCCAGGAGCCCTTCACTCTCCAGCTCATTCATAGAAGATAAAAATCTCTTGGCACAAACTCTTGCCTCACTTGTACTGTAATTACATTGTTCAGGCTCTGCAGAGCACTTAATACATCCCTCCCCTGTTAATCTCCAGCAAAGATTGTGACCAGTGTGGTTGAATATGAGCCAGGCACTGCCAGTTAAGGTGCAGAGAAGGTTCTTTACCAATATGTCCCTCTTCTCTCCCATCTCCACAACCAGCAACATGCTGTGGGATTGCACAGACCCAGCGTGTCACTCTGCCCCTCACATCTCTAACCTGCCCCATCCACAACTGAAGAAGACATGTCCAGAGTCTCACAGCACCAAGGAAGTCAGGAACCTGTTCAACAAGGGTGGGAACAGCAGTAGGACCCAAAGGTGCTATGGCTGGGTGCAGGAGACAGAAACAACCATGTATCAGGGAAATACTCCCAGAACCATAATGTGCCTGCAAACACTAAAAGTGCCTTGGCCTTCTGGTTTTCCTGGGGACTACACACAGCAGTGGTGAGAGCCAGCCAGCATCAGGTGTGTCCTTCTGTTCTGTGAGATAATGGCACCACTCTACTGAAGTCAGTACAGTTCAAAGAAATTAAGAAGCACAATTTAAATTAAAATTATAGACTAATGAACCAGGTTCCCAAGGGACATGGGAAAATACCCATTGCTGAGCCCTCACAGCTAGGCTAATTGCATAGCCAGGAAATTAACAATCTTTGGTTTGAAACAACTGTGGGAACAGTGCAGAGATCTCTGCATCTCCTTCAGAGACCAGACTTCCCAAGATGCTTGCCCACCTAGTCCTCCCCTCATGGCTTACTGTAGATATTTACCAGCTGTTTCCCATCACTATTCAACTGATGCAGTCATACAGACTATCCAGTCCTCATCCTAAAGCTGAATCCCCTTCATAGCCATGATGTTATCCCTGTGAGCCTGCAGAGCTCATTTAAAGCTGCTGCTGCTGCCTGGTAGTGGTGCAGTGCTTTGTACCGGGCCAATAGTGGAAAAGTCTTTTTAACTATTTTAATTTACACCCTTAGGTAAAAGGGTAATCAGTCATGGTTGTGCCTCTGCAACTCAGAATTACAGAGCTGAGCTAAAAACCAGTCCTACAAAGGGGTTTGATCTAAGCAGGGCCACTCTGTGTGTCCTGCACCCATCCCAGCAGCACCACAGTGGGAGCAGGAGCAATAATCCCTTGGGTTTTTGCTCCACCAACACTAGCACTTTCAGAGGCTGAACATTATTGTAATGCACTGCCAAATAATAACAATAAGGAAAAAAAATCAGTACTTCTGCTCTATTAGGCAGCTGTAAGGACACCTAGTACTGCTCAGTCTGTTTTTTGCCAAGGTAGCAAAGAGCTCTTGCACTGCTCCTGGAAGTTCAGTGTCCAGAGCTCACCACACTCTCAGCAAAGTCTGGTTAACAGCACTAACCAGGCACCACCACCATGCTCAGGAAGGAGAAATGAGCTTCCTCCAGCCTTCCCTGGTGCTGCCCACACCAGGTCACTTCAGCTCTTGATGGTACAGGACCTAAGTGAAAAGGCCGCACTCTGTTTAAGAAGCTGATTATCTACAGAGTCTGGGCAGCAGGACCTTTTGCTGTTGCAGTGGGGCAGCTCATTGGAGGAAGCTCTGGTCACCAGCTGTATGTGCCTGTAGGACTCCACCCTCAGTTATTCCATGCCTTCAAGACCTTCAGCTCAAGCATCAGTCCCAAGCTGTGCCCCCCAAAGCCCTGCCACATCTGCCAGAGCTGGCTATGCCTATCATACCATAGCTTTAGCTCTCCCAGGCAAAAGAATGGAGTCACACAAATACACAGATTAATTCTGTTCCCAATACATAAACCCAGCAATTTGGGACAAATTTTCTACCTCCTGAGTCCTATCCCTTGGTAATGTTCCAGTTCCTGTTGATTAATAGTTTCCATTCCTCGTGGTCACAGTGAAACTGCTGAACAGCTGGGGAAACAAAAACTCTGGAAAGGATGCAGCAGTGATCACAAGAACACAAGCTTTCACTGGAACACAACCACTGCTGATAATGTGGTCAGTCAGGGCCATATGAGAGCACCCATTACTGCAGAGCAGCACCTTGCAAAGGCAAAAAGGAGCTCAAGATTGCCCAAAGGCTTCTATAGGAAAAGAAGAACACAAGGAGACTCAGCAGGTATCACCTCTCTGCAGTTCTGTAGTGCACTTGTTGCAGCCTGTCATGGATCAGAGAATGGAGGGTCCCACCTGCTCCCTCTGGGGCTCCCTGGGGACAGGGCTGGGGAGGGAAGATTAGCTTTATGGCAGCAACAGCCAGAAATCAAAGCAAGTTGGGCCCCTGCTCCCCAAGCAGGCCTGAAACTTTTCACAGAAGGCTAGGACAGGGAGAAACCGGAAATTAGTTTTGTTTCTAAATCTATGATGATCTTCCTTTCACTTGGAGGAGCAACTATATGTGCACTTCTTGGAAGAGAAACACGTGCTGTTCTTTCAGGAGCCAGTAGGCATGTGCAGCATTTGGGGCAGAGCAAGGATTTGCCCTGGGTAATGTCTTCCTCTGCAAGCTCCATAACATTTCTCTGTTGTGCTGCCCATTAATTCCTTGCATCACTTGCCTTGCACTCAGCAGGAATAATCTTGACAGAGAGCTCTGGAAACATCTGGGTAACAAACTCATGTTTGTTGTCTTTGGAAAAAGAACAATCTTGAAAAATAATAAAAACCCACTTTAATAGAGAAGTTTAGTTTTATATTCATGTTTCCTAAAGTAATTGTGTTCACAGAATTACATATTTCAAAACATCTTTGTTCTTCTATTTCCCTTCTTGTGCACTTACTCTAACAGTTATAACTCATTGCAATGCCAGTTGAATTAACAGCAAAATATCTGTCTGGTGTCAAACTACTACATCTCCCACAGAACCAGAAAGATATTCAAATACGTGGTTTTTTTCAAGTGACATATTTCTCCTGTGAAAAATTTTTGACGTAGAAAGTTATTAAAAACAAGTTTTCATATGCAAATCCACATTAATAACTTCTAGTCCTAGCTCCAATTCCCCTATTAATTTTTGACTGAAGCAGCAATTCCTTGGCATAATCAGTGTGACTTGATTCTGGTCTGTAGTACACATGAGAAGAGAACAGATAGAGAAACAGCTTGGAGTTGTATCACCAAAAGCTTCCTGATTTACTTCCTACCAGAAACACAAAAAGGAGGACTTCATGAGTGCATTCAATAACTTTTCTATCAGCTGACTTAAAAAGAAAAACACAACAGGATCATACTTGTTCACAGTGCAACAAATATTAAAAGTAGCACCTAGAAAATAAACTTCATTAAGTACAAGGTAATAATACTTGAAACATGACTCAGTGTCCCAGACAGTAAAAAACCAAACAAAAACCACCAGACAGCCATTGAAGCCAACAGGAGCTGTGGGGTTCATCACCTCTGAAGGTGGATGCTCTTAGAGACCACCAAGGGGGTGCACAAAGCCAGTGGGGGACCCAGGTCAGGAGGTTGTACTATTGGCACAGTCTCAGAACAGACAACTTTGAGTCAAGATGCTGTATTACCCCATCCAGCCATGGCTCTTTGGGGCCCACAGCAGCAGCACAGGTTGTACACCTGCACTCCTACAGCAGGATCATTTGTTGTCTGTCTGTTCCCTGCCTCAGCCCTCTTTTCAACTGACTTGGAGGTTTGTGTGGATTCTTCTAAAGTCACAGCATGTGGGAACAAGGGTGTCCTTTAGGGTAAATCCATAGGTATCACATCTCTTTTCTGGAAGCAAAGAGGTGGAGACAGCTCTTTCATCAAAATGTCCTTGTACAAGACCATCAGCATTCCGGTTCCTGGAATTTGGCCTGACCATCCTGTGTCTTAAAATTGTTTTCCAGATGAGATGCATTTGCTGAACTGCTGTACTTTGTAGATAAAACAGGTTTACTCAGCTGTTCTGAGCACAAAAGTAGTCACATTATTATCTTTTAGAAATCTTCTGACATGGCTTTTTCATGGAAAATGCCTTTATGTAATCCAGAGTAAGGGCTTTTTCTGGCTTGCCAAAGCCACAGTCTGTAGTATATGCCTGTGGTCGAAAAATAAGCTCAGCAAAAATTGACATATACAAAAGTACATAAATCTTATTCATACTGAAATGTTTGCTGCTGTACTTGTGCATATTCACACAGGTACCAACACACTCCTCCAAGTACTGATACAGAGAAGAGCAATGCACTGGGGCATTTCAAAGAATTTTTATAACAATAAGCCTTTCCCAGAGTCAGAAATGTTCTCCCGGACCAAGTTTGAACAGAACACACAAAATAAGGCTTTTTCTGGAGTGCTTGTCAATTACCTTTAATTTTTGCCTGCCTCCAGCCATCCAGCTGTGCTGCTTGCAGAACACTCAGCAATGCCCTGGGCACAGCAGCAATTGCTGTGCTGGTGGAAGGACAGATCTCAGGGGTCACCAATGCCTGTGGTGATGCAGCAGGTCAGGGCAGATGCTGAGTTAGGGGCTGCTCTCCCCAGGGGCCCGATAGGACAGGGCTGCTTCCATCAGCTGTGGCAGGAGACAGAGTATTTTGAGCCTGGCCCCGTGAATGGAGGTAATAACTGGTATCATCACACAGGAGCTAGAAGTAGGTAGAAAGAAGCTTTGTGTGGGTGGTGAAAGAGAAAAGAGGCAGATTAAGGAGACAAGGATCAGAATCTGCAAATCACGCAAAACCAGTTCTGTGTCAAGCAGGGAATAATTAACTTGCTCTTTTTTTTCCCCTCTAGACAAGCAGCACTGGTGTGGATTTAGAAACTCCTTTTCTGATACCAGGTGAAACTGAGCACCCTTCAGCATGTTTTGCTTTGAATTTTCAGTGATTTTAGTGCAGAGTTTTGCCATTCACTGTATATCGACAAGGCACTGCAGAGGGGTGGTAGATGTTGCCCCTGCTGCATACCCAAGCCTGCTGGCAAAGACAGAGGGCCTTGGGGATGGTCAGTGCCTGGGGACAGAGTTCAAGACAGTTCTGGTGGGAGACAGCCCCAGTGACATCCATGAAAGTTTTCTGAGTTGAAGAAAACAAGTGAGTTATTCCCAAGAAAAATTTTAGTCTAAAGATGTAGTGTAATTCCTGTTATCTTATTTATTCCTTGGATTTTTCTTCCACACAAGACTTTTCTACTATTACATCTGTACAACTTTGAGGTGGGATTCAGGAACAAGACATAAGGGAGAGAAATATCTAGAGCAAATCCCTGCCAGAGCAAAGCAAACTAAACCCAGCCTGTTGGCAGAGGAGCTCCCCTTTTGTGGATCAATACAGGGCTGTTATTTCTGCATTACTGCCTAGGGCTCTTTCTTGTTAGGATGAGACATTTTCTGAAGCTGCAGTTACACCCCACACAAAAGTTGTCAGTCCAGGCTGTAGCACAAACCACACCTGCCCTTTACCAGCTTGGCCACCACCAACCCCTGACCAGGCTGCATCAATGTGTGTTCTGCTGGCCACAGCACTGAGTACAGTTCTGTTTGTCAAGTTGGAAAGTAAAACCTCAATATTAAGAGCCAAAAGTCCCAGACCTAAACCTTCTAAGCACAGTACACGTTGCCAGCATTAAATCTGAACACTCACCACTTGGCTGCTGGGGACAGACCCTTCCTGCCCAGGCTCTGTGCCTGTTCCCACAGCACAACAAGAAGGCAGCAGCTGTTTGCCCTTTGTACCTCCAACATGAGAATCCCAGTCCCTGCAGTGCTTATTTTCAGGAAACATGGGAAGTAGATAAGTGTCCCAAGCATAAAGAGGCACAAAAGGGATTGGAGGACTTGACTACCTGAACCTCTGCAGAAGTCAACTGAAAACAAAACCCACGAGCCTTTCCACTTTGCCCTGTGTGTAAGAGTGGAAATGGAAAGCCTCATTACATGTTGTCACACATCAGAGAGGACAAAATCGCTCTGCATTTAGAAAAGTCAAAGACATTCAGAGCTGTTTTGAGAATGAAATTGCTCCAACTTAGGGGAGGGAAAGGAAAAAAAGAAGACACAAGCAGCCATTATTCTGTCTGCACAGGACTTATTTAATAATCCAGAGTCTGCAAATCATAACTTGAAAATTTTTCCTGTCACACAGCATGCCAGACCACAGCCGCATAAAATAGGGAAAACCTGTTCTAAGTGACCAGACATTGAAAAACTGTGGAAATATTGCCTCAGGCTGCAAGGCCCTTTGGAAAGGATATTTTGCAATTGTCTGTTCCTTGCTGACAACCAGCACTCCTACTTTCTGGGTTTCATCAAAAAGGCTCACGTATAGGCTGTTCAAAACTCCTAATGCAAATAGAGAAAATCATCTTGCTCATTATTCTGATTTATTCATCTCTCCCCCTCCTCTCTTACCTCACACAGCAGACATTGAAGAGAATGAAAACTCAAAAGCATGGAAATAATGAATGTGCAGAAACAGGATGCCACATGTCACAGAGGCACCATCACTGGATTCTCCATGTGATAGGGACATTTTTCACTAGCATATGCAAGATGATACTGAAGGAGTGCTTTAGAACAATTTTGTCACTATTACATCAATACTTATTCTTTAAGCAAAGCAGCACTCTATATAAAATACGATTTTTCTTAATACCTTATAAGACATCTATAAAAGAGCAGATATAAAAGAGTGACTGAATATCAGAGCTGCAAAATCTTACAAGAAGCTGTAAAGTTGAAGCCTCTGTGCAGTTCTCCACTCAGCCCTCCCTCCCCAGGCTGCTCCCTTCAGGGCTATAACCAGCACCTCCTCAGTGAAGCTGCCCCTCTCCTGCCCCACAGCCTCATCTGTGCTGAATTGTCACTCCCTAAGGCTCTGCTCTGTTTCTGAGCTGATCTTTGTCAGTGCAGTCACTTTTGAACAGGAAGGAGCCAAGGCTTCTGATCTGCCAGCGAGTGTGCTGAGGAGCCCATGGCACACGACTGCCTTATGGTGCAGAATTTCCCTGCATCTTGACTGCAGTAAAAATAGATGGAGTTTTCCCACTGCATTCCTAAGCCACACAGCACAGAGGATGTAAGCACCAACAGCTTTCATGAGGAGGCTTCTGGCAGCAGATTGCAGTAGTCAATATAGGAAGATTTTGGTCTCACAACTGAAGTTTTGGGGCATGACCAAAGAGAGGAAAAGTACAAAAGACTTTAAAGGGCAGCATTATTTCCAGAGCACATCCTAGCCACTGTTTCCCTGTGCTTTGCTTGTCAGATCAGAGCAGGATTAAAGCAGCAGAGTGGGAAAAAGCAGCAGGGGACCGGAGCTAATAAAGGTCTGATTAGCTGAGCTGGGAGGTGATGACTAACCTGGAAGTAATAGAGCATTTCGAAGTGTGAGAGGGGGAGCAAAACCAAAATTGTGTCAGGAAACACGGGAGTCTTCACCAAAGCAGGAAACAGAGCAAAACCAAAAATTGTGCAGAAGGTAACATCCGTGACAGTGTTGCACAACAAGCCACCCACTACAATATACCCTCGAGAGAATTACTGTGCTGCCATGAGGGACAGGTTCTCCCACCTGCAGAGAAGCATCTACAGCTATGCAGGAAGGCAAAGATGAAAAGACATTTGACAGTAACTTAAGTCAGCAAAATCCAAGTAAAGTTTCTCTTTTCACAAGGCTATTGTTATATAGTGCAGATTTCTTCAATTTATTGAACCTCATTTATTTTGAGCCCCAGTTCTGTCCTCCAGCATGCTCACTGTCAGCCTGGCATGCTCCATTCCCCCTCCTGTGAGCCAGACTGGACACCCAGACCTGAGCAGTGCTTCCCATCACTGGCAGGTCAGTCCTTCACACCTGGGCTGCAGCAGCATTTGTAACATCTCAAAGCCTCCAAACACTTCAGTAAAAAACAGCCTTCTGCCACTCATCAGAAATGGAAACACGAGCCCATGTAGTTCAGTCACAGGCAAGACCTGGAGATACTGATTAAGAGTGTTAAAGGGAACACTCACTAACATGCACTGCTAAAGGGGAGGGCTCCTGTGCCCATTCAGGAGCTGCCAGGACCAGCCTGGCTGTTACCCAGCACTAAACCATATCACAACCCAGACCCCTTCCAACAGCTCCACACTTATCCCCTCCCAGCAAACATCCATCCCTACACCTGCCTTTATCCAGCTAATTCACAGGCCACAAGCAGCCCATGCCTGAACCAGCTCCAGCACAGAGCTGGGCCACTGTTGTCCTGCTTCCTGGGAGAAGAGGGAAACCTCTTACTTTCTCAGGCAAGGCAGACTCTTGGCAAAGCAAGAAGAGCAGGGAAAACTCAGAGCAACACAGATGCGAGGAAACCTCTTACACAGCAAAATCTCAGTCAGCTCCAGACCACAGGGGCAGCTTGCAGCCAAGCAGCTCTGCACAGCCCAGGGAAAGCTGAACCCAAATACAGAGAGAAAACAGACTTGCTGGTAGCACAAGAAAATCCTCACAGCCACTTCCAGCTCATGGGGGAGGGAGTCCAACAAAGCTACACAGCCCAGGGGCCAGATGGAGAGGTGGAGCAGTGGGAAGAGACAATTAATCAGTAAACAACGCTCAAATGAATGAGACCAAGGAAAGAAGTGAGGCTGTGCCACACCGATGCTGGGACAGAACTAGAAGTCTTTCAAGTGCACAAGGAAGCAGTTTTAATTACCTTTCTCTAAAACAACAGTGATGGGTATAGGAAAAGGCACAGGCTGCTGGGAATAAATAGTTAAGCAAGGAAAAAAACGCATTAGAGGCAAAGGAAAACTCTGTAGCACAGCATGCTAGCCCAGGGGAGGCCAGACAGTAACTGCCCTGTAGAGCTGAAGCCAGCACATTGAATCACAAGTCTGACAGCAAAGACTTCCAGCAGAGCCATGAACTCGTATCACATCAGAGGCCTAAGAGAATGGGCACTCTGGGCTGAGCACAGGTGGATTTACCTTGAAAGTCAAGGTTATGGTGGATGAGTGTCTTCCAATGAAAAGTCTGCACTATCTTAAAGTTCTCAGGATTTGGGACTGTGTAGCTGGGGATTAGAGTCTTGTTCTCTAGCCCCTTAACCTCTCTGCTCCCCCAGCAGGCATGGAGCAGAGCTGTCACATGGGCAGCCCCCAGTGCAAACCATCTCCAGACTCACAGCTTAGTTTAGGAGACCCCGAGGAAGCAGATAACACCCTCAGCACAAAACAGAGCCAAACCCAGCCCCAGAGATGGAGCAGGGAAGACACTTTCTAGAGAGACATACTTATTACAGAACTTCTTGCAACATCTGACAAGCACAAATCTGCTGAAGTAAAAAGCAAGACTGGAGTTAAGTGCCTTCTATCACCCTCCAGGACACAGCAAGAGGAGATTAATCAAGTAACAAGGTCTAAAGCCAACTCACTCATGCAGTAGATCTGTATTTACACTGCCCAAAGAGCACCCTTACTCTGGTTACAGCAAAGCACTAGCTTAGGGGTCAGAAATTCTTGCCACATCTCTGCTACCAAAAGATGGAGCAGTTCCACCTTCAGGTACTGCAGAGCCCTCTCTCCCCCATGATACTTACAGCACCGCATGATGCTGCCATCAATCCCCTCACATAGTCACACAGACAGCAAACTGGTGATCCACTCTCATACCTTCACTTACAGAAAGATAAGTGAGAGCAGAAGTGATTATATACTAATGGAGACCTGAGTAGGTGGGAGTGAGAGCAGCTGTCTAAGCTGTTGTTGCCACAGGAACAAATTGGGATCTCCTGGCCGCAATTAAAGTTTGGGCTGTGATTTTTTTTTTTCTAAAACAATGTGTCTATCCATCAGAACCATTCAGCAGCTTCCATATGGGAAGAGTGCAGTCCAAGCCCTCCTGTTTATGAAGGCTGTTACATCATCTGATTGCTTGAGAAAACGAGCGGTCAGATTTGAGGATCCATGAATTTCCTTCTGACCTATTTTCTATGATCCAAGGAGAGGGTGTTTTTGCCATGCTATTCAGAGCTGGATAATTCAGAGGACACCTGCTAAGAGGCCAAAGCAACCTCCCTGGCCACAAAGGCATTTGTGCAGGCTCCTAGACTGGAACAAGGCCCTTGTGCAAAAATGGTGCAGAGAGTCCTGATCAGCACCTGGCAGGTGCCAGGTATGTAGGAAGGGAGAGATCTGTCCTTCCTCTGGTTTCTGCACGTGGAAAGCATAAAAAACTCATACTCAGCGTGAGTCATTTATTACTGGTGCTGCAAAGCCCTAGACAAAACAGATGGAATCAGCTGGCCATGGGTAAGGTGACCAAACATCTGCTCGTACCCATGTGGCGTGCGAAAACACTGCTCTAATATCCTAATGGAATGAAATTAGAGCAAAACCACATGGAGAACAGTTAAACAGTGCTTTTATCTTATGGAGAAATCTAAATGTAACCATAGCTCTTGTTGTGTACAGGAGGAATCTCTTTATAAGTCACTAGCAATTAAGGAAAAAAACCCTTGAATTAAAGAGACATTTTGGTTTTAATTTTTAGATTACAGGTTTGAGAGATAAGTTTTGCCCTTCTGTGCCCTCTGCATCTCACTGTGCCTGTTGGATCTGAGGATGAGCCTGATGCTTTATCTCATGCTTACACAAAGTCATGGCCAGCTGGGACTTAGGGGTGCTGCTGTCACTGGGCTGAACCAGATGGTCAGGAGGGGAAAAGGTTTCCTGGTGGGATCTCAGTATTGCCCAAACTAGCTCACCTCTCCTCCCTCCCAGGGCGATCCAGGGACTGCCTTCCTTGCAGCTGTTTTAATATGATCAGACAACAAACTATTTTTATTCTACCAAAATAAAGCCTGTTCCTCGAAGCTGTTACAAGGGTGGCTGTGATCAAAGGTGGCTGAGAATGCTGCTGGTGGAAACAGCCGCCAGCAGTTTGCATGACCGAGGCACGGTGTAGACTAGGGAGAAGATGAAGAAGGTCCCGTAGCACCTCCTGTGGTCTATTGTTCAGGACTTCAAAGAGCCCAGGGATCTGTAGCCACTGCTAATGGCTGTTATCTTCCGGCAACAGTAATTATGAACTGAAGGAGGCTCAGAAACAGTCACTGTAAAAGGCCAATAAAGCTACACCTTTTCTGCTTCATTTACTTGATTGCCCCTCTTTTCATTATATCCACCCCTCTAGGATGTGGCTTTTAATCCTCCAAGCTGATCTATGCCTATGAATATTCACTGTCAATGATACACTTATTGCTTTTGCCTGAATATCCTGAAGCTGCTATCAATCATGCATTAATCTTACATGCAGGTCCTAGGGCTTCATCTAAAATGCAAGTGCAAAATATGCAAAATGTAAAGAACTGGGAGAAGAAAATGCCTAAGTCAGTAAAAGATGATTTACAGTTTGCCAGTTCAGCTTCATATTAATTTTGCTGTGCTGGATTTCAGAGTAGTAACTCATCAGGCAGCATTTGTTGAAAGTCAACATATTACTTATACAGGAACTTATAAATTTCACACATATGTTGAGCAAGGGATTGTGGAAAGAGTCGCAGTGAGTTGAACCAGTGGTGCATCTCCCCAGAGCGTGCCAAGGGGAGGGTGAATGTCCAAGGAGGCTTGCAAAGATGACTCCCGCACATCCTCCCCACATCTGCTGACACTTTATTGAAGGCCTTCCTAATGCTGGGATTGTATTTGAATTAGTGACCACCAGGTATTTTCTTCCATTAACCCAACAAATCATTTTTTGAATCCTTGCCACGCAGCAAAGAGTTTCACAGCTTAGCTACAAGTTTTGTAAATAAGTTTTTCCTCTTTTTGTCATCAGCTGATGGGGAGAAACAAAAGCTCTGCTCACGCTGTCACCACCCCGGCAGAGGCTGAATCACCGTCACAGGGCGAATTAGGCTCTCGCCTGTTGCTGAGCTCCTTCATCACGGTGACTCATTCTGGAACAAGGACGGGAGTGAAAGGCGGATGCTACAACCTCCTCCCCCTATTCCAAACCGGGAACCGAATAGTAATCTGTGGCTGGAACTGTCTCGGGGCAGGAGACAGAGAGCAGAGCCGGGGAGGAGAGCCCGAGGGGCCGCGGCGGGGCTGGGGGGCCGGACCGGGGCTGGGAGCGCAGGGAGCCGCTCGGAGGTTGGCATCCTCTTCGCTGAATCCATCAGTCCTTACAGTGCATGAAATCTGGTCTTCCCTTGCTCTGCAAAGGTTGCCCATAAGCATTTCTGCTGCATTCCTTTTGTTTCCTGTACAGGAGATCAGGAGAGCACCCGCAGTTTTGCAGGTGGCCTGGAGGGATGCTCCTCTCCGCAGATTGCTTCAAGTAGTTTTAAATAAGTGCCCAGAAGCAGAAATTACCCCATCCTGCTGTAATACAGCTCTCATATCTCGCTCTGGAGAACAGATGACCCCGTGAGTCTCTGACCACAGGCTGAAGGCTTTCCTGAGGGATGCAAGCCCTGTGTGTACCCCCGGATTGTGGGCACCCGGGCTGGACCTCAAGCTGAGCCTTGCATGCCATCCCTGGGGCACATCCATCCGCCCACAGCCCGGAGAGGCAGCATCTCACCTGCCGCGTGAGGCACTGGGAAATGAGCGCTGATGATTTCAAGTTAAGGAAGCTCAAAACAGTCTTATGGGGGAAAACATGTCTCCAGAAAAAGGGTACCATATGTGCCTGCCAAGCAGGGCTGCCTTTGCTGCCGCAGTGAGGCTTCTCTCCTTACTCATCGGCAGTGAAACACTGCCAGGCTGGTGGCGAAGAAATGTGTTACCAAGATTAGACACAAAATGTATTTTTCAGGAGGGCTAAAACTAGTCTGAGTGTAATGAATTTTACAGCATGCTGCCTTTTGGAGTGTGCTAGAGGGCAATTCCTCCTTCTTCTCACTTTGCTGTTACCGAGGGAGCCCAGAGATCGAGTTGCTGCAGGGGCCGTGTGAGCACCTGGTCCCTCCAGGGTTCAGGTGAGCAACAACATCTCAGTCAACAAGGTGAGGAGAATGCAGCCCTCACTGCCCTGTGTTAGGGGGCAGCAGCACCTCTGCTCCCTGCCCACTCCAATGGCATTCTGCTAGGAAAACCCTAAAAACCAGCCCCTGGGCACTTTTTCACTTGGTGAGTGGATTGCTCTGGCAGAAGGATTCCTGCTGGCTTAACTCTTCATATTTGTGTTTCTCTTGTGCTGACATTTGCCTCCCTGGTCCCCACAGCCACTCCTCCCCCGGGTTTCCTCACCTCCATCACCACCCACAACACAGCTCTGCAGCTCATGCCATGCCTTGTGGAGCCTCACAGGAGCACAGCACAGCCAGCAAACTGCCTCTCCTGGGCACACAGAGCTGAAGGTGGAGGCAGCAGGGGCCACAAACTGCTATCGGATAAGTAATTGTTGAGGCAAGAATCATCTCATTGCTAACAAAAAAGCTCAGGCAATTAAGCTTTAAGACTCATTGGAGATACAGTGATTACAACTGTCAGACAAACATGTTGCGACAATAAATAACAAATGAATGCAGATTTTTGCCATCTTTTTAAGCTTGGGGAAAAAGAAGGCCTTTTTTTTTTTTTCATACATACCTCCCTTCTGCATAGGCAGTCAATATCACAGAGTCACAGAATCACAGAATCACAGAATATGCTGAGTTGGAAGGGACCCACAAGGATCATTGAGTCCAACTCTTAGCCCTGCACAGGACCATCCCCAAGAGTCACACCACGTGTCTGAGAGTATCATCCAAACACTTGAACTCTGTCAGGCTTGGTGCTGTGATCACTGCCCTGGGGAGCCTGTTCTAGTGCCCAAACACCCTCTGTGTGAAGAACTTTTTTTTCTAATATCCAACCTAAACCTCCCCTGACACAACTTCAGGTGTGCCACCGGTCACCACAGAGAACAGATCAGTGCCTGCCCCTCCTTTTCCTCTCACGAGGAAGTTGTAGACTATGATGAGTCTCCCCTCAGTCTCCTCTTCTCCAGGCTGAACAGACTAAGTGACCTCAGCTGCTCCTCATACAGCTTCCCCTCCAGGCTTTTCACCATCTTTGTTGCCCTCCTTTAGACACTCTCCAATAGCTTAATATCCTCTTTTTATTGTGGCACCCAAAATGGCACACAGCACTCAAGGTGAGGCTGCCCCAGTGCAGAGCAGAGCGGGACAATCCCCTCCCCTGACTGGCTGGCAATGCTTTGCCTGGTGCCCCCCAGACATGGTTGGCCCTCCTGGCTGCCTCCTGGGTGCAAGGGCAGGGAGGAGCATTCCCAACTGGCCCAGCTGTTCCCCCCAGCAAAGCTCAGGAGGCAGCACAGGGGCTGCAATACAGACAATGCTGCTGTGAGGGAAAGCTCAAGGTGCTTCATCCATGAAGGTTAGCTGTGATCCCTCCTGTGGGGAACCACAGAGGGTCTAGGAGCTTCCTGAATACCTAAAAAGTGAGTAAATATGACAAGCTTCTCACCTGAGTCTCAGCTGTTGCTTGAAGGAAAAGCTCAATGGCAAAGACCCTGCCAGGCAAGCAAGGATTCCCTTTGCAAGATGACAGGTATCACTGGAAAACCCCACAGCATGGTCCAGCTAATGTGCCAGCCTGCCATGAGCTGCAGAGCAGTCCTGTATCCTCTCAGAGTATTTTCTGAGGCACCCAGAGCAGGGAGAATCTCTGTGGCATTGCCAGCATCACTGCAAGGCTCCATCAGGGAATAGCGCATTTGAGAGGCCACCTGCCCCTGCTCCCTTGGGGATTAATGGCACCCACATATGCTGGTGAATCATGAAGCCCAGGAGAAGTGGTTCTCCCTCAGTAATTGTCTTCCCGTTGTGCAGTAATGTCTGCTAATAGCACTGACAGCCTTACCCTGGGGGAACCTCGGAGTGTCAGAGTTAGAAAATGGTGTTCGTGTTCCTCCTGACCCTGGGCAGGCTTCAGCCACTCTAGGTAGCCAGTTTTATCTTAATAAATAATGGGCTTGATTAGAGATATTATGTATCATCTGATAAGTCAGCACAAATAGCAGTGCTGCTCTTATACCAGAGGGTTATGTTGGTGTTACAGACTGATGCTGAAGCTGGGGACACGGTGCTGGGGTCAGTGGGTTCCCAAGCAGGACACTGGTGCTGTCCATTGCGTTGGTGCACCCTGAGCCATGTCATATTGATTTGGGATGTTTCCAAAGCTATTCATTGACAGAATTTCCAAGTTATTTTTAGCGCAAAGAAAATAAAATGTGATTTGCACAAAAGACATCTCCCTCAGTTTACAGCTGCTGCGAGACCCTGTAAGCCTTTGAGTACTAAGGGGCATTATCAGCACTTTTGAGGGCTGGGAACAATCTTGGATGGTGCAGAAGCCTCGGTGAAGGTGGCACAAGTCTGAACAGAAAGCTCAGAAGAACCCGAAATGCCCATTCCTGCTGGGCTCCAGGCTGGGGAGGAGGCTCACAGCAGGGTGATGGGCAGAGGAAGCACAGGAGTGTTACAGATTGGAGAATGGGGAATGTCTGGGGTCCTGCACAGTCACTGCCTGCTGGAAGATGCTGCAGACACTGTGGGGCCGAGACACAGTGTGCCTGCCTGAGCAAACCACATGTGCGAGCCCATTCAGAGCAGCTGACTGTGGAAGCATCAGGGTCCATCATAGCCCTGAGACTCTTGGAGCTCAAACACGTGTATGACATGGTTTAGAAGACTGGGGAGCAGAGAACATGTCTGGTGGCACTGCCTGTGCCTGGAGGGCTGAGCTGTGGGTCACCGCCTTGGCACAGCACTGTGCTCTCCCCAAACACAGCACATCCAATAAAAGGCAGCAATTTATGTCTCACAGATAAGACATTCCCTCTCCAAAATGCTTTATGACTGCAGCCCAGTCAGGCTTCCCTCACCTTGCAGATGTTACAGGACCTCCAGGGCAACACTATGCACCAAAACTGCTGCTCCTGCCCCCAGCTGTGTGGGACAGTGCTTGCAGGGAGAGCTGAGGTCCTGTGCCGGGCTGACAGACACAAGGAAGGGTTCATCTACCTGGCCCTTGTCTGTGTCCCCCAGCTGTAACAGTCAGTTTAATGAAAAACCCACCTCTGCTTGCAAACCAGGCACATCAGGAACTCCTGCCGGCAGGGAGGAGCAAGTCTGGCAGGTCTCTGTGCTTCCCAGGAGAGAGGAACAGCTCTGCTCGCCTCAGGGGCAGGAGAGGGAACACGGCAGGCACCAAGTCCGGGCCCTCAGGAGCAGATCTCCCCATACAGGGGATCCCTGGGAAGCCCATCCTCCCCACCACCCACCTCTGGGGTCACTTGTCCCCCGAAAGATGAAAGATCTCCAGGATAATACTTGACACTGTTACTCCCATTGAGTGTGCTCAGGACACATACAAAGCTCTCTCCATGAGTGCAAGGGTTGCGGATCTGCTCCTTGGGGTGAGGCGGCTGACACTGCCAGCAGCCAGCTAACCACTCCAGCTGGAGAGCCTGGAGCTGCATGGGGAGAAAAGCCACCAAACTTCTGTGACTCATACCGAAACCATGCTGTCTGCATTTCCAGCCAGGCCTATAATCAGTCTGGAAAAGGGCTGATCCTGAAAGAGTGGGAGGGTGACAGATCTGCCTGTCAAAGGAGTCACAGCCCAAGCTGGGTGACCCACAACTTGTCCGCAAGTGCACTGACCCCCAGGCTGAGAGGAATATCACCAAGCAGACATGCCTGCATTTCCCCCTGGCTGCTCAACAGAAGCTTCAGTAGGTGTTGCCACTGACAGCACTCACACCTCCTCCAAAATTAGGTCTTTTAAGGAATGAGATGTTTTAAATGTGTACCGGTGCAATTACAGCTAAAGACACATCCACCACCTGGTTACCAGCTGGCTAAAATCCAGTCCTGCTTGTTTGCTGTCTCCACTCTCAGAAATCCTCCAAAACAGTTGTGATTGAACTAATAACAGCATTCCCAAAGCAAAATCCCCTGCCTGCCCGCTGCTCCCTGCCGCAGTGCCACAGGAGCTCCCGCCAGCTCCCCGACCGCACGCGGGATCAAAGCCGCCAGCTCAGCTCAAAGTGCTGCCGAGAGTGGAGCCTAAAGACTCTTTCAGCCAAGCCCTAAAAAAAGCTCATCTGCTTTCATCCTCACTGCAGTCTAACAGACATCCACAGGGCCTTGGGTAATTCCTTGTGGATTCCCTTTCTCTCTGCTGTACCAAGCCAGGATGAATCCTGTCAAAAAGCACATTTCAAAGATCAACACGATCCCAGCAGTCCCATCTCCACCAACTGGTAGCTGGATGGCTGGGAGAGAGGCAGCACCGGAGCTGTGCTTTCCAGGAGCAGGAGCTCAGTCTGGTGGGCATCACCTGGAGATCCCAGGCTGTATTACATGTCCTCCCTCCTTGGAGACCTGGCTATCAGCTGGGCTGGGAATTCAGGCACATTTTTTCCATTTCTGGAACAGAGTTAGAATGCCTTGATGTTTTTTTCTAAAGAATTACAAAAGAGGGGAAACAGCAGTCAGAAAATGCAGTCCTCCACAACATTTCTTTGGAATGGGAAACGGTGTTACTGTCAGACACCAGGGCATCTGTCCGCTTCTTCCTCCTGGGTGTGACCCCCCTGCACACACCAGGACACAGCACTGAGCCCAGCCTAAGGCCACCTATGGCCCGCCCTGTTTACTCACAAGAAACAGCCTTAGCAGCAAACCCACCATCCCACAGAGGGACAAACAGAGCAGCAAAGCAAAGCCCCAGTGCTGCTGGGCAGAGCTGTGTGTGAGTGAGCACCCAGAGGCAGCTCAGCTCCTGGACATTGACCTCGGGGCACTGGGAGAAGCTCTGGCACAGGCCTTTGCAGGGAATGGAGCTGGTGACCCTCAGTACCATGAGAGATGTGTGGCATTCGAATGTGTTGCATGTCCCGGGAGGGCATCACACCCCAGACACCAGCACATGAGCTTTTCTGCTCAGCACAGCTCCCGAGAGGCCACATCTAGAAGAAACCCAACAAAATTCATGCTGCTGTTGTTTCATGCTCCACATTGAGGAATTTCTGAAGGATTTTGGCACAGGTTTCAGTTAAGATACAGACCAGAGCACAGCTGCAGTGGGTCAGAAAATCACACACGCATCTGTGTGCAGGATCCTGCCATGAGTGGGTATCCAGGAGCAGAGACGTGTGGCCGCAGCAGCCAGGGCCACAAAGAGCCTTTCAGGGGGGTGGCTGGGCTCAGACTGATGCTGTGGTACCAGCCCGTGCATGGCCCTCAGCACCAGTCAGGGCTCAGTTCTGTCTGTGCTTTGTGCCAGCGCTGAATCGTCTCTGGCAGATGTGTCGCCCCTTGTTCTCATCTGCCAGGGCTGAAAGGGACCTTTTCAGGGTCTGGGTATGATTGGTCACCTCCAGCCAGCACTCAGGACACCCTGCTGGGCCACAGCACCAACAGCAGGTGGCTGGAAGGACTCCAGGGAGTTCAATTCAGGGCAGGCATTTTGGGGACAGCCAATCCTCCCACCCACCACCCCCCAGCCCTGCTGTGGCAGCTGGCACAGGACACACACCCACTCCCATCCTAGCAGGCTGCCCTGTGCCCCTGTAGTCTCCTTAAGATGCCACACTGTCCCCCACTGGCACTTCTGCCACATCCCTGTGTGCCACATCACCCCAGAGCATCCCTGTGCCGTGCTGCCCCACAGCACACCCACCCCTCCCATCAGCACTGAGGTCTCAGACCAGCTGAGTCTGAGAGGGAAACCTGCTTTTAGAAACAACAGGGGAAAATAAAAGCCTACCAACCTCTTGAGAGTCCGGGAGCCACTTGCTGACCCACCCTCTCAAAAATTCACCCCACTAAGCCCCTTGCTCATTACTGCTACAGCACGGCTGGAAGTGCATTGATCTGGCTGAGAATTAGCCCAAGGGATCTCCCAGAACATGAGAAACAAGGGAAAGTTCTGAAGGACTCAAGGGATGCTGAGGAGAAATGGTTGCATCCCTGGGGATGCTGCCAAGGCAGCATCAGTACATGCAGGGCTGGGCTGGGTTGTGCCAGGGTTTGGCCCTCCCTCTCCTGTGCAGAACCAGCTTTCCAGGTGGGCCAGCAGTGCAGCTGGTGGGAAGTGCTGCTCCACAGCAGGTGAGCTCCTTGCTGAGGGATTCTGTGCTAGAGAAAACTCTCTCTGCTAGAGAAAACAACCCAGAGAGGCAGAGCTGTCCCACAGCATCGGCAAAGGGAATGCAAATCCCCGTCTCCATGGCGTGGAAGGTGATTGCCTCATCTGCAAAGGTCTCTGCCAAGCACAGCTAATCCCCAGGGAGCAGGGTGGCATCCAGAGGAGCTTCAGGGAAAGTGCTGGTGAGCCAGAGGAAAGCAGCACCCTCTGCTCCTGATGACCCAGCACCCTCTGCTGTGTGCCAGCACCCAGCCAGAGGCACATCCCCAGCCACAGGGGACAGCGAGCACCTCTGGCAGGGACAAGCAGCAGCAGGGTCCAAGAAGCAGAGGCAGGACAAGGAGGGATGTGGTGACCTCCTGGTGGCACTCGGACCATTCCCAAGCACGGCAGGTTGAGCATGAGCAATGTCAGGGCTGCCAGGAGTGCCCCCATCAGTGCAGATCATCCCTTGCCCCAGAGTGCTGCTCTTGCCCTGAGCAAGATCATGGACTCACAACCCATCAGGGAGTCAGATCTTTGTCTGGTTTTAAACTCATTGCAGATTCAGAGGTGACACATCAAAAATAACCCAAAGCTTCTGCTGAACCAATATGTGGCTTTTCTGGTCTCTCCTTCAGACCAGTTATGCTTTCAGTCTCATGACAACAAATACCTCAGTTTCACTGTGTAGTGGATTGGATCCTGGTGAATTTTCTCATAATACCTTCAAGATCCCATGATAGGGGAAGTAATGAATACTCACCCTGTGTTCATGGATACAACAGAAACCTGCTGTTTTCTGTGCTAGCAATGCCCAGCCCTGGGTGGGCTGGCTGGGATGCATCAACAGCATTCAGACTCCCAAGGCCTGAAAAACTGGCTGGAAATCTGTGTGGCAACATGTTATCTCACAAATTTATGGTCCATTCTGCTCCAGGCAAAGTCAGAAATACCACCACAGTGATTGTTTCAGATATTACTGCATTTTTATGCTACTGCTCTGACATTCACAGCAGAAGGAGAAATGGGGATGGGAACAGGAAAACTTTCACTTCCAGCTCCAGCATGGAGCTTTCTGAGGGTTTGGTGTGTGGGTATTTGGGGAAGGGGAGAGTAGGCTCCTGTTACTTCCCAACTTGCAATTCTGGCTGGAGAATAAAGTAAGGCTGTGCTCAAGGATGTGCACAAGACCAGGAGGAGGATTTTAAACTCATGGGACTGGAGTCTTGTGAAATGCAAGACCTCTCCTTAGTGCTCAGTCCCATATGCTGATGTGGAGGTAAGCAGCGAGGGGAGCAATATTCCAGGGACCAGCACATTGAAGCTTGTCAGAAATGCAAAGGGAGGATGGGATGAAGTCCTGTTGAGTGCTGCACCTGTCTGGGGTGGCTACAGTGAGGCCATGGTTCCCAGGGCATACTCCTCAGCACCACAGATCCAAACTGGTTTGGGGGTGGGATGACCCGCTTGCTGCATGGCTGTGAAATCAGGGCACCCCTACTTTGGAGAGCTCTCTCTCCCCAGGATCCATGTGGGAGGTGAGGACAGGTCTCCCAAGCTTTTCTGCTAAAGATGCCTCACATCACACAGATAATCACACAACCTTGTGCTAGGGAAGGGAGGGGATGACTGGAGGAGGCTGCAGCCAGGTTCAGTCCCTCTCCCAGTTCCTTATGGTGGTAGAGCCCCAGGAAGATGGAAAGACTCATATCTGATAGGGACAGATGCTGACAAAAAGGCATTTTCAAATAACCACAAACAAAGCACTATGTTAGCAAATATTATTTTAAGATAGCAATATACATCTCAGCCAGATTCCTCACCCCTACGCTTCCCACGGACCACAGTGAGCTGCCTGCTTGGCATGGAAGCAGAGCAGCCTGCTTTGTAGTTTTCCAGGCAGTCCTGGAACCCTTTGGAAGGCAGAACATGGTAGGCAACTACCTACACTTGTCCCTCACTGGCTGCAGGGGAGCTGCAGGATGACCCTGCGTGTCCCTCTCTGCATGGTGGGGGGTGGGAGTCCCCAGTAACACAGGCCAGGCTGGCACCCCTCTTTGCTGTCCCCACCCTCACCGCTGGCAGGGGTGACACTGAGCCTGCTCCAGGCAGTCAGTCAGGCCATCTGGCTCACAGAGTGGCACCTGTGCTGCCCCCTCAGGCTGCCAAAATTGGGGCATATTCACAGCATCCTTTTCACCCACCACCCAGTGAGGGTTGTGATGAGCAGGGGGTGGCACTGCCAGCACTATCTGCCATCTGCGTGGCAGGTGCACAGGCTGCTCCTGGCCTTGGCGTCTCCTGCTTCTTGTACTCATGCAGTGAGGAGGAATTCACTGTTTGCTGCTTTGGTGGTACCAGGCCAGCGCTTCATCTCGCATGGGGACCAGTTTAAGTCTGCAGCACCCCAAGGCTGCATGGTGAGCCCTACATGGCTGTTGGGAAAGAGGGAAGAGAAACCAGCACAGTGCTCCTGAGTGGTATCTCCCTAGAGAAGTGTCATCAGATCTGTGAGTTATGCTTATGATCCCCTTCTTGTTTTCTGGGAGGATACTTTCCTTTCAGAGCCATAGTCCCTGAAGTGCCAGCAGCTGCACATACACTTTGCAGCAAAGCCCCTTGGCTTCATTCCAAACTCAGAACAGGCAGGGATTTGACTTATAGCTCAGCAACTGAGCCACTCATATGTTTAACTGAGGATCTATTTAATTGTTATATTTAATTCAATTGGGGAAGACACCCTGTGCTCAGCTGTTTAACGCTGCCTGATCAGGAGTGGTTCTTTCCTCTTTTCTCTTTCCAGAGCAGTCCTGGTTCCAAACTATCAGCCCAGGGCCCGAAGTCTCAGCCAGACCCATGGGCTGACACTCAGGAGGGAGCCTGGGCCATACCTGTGCCAGGATGTGGGAACTGAAGCATGGGCTTGGGACCAGCTCTCCTGAAGGTGTGTGAATTCCTGGCTGTGAAATGATCTTCTGTTTAACTGGGAAATCCCTGTGCTCCATCCAGATAATGTGGCAGTAAAAGGTCACTAAATGTGGATCTCAAACCCGGCACTCTCCACCCTCATCACTAGGAGCAAAAAATTCTGAAGTTGTTTTCCACATTAAGGCTCAGAACAAGACGTAACAGCTGTAGTTAAAATTACCCCATCTCTGCTGCCTCCTACCACCCAGGGGAAAGTAATTTTTAACTCCAGGTTGCCCAAGGGATGCTGCACAGTGAGATCTGTTGCATCATTGCCCAGGTTCTTTGCCTGGCAAGAAATATGGGAAGAGAGAGCCCTTACTCCAGCAGCTGGGATCAGTCTAGAGCCCAAGGGTGGGCACCCTGCAAACTGACACCTCCAGGCTCCCCAGCTCCTCCTGAGGGAGCAGAAGGTCTCACTGAGGCAGCTCTTGGAGCACAGAGGATCAGACGCCCAAGCCAAGTCCTCCTTTGCCACGCTTTTGTTCTTTTCAGTTTTGAAATATGCTTGGGCTGAAGCTATTCCAGGAGCCACAGTGGCCCCGTGCAGGCAGGACCTCGAGTGCACCGAGTCAAAAGGACAGTCATGCAAAACCAGAGGGGATTAGCTTTTAATGCGCTTCTCAGGGCAAGCCCTGAAAGCGTGGGATTGCCAAGATCTCAGCAGAAAAACTAGCCAGCTTGCTGCCTTCCTGACAACAAACCTGCTACCAAACTCTCTCAGTGTCAGGAAAACTCACACAGAAATGTCAGAACAGGTGTGAATGCGCAGGAGCACCCCAGGCACCCCATTGTATGGGACCATCACTCCTTGGCCCTGGCATGGGCGGGCACAGCTCCAGAGCTCCCTGGGGGCGAGTTCAGGAGGCTCCAGAAGAGATGCTGGGGAGATTTGAGCACAGTTATCTCTGCTCAGCTTTATCTTTCTGGGAATAAATGTGGCACTGTGCAATGTCTGCTGCATTCACTCTCAGGGGTCTCTGAGCTAAGCTGAGAGAACTTGGCTGTGCACTCGGTTTTTTCCACGTCTAACTCCACTGAAGTCTGTATTAAAACACAGCAGTAAAACTGGGAGCTAGCAAACCAGGTGGAATTACAAGATATTTTTAATGTTATTTAGCACTTTGGGGCTGAATTTTTAGACTACCAGAACTTTTCTCTTAAAGACTTTTCTCTCCCTGCTGTGTCACACGCACCAGACATTGTTATCCAGGTGTTTTCGCAAGTCAGTCCTTGTGCCTGTTGGGTCTCTTGTGGTTCATACTCTTATGTTGTGCCCCAGAGAAAAGTCCATACACCCTGCACCACAACATGCAGCAACCACTGCTGAGACTCTGGGGAAAATCAGAAAGGTCTGGAAACCAGCAAGTCTCTCCCAGGGTTTTATTTGGGATCTGTGAGTGATCTTGTGTGCCTGCCCTGCTGAATCACCACCACAACCCTCTCCTCTTCAGAGCTCAGTTTCCCTTCCTGATCCCTTACCAATAATCCTTACTAATACTTTGTAATCTGCAAGAGTCCACTGCAAATGCAGGTTTAAGAGCTGTGAATATGCAGAATCCAGAGGCTGGGAATATCTGTCACGAGATTCAGGATACATCTGGTGCTCCTAGGGAAGTCTTGCACTATCCAGCCCAGAAATGTAAGACAGACTGGAAATGAGCCTCTGAATGTTCTGTGTGTGTGTGTGTAATGGTATGAACCTTACCACTACAGAATATGAGCTTTCACCTTAACTATTTAAAAAATAAAGAGGAGGCCTCCGAATTTTGTTACCATTCATGTATACATTTATTAAGCCAAAGGAGTTTGATCATGTCACTGTATGTTACTAAAGCACATGAGATCTTTTCTTTTTAACTTCACTACCAGTGGTTATTTTAACTACTTTTATTTTTGCCTTTCAAGCTTAAAAATATTTACTCTTTCTGCATTCCCCATGGAAGGCTCTTTTATGTTTTGGTTTTTTTTTTTCCTTTTCTTTTCTTAAAGTACAAAACAAATGTTTCTTAGACATGTAAACAACCATCAAGGAAATGAAACTGCTTCTAAAGTTAACTTTATTGTTATGGACATTCTGATAGATTTATGTCATGTTAGATGTATTTCAGCTCAGTGACTCCTTCAATGGAAATTATTATTGTTATCATCACCTGCACTTCAGTAGTGCCCAGAGGCCCTGGTCAGGGTTAAGGCCCTTCTGTGCAAGGTGCTGTATAAATACTTCGGTGTAACTCTGAGGTCCCTGGTAAGAAGGGCATTCACTGATGTGACTATATCCCCCTCTCTGCTTCCCTCTGCTACACAGTGATCCTCACAAATTACAGGAGCTTGAGTGAAACTTCTCCAGGCTAACTCTGGAGCTGATG
Organism: Scytalopus superciliaris; assembly: GCA_013400415.1. Classification (NCBI taxonomy): domain Eukaryota; kingdom Metazoa; phylum Chordata; class Aves; order Passeriformes; family Rhinocryptidae; genus Scytalopus; species Scytalopus superciliaris. The sequence goes on along the minus strand of VXBX01001194.1, from coordinate 375,824 downwards.
TTGTTACTGTTGAAGAGAAATGTCACTGCAGGCCAATCCTGACACCTGCAGTCCTGTGCGTAAAGCTGCTCACACTCATGGGAATGCTCATATCAGTAAGAAACTCCTGCGGGGAAGATCTGCAGGATTGAGTCCCTGGATCATCGAAATCCTTTGCAAGAAAGCATGCAGGAAAAGCAGACTTGTTCCTTTTCTCTAATGTTTCATCAGTATAATTCTAAGAGAGAAAGGGATGGGGTCAGTTGCTCAGTTTCAGCACCTTGAGCATTTTGAGTTCTGATCCTCAAATTAAAGAAGTCTCTGCTACGCCTTGGGCTACTCTCACCAGGTCTGGAAAAGTCAGTTGGACACTTTGTCATGAGGAAGCAGTGGTTTGCCATTACAGCATGGAGGGACTCTGTTTTGTGGTGTGAAGGCTGCACCCTAGGCAGGAATTGTGAAGATTGTGTTTGGCCATCAGCAGAAATTATTCTGAAAACACTTTAGAGCAATCGCAGTTTAAATAATTATTATAACTTCATATTTGAGGTGAAAAAGGAAAGGATTATGTGAAATAAATAGCAAAGAATCATTGTCCCTGCACAAACATAACATATTCCTGCCTATGAAGCATCTCCTGCAAATTACCGCCCTTTAGGTTATGTCAGATATTTAAATGAACCCTTTAGAGCTAAAATACAGTACTCTGAAATGAGGTTAGAAAAATTTAAAAAGGACTAATGGGAAGTGTGTACAAAGCTCTCTTTAAAACAAATTTCCCACCTGGGTAGCTTATGAGTGTGAGGCCTCAGTAGACATAGAGCCGATCTGAGATGGCAGCAGGCATGTGTGTCATGATCTGCATGCGCAGCCACCAGTAGTAATCCATGGGGTGGTAGCGGGTGTAGGGGGTGGTGGAGGTGAGGGCGTGGGCGACGCTCTCGATGACGGGCGAGGTGTCCGTGGAGCCGCTGTTGCAGTACGTCTCCATCTTGCTGACCTGCTCATCAAAGTACTTCCTGCCATAGTCCTTGCGCACGATCTCCGGGAGCTCCTCCCACATTTTGTCGGCGATGGCTTTGATCCGCTCGGGGCTGTACAGGTTGGTGGCAGCGATGAAGTTGCCCGGCTCCACGATGCTGACCATGACTCCCTGGGGCTGCATCTCGTAGCGCAGGCAGTCGGAGAAGGCTTCCACGCCGAACTTGGTGATGCAGTACGGGGAGCGGGCGGGGCTGCCCATCCGACCCATCATGCTGCTGATGTTCACCACCCGACCTAGGCAGGGGCCAGGCAGAGCGCAGCTGAGCTGTGGTACCTGATCCAGAGCAGACACCTGGCACGCACCACCCAACAGATTCCTGAACGTGCACCCACCCATGGGCCCACTGCACACAAGTGAGGGCTGCCTGGCAGAGCTGATCATGGCTCTACCTGAGCAGTGCTGTCCTACGCAAGGGCCTTCAGGCAGGAGAACAAGCCCATTGCTCGTGCTCCTTGGCTCATTATACCTGAGGGAACACATGGTGTGACACAAATTGCAGTGCTATGGGGAACGCAGGAGAGGCTGAACAGAGCCCGCACAGTGGGAAACAGGATTTCTCAGCAGCAATTTGGACTGAGCCCAGACAAGAGGAAGCAGGAGCAAGGAAAGCCTCTGGCACCAAAGCTGAGCTTGTTTACTTGCAAATTAAACACACAAAATCCAGTAGCCCAATGGTTGCTCATAGTGTCTGCTTCTTAAAGGGGAATGGATTGCTCCTGCACCACAAAGAAGCTGAGCAATTTAAGTCCACTGTGTAACTCAGAGAGGTTAGGCAGTCCCTGTGTATGCTGGGGGTCACATTCTGTCTGTAAAGGTAGGGAGGTGGCCACTGGTGCAGAGAGAAATGCAATAGACCTTTTGGCCTCTAACACAGCAAGATATGGCAGGATGAGGGACCTGCTACAGGGAGAGCCAGTCAGGAGGGGATCACTCACCCTTTGACCTCCGGATGAGTGGGAGGAAAGCCTTGGTGGTTCTCACAGTCCCCCACAGGTTCACTTCAGCTACCTCCATGTAGGTGTCCATGCTGGTGAACTCGACTTCCCCAAATGTGGAGATCCCAGCATTGTTAACCAGCCCCCAGAGCCCTGCAAGACAAAATCAAGCACCTCTGTTAGACTAAGGAGAGCAGCTTGGTAAAAGCCTTGCTAATAGATTATTGAACCACACAACAGAGCTTTTCATTATGACTTCTAATGATGGAAACCAGATAGAAGACAGTCTGCACACTTCAGTCTCCTGAGCAAATATAACCACAATCAGGATCTGCATGTACCACCCAACACTGCAGCCACAAAGTACTGTAAGGCTTCCCTTACACAGTTCTGAGCCAGCAAACAGAAATTTCAGCCTTGTCTGAGCTGTTTCCTTGCCACTCTCTTTTTATCTATCATGATTTTTTTAAAAGAAGCAAAACAATAGTCTCTGAATGCAAATAATAAGAATAGGAACAACCTTGTAAGAAACGAGAGTAATTCTTTCAAAATAAAATCCCTTCTGTCACCATAAGAACTAGAATGTCTGCAGTGCTGGGAAGGAGGATGTAGGCATGGGTGGGTATGCATGCCATAGCCTCTGCTTTTTATTCTTCTGCAACCAAGATGGCAACAACTGAAGCTACCTATTCATTTGGCAATAAAGACTGAAAAGGAATTTTGAATAAAATCAAGCAACTTCATATAATATTCTAATTGTGCAGGAAACATACTGAGAAAGGTCTGAGAAAGGCTTGTCTGCTGTCTAGAAAAACTTGCTGCTATCTGTTGACTGATGGTCCAGACCTGTGTCCTCAGAAGCAGCCCAGAAAAGGCAACTTCATCCTGGGCTATGCTTGAGAATACAGAGCTAGAAAACTTAATTTATATAGGAGATCCATACATAAAAATTAAGTACAAAGAAAGGTAAAAGAAATAGGTTTATGTAAAATCCAAAATTAAACATTATTAGTTGTTCTGCTTTTAAAGAACCTTGTGTTGAATGTGGATGTTCTCTAGGGCAAAAATGTACTTCACCAAAGAGTGGAAAGGTTTCAGAAATGCATGAGCAATGGGGATTTTCACAGTACTGGAGCAGAATTTGTTGTTATCACCTCAGTAGAATGAAGTAGACAGGCTAAGAAAGTCAGTTACAGCTACCCCCTGAACTTGAAATGATTGTATCTGCAATGATATTAATGATTAGCTCAGCTGGCTAAAGCATGGTGCTAATAAAGCCAAGGTTGCAGGTTCAATCCCTGTATGGGTCATTCACTGTAGAGTTGGACTTGATGATCTTTGTGGGTCCCTTTCAACTCAGAATAATCTGTGAACTTGGTGAACTCTGTAATGACACTCAGTTGGCTTAATGGGAAATTCTTTGGAAAACCCCTCCATGTCCCTTGCCTTTTGAAAGAGTGGGGGAGACATTTCCATTGTTAATCTCCAATCTTTGGGCACTGGGCAGGTTTTACTACATAAAGGGAGTCACAATAAACTTCAGTTCACAGGAACACAGTACTAATCTCAGGGCCTTGAACACCACTCTGGTTTCTGCTAATGACCCCATAGGAGCTAGTGGAGAACAAAGCAGTTTCCTTTGCAGATGCTGGTTGAAGTGGGAAGCTGCTTTCTGATATAGCACAATATTCAAACAGGCCATTTGCTCTGCACTGTTGCTCCTCAAAGATCTGTGCTCTTCAGCTTTGTGCTCAGCTTTTGAAATATACCCTGACAATGCCCCTGGAGCCCAGCTGAGGCTGCTCCTGCCACTCCTGTGACCTCAGAGCCCTTGACATGCACTCACCTTTCTCTGGGTCCTCCAGGCTGCTATTCACGTGCTCCACTGCTCGGTCCACTTCTTTGCTGTCACAGACATTGAGCTGGACAGTTCTCATTCGATCACTCTTCATGTCATCCAGTTCCTTGTAGCCACCCTCTCCCTTGTCCTAGAGGAGAAGAAAGCGCTGGTTTGAATCTGGCCAAGGAGCATGAGCAGAATATCAAATGCATAGTAACCATCAAATCAAACAAAAGAGTGTGCAGGGCAGTCACAGAATAATCAGGACCGTCCTGCAGCTCTGAGAGGAAGGGGAACAGACAGAGCTGGTCCTGCAGAACACCCTTCCTCATGCATCTCCCTCTGACCATAAACCCTGCACCAAATCAACTGGTACAAACTGCTTCAAGCACCAACAAAGCAACCAGAGCTGGATCTGCCCCAGCAAGGCACCCAGCAAGCACCCCCTGTACAAGCACAAGCTCCGGAGGTCAGGCTATGCCCCACTGCTCCAGCAGTGGGAACGTGGTGCTGTCCTTACTTTGGCTTGACATAGGGCACAGCAACTCTCCTGGTGGGGGTCCGGTATAAAACAGCCAGTGAGAGGCTGTGGCTAGGGGCATGTACATTGTTTCTTGGTCACACTCCCAGCTCTGGGAGCGACAGTCCAAGAAGAGGGACTGCCTGCCCACTGCTCTGTCCTTTCAGCTGCTCTATGCACATGACTCCCACTGCTTGGAAACTCAACTACTGCCTCCAAAGGAGTGCTACACTGAGACCCTGGCCAGCCTGTCTGCTAGCTATTTCCCTAGGTATCTTTTCCACCACCTTGCTCTCTTCTCTGCCTCCCTCTATGAGATTTTTCTCAATCCTATTTCCCATCCCCACTCCTTTTTCCTCAGTTCAGAACAACAGTTTCCCTCAGTATACACACGTTTCCTCAGAGCCCAGCAAATTAACTGCAGCTAACTTCTCAGATACTTTTACATATGCCAGACACTGCTGGCAATGAGGCTGCCACGCCCAGAGCTCATCCCTTCATGGTGGTGATGCCTGGATGTGGAGCTTCCAGGACACAGACACAGGATATTAATGAGTTTGGGACTATACCTGAATCACTCCCATGGTTATAAGCTCCTGGACTGTGCTGGTCACTCCAGAGTACTTTTGTAGAGGATTGTGAAATCTAGCTCTGAAAATAATCAGGTTTCGGGAAAGTTCCTGTCTCTGCTGTAGGAAGCAACCTCAATATCAACCTCACTAGAAGTCTTTTACTCCCCAGTAACAGGCTAGACATGGAGCATTTTCCATAGGATCATCTGACAGCCACTCAGCTCTTCCTCCCCCACTGTTCAGCCCTCCGGGTAGCCTTGCTGCCATCATCAGGTGAGCACGGGAGTGCTCTTCAGTCCTGACAGATAAGGGGTTTTGGATAGATAGCTTTTTTCCTCTGACCTGGAACAGGCCAGATCTCTATAGCAGGCCTGTTTCCTGGCTGCTGAATGACATCAGATTGCTCTAAACACTTCAAGTCACAGGTGCTCCCTGCCAGTTGCCAGCAAGCCATTGAGCAGGTGCTCTCTGCAGTCTGAGCCCAGGCTGCCCATCCACCCCTCAAGCAAGAGTTCCCTTCAGATACCACACAAGGATGGCCACACATGCCTGTCTATGTGACACCTGCCTTCCAAAAATCCTTCTCCTCACTCCTGTCATTCCTGGGCTTATCCACTGTGCTCACAGACAGTTCAGTAAAGTAACTACCTGATATCTCTTCTGTCTTCTCCTCCACCCTTCCTTATTCCACTGCAGACTGTTAATACCAGTGTTTGTCTTAAGAGACAGCATCTATTGCACTCCCTTGCTACAGAAGCACACTGCCTACAGAAAGGAGCAGCTGAAAGTCCCATGCACAGTTTAGTGGTGGTGTTACAGTGGCTGTAAAGAGTTTCATGCTAAGTTTGCTGCTCACTCAAAAGCACTGTGGTGCCAAATCCAGCCTACATGGCAAAGCATTGGAAAGCATACAAGTGGCACGTGTGGGAATGTCAACAGGGAATCAGCAAATGCAAGCATGCAAGTGTCCTGAAAACAGCAGATATGGCTAAAGAGAAGAAGGAAAACGAGGCCAAGGTCCTTCTTTCCCTGATCTCAGTTCTGCAAGGTGCTACAAAATCTCTGGGCTGCACGAGCCTTAGAAGCCCCGTAAGCTCTGCTGGGACCTCACAGCATCCTCTTCCTCTTCCATTACAGGGTTGGCTCAGCAAGCCAACATCTCTCCTGTCCTCCCACCCACATGCAGCCGGGTGCTTGGACAGGGACTCCTGAGGGCTGGGATCCTGACCAACAGTTGGACTCTGGGCATTAACCCAGGCCCACAAGGCCATTCCCTTGGCTCTGGCTCTTCAGAAAGGGCGCATGGGAGGTATTAAGTCAGGGACCTGGTGACTGTGTCATGGTCTCCTGGCACAGGATACAGCCAGTCCCACAATCTCTGAGCCCATACACAGCAGGGAAAGGACCACCTCATGCTACAACAGCAGACCAGTACACTGCTTTCAGCCCCAGGGCACACCGTCCCCATGGCAAGAGGGCCCAGCTCTTGCACACTGAAAAAGCACATCTCTGCCTCGTCTTCCTCCTTCCTCGGTTGCTCTCTGGTGCTCATGGGTTTCAGCATGTATCTCTATCAGTGTTCTGTGGTCTGTAACACCCTGTGGCTCTGAGCATTCCTGTTGAGCCCTGCAGTAGCTGACCTGCTTGCTGGCCTGCTCAGAGAACCTCTGCCTTCTCATTCCTCTGCAAGCTGCAACAGGCCCGAGCACACAAAGCAAAGCAAACAGGGGCTCCACCGCTCCTGACAGCCGAGACAAACATCACATAAGTCCACTGGTAACAGATACTTATGGAAAAATACCTTTATCTTTTGTCAGCTGGCTTCTCCATATATTAACCAAAGAGATAAAAATAAGACAGCTGCAGCATGAGCATTCATTGGATCCAGTCTATCACTGTCTTTTGGCAATGAAGCATCAACACAACTCTCACATAACACTGAAAATGTGAGGAAGTAACTGTGTGTGAAATAGAACACTGTTACACACATCCATCCTTGGGCTCCCCTCAGTCATGACTCCAAACTTCTTTCTCGTGTTTCCTTCAGTAAAATTAGTCAGGTGCTCAGGATCTGGCCACTCTAGGAAACTTTTCCTGATGAAGAGTCAGCACTGCACATACTTAAGGACGTGATGTTCCTAAGAGCAGTGCACACCCTGAGGACACGGCGGCTCCCCAAGCTGCAGTATGCTTCTGATGTGCAGGTGTGCTGACAAAAACAAACCCATGAAAACAACACTGAAGTTTCACAGTCATCTCCCCTATGTCAGGGCTAGATCAAATATACCCAAGCATAAGATAGTACTTCTTACTTCTACCTCCACTTCTATCTAGCATCTAAAAACACACCAAACCTTTTCTGTCACTAAAATCAGCACCAGCAATAATTACACTCTGATCAGAATTCTGCTTGTGATTTTGCTAGTGAAACCTGTGGCACAATGAGAAATCAGCTCAGTCTCCTGGAGTTGTTTTTGTTCTACAGAAAGTACATGGCCTGAAGACACACAGGAATCCAAGTAGTAAGCTAAGGAGCTTTGGCATTTTCCAGTGTTTTTCTAATGACAACTGCTGTTACCAGTCTTGTCACAGTCACAGAGATTTTGAAATATGGGATGTGAGTCCAGCTAAAGAAGCAATATTTAATTACAGAGTGATACTGCAAAGCTTTCTCCTGATTTTTTTTGTGAGGAAGTAAATATTGATCAAAGCCTAAAAGACTTCTGGCATTCTGCTGCATATCAGCTTATGCTAAAATTGTCAGAGGCCAAGATTTTCCACTAACATCCATTCAGTAGAACAAGTACTGAAGACACCAAAATGGAAGGGAGGTTTTAGTGACAGTTAGACGTGTCCACTGAAAATTGCGTCTTTCTAGCAGCTCAGACAGAGGAAGTGAAACCCAGAAGTAACTTTGCAACTCTGAAACTTTTGGCTCCTGTCACTCTAAACAGTGTTTTTTTAAGTTTGCAGTGTTCTTATGTTCTCTAATGTTGATTTTCAGTTACAAAACCTAAGTAGAAAGACCTATCACAAAAATTACTCATCTACCTTTACCCCTTTCGAAAGGCAGCAGTTTGTAACAAGTGTCTTGTTCTGCTGTGACGCCTGTAGAGGGAGCCCAGTTAACAAAGAAATCCTTGGCCCAATGCTGAAACACTACAAGGCACAGAGCTATCGAGGCAAACACTTCTCTTTTGAAAAAATGCAACAGAAATAAACTACTAATTTAAGCAAAACTTAGTAATAATGGAAATAATTAATAGTAGAAAAAATACTGATAACACCAAAGAATATCTGGCAAATTCTCTTTAACTGATATCACTATTCAAGATACATTTATACTGATGAGTGAACTAAAACATTAGACCAAAATAACTGACCCACCCCAGGATATCCTGGGGAGAAAGTTTGCTTCTGTTGGGAAATGGCCATGCAGCTAAAAAAAGTGCAGTGCTTCGTAAGGAGAGAGAAGCTAAAGTTCTCTCCTGTTCTCCATGAGCAGGCATCTCTGACTGCCACACAGAGCACTCCTGCAGAGCATATTGAGCCCGCATCACTAAGCTGTTTGTGGCCTGATTCTGCTCGCATTTGCACTAGTGGGACTCTGTCACCTACACAACAATTTCAGCAGTCCCTCAATACACACCAAGTCATGGCTGTACACTCATGACTACAGAAAAATACACTCATACCACATACCATAAAATCACTGATGGCTTGGTGCACATCACAATTAATCAAAATAGACCCTGCGTAAATATATATGGTCTGAGAGCAGGGCCAAAGGTCCAGACTCAACCTGACCCCCAAATTGGCTTATGGATAAGCCTATAATGTTAGATTTGGGGTTCCAGTTAATCAGACATGGAACAGACCACAACGTTGTGATTTAAATAAGAACCTCCCTAGATACCATTCAGTCCTGGTTCTGGTATAAACCAGGTTATGCTCTGAATATGTCTTTCCCTTTGGGCCGCCAACTACTCTCTCTCTTCTAAGTAGAAAGCTGTGCAGAGAGGAGAGGGAAGACTGGATTTGCTATGTGTCAGTGCACATGGCACAGGGGAAGAACACAGTTTTTGTTTTCCCTACCTTTTGCAGACAGCCAGCATAAATAATGAAACCTTTGCTATGCAGGTGCTTGGCCAAGGCAAATCCAAATCCTGAGTCACAGCCTGTTATAAGCACAGCTCTGCTGCCAATCTGCAAAACAAAACAGAACAAAAAGCACCAGAATTATTTGAAATCAGTGATTTGCAGTTCACAGAATAAATCATGTCCTTGGCCTGTTCCAGGCATGTTCTCTACGCTCATTGCCAGCTACTGCCACCCAGTGCCTCCTGAAGACAAGAAACAAAGGTTTCATACCAAGTTCACTCCAGTCAGGTAGGATCACTGTCCTCCCTACACAAAGGTTCAGAACCTCTGGCAACAGGCTCCCAAGGCAAATAGATCAAGCAAACCACCACAGGCAGTTCACTTCATCCCTCTTGAAACCTGAAAATATACCAAACAGTTCCCAAGACATGTCTTCCCTTCATCATGTTTCTGTATGTTTAAAGCAGCCAGGATTCCACTCTTCTGTGCCATGTAGCCCACAAGGCATGGAGAACACAGTTTGGCTGAAGAAAGGATATGGGTTAATCTTACTGCTCACTCATCTTTCTGCAGCACGTAAACCCTCTAGTGCTGGCTTTTAAAAGTTAAGCAGAATCAAGTGGAGTTAATATTTGAAATTAAGACTAGTTGGTCATCTGTCTTTTTATTTGATTGGGTTTTTTGGCCTTCCTATTTTTCCAACTTACAATTTAAATAGAAGTATAACTTCTTCCTTCTCCAAACTCCTTCTTCAAACCCAAAGAGAGGGCAGCAGTTAAGTGACATGCTAAAAATTGCATGATGTATCACAGTCCAACATCAACATTTGCACATCCAACAAAGTGCTGCTGTGGGTGGGATTAGGTACTAATTACCTGACATTCATCCCAACTCATCTCTTTTAACAAACTATACATTTTGCTTTTCCCAGCATACACAAGGACCAATCAAGGTCACATTGGAAGCTCAGCAAGGATCATATCTGAGTGCCTCTGAGACTCTGTTTCAGAGTTATGGAGCAAGCTGTGCATGCTCTAGCACTGCTACAGGGCTGAGTTCTGTCACAAGACAGGCAAGAGGGCAAAATATTCCCCTTCCTTTTGCCTGGCACTGTTCCTGGGAAGTCAGCACATTCAGGAGGGCTATTAAAGAGGGCCACTCTCCAGATCAAGCAGTGAGGACACACTGATTTATGTCTCTTCAGACAATCACACCCCAGAAAGAGTGTTCTATTAAGAACTTGTCATGAAAATTCCCTCCACCCTAAGGTGGAAGATTTCATCTGCTCAGTGAGTTCCAAAAATAGAAAAAACCCCACTCTTATGATTGTTTATTTCCATCCTTAGGAGCGTGCACCATGCTACGTCAATGGAAGCTCTCTGATAGGAAAGAATGTGGAGTATGTTGGAGAGATCCAGCTTGGAGTCTCTCTGGCAAATCAGAAAGATGAATCTGGTCACCAGGCTTCAGGGATTTTAAAATCTCAGCTCAGCAGAACAGGATCCTGGAAGTCAAACACACTTACCTGATCAACATCACTTGCATATGAGCGGCTGCCACATGGGGACAAGGCAGGGAAGGAAAATCTCTGCACGGGCCTGTTAAAAAAACCCCAAAACAACAGAACAGTCAGACATGGAATATCTTGTTCTCACCCTGCTGCTGTAACACACACACATATGAAAAAGCATGTAGTGCTGCCTACATACATGATGTAGACTGTCATTTGAGAAGATAGAATCTAATTCTCCTTAGTCTGAGCCTGTATGTTTCCTACACTATGAAACATTTGTTTCTGCAAAGACCTTGATGCTATTTCCAGCTTCAGAAGCTGTCTGGGTATTATGAAGAATTCCAAAATAGCTCCTAGTCTGAAGGCACAGAGTTGCTTCCACCCACAAAATGGGCAGTGCAATGTTGGCATTTTCAACAGCAACAACACTCTCGCTTAAGGATTGCACAAAGCTGGGATATGAGAATTTTTTCATTTGTCTGATGAAAGCATTCTGCTGTGGTTTTGTCTTCAATACCCTGCCTGAGGTTGAATTTGCTTGGATCTATCTCACTGATTTTAGACACAGCTCCACTCTTCTGTCATCCTGGACGACGCTTCTTCTGCACTGTCTACCCATTAGACAATCTTAGATTTTATATCCCCTCTTTGCAACTGTTTAAGCTAAGAGACACTATGTCTTTGATCAATACCTGCCATGCAGATCTAAAGCTCCTCCACATGCTATGTTTGGCTCCCAGGAAGATTCAACATGTTCACAAAGACCAGAGCAAAGCAACAATGCCTTCTAGGGACTGAGATTCTAGTCAGAAAAGCTATGTTACCAGTAGCATCACTCTGTCTTAGGTCTTGCCATCATTCATCAAAACTGGGCCTAGACAACACATTAGAGGGACTCCAAGCTCTGTCCCTGCCAGCCACATCTCTGGACTTTATCAGCTGTTTCATTTTTACTTCAGGCACCAACACTGCCCTTCTGGAGCCTTCTGGCCTTCTCTTAGACTTGTCATAGTTCATCTAGCTCTGGGCTCCTCTAACAGCATCTATCCTTCAGCAGAGCTTATCTTGCAGGTTGCTTTTCTGTCTTCTAAGTGAATTTGCATAATCATTCACAACTATCTCCAGCTCAGACATCAGGGGTGCTCCCAGGGTGACCTGTGCGACACTGCACAGCAGCCTGCAGACACTCTGGCCTCTGGGCCGTATCTTGAGAAAACAAGGCTAGAAAAAGCATCTGTGAGGGCAGAAGCCTTGACCCAGATGGGAAAGGCACTGACTTATATTCAGGCAATGGTGTCCACTCACCTTCCTGCAACAGTTAGCCCTTTTTCTAACTTAGAGTGTCACAAGCCAAATCAACTCTTGAAATAGCTGCAGCCAATTTAATTGCTGCAAAGGTCTGTCTTCAGGCAAAGTGTGTGTTAACATCACTGACTTGCAATCCTGGATTGGAACTTTTACCTCAACAATAAGCTTCTTGGTGTGTCTTGAAGTGCCGAAAAATGTTCGTAACATTTATTTTAGTTGCCTGAAGTTGGTTTTTATTTTTCAGTGTCATGGCTGGTCCTGTTATTTCACTGAGGAGCACCAATTTGGCGCACTCAATTCACAATAACCTGTAGAGAAGAACTACTATATTTATTGACATTCTGCCTACCTTGACCTGAAGGGCAAAAAGTGGATGTTGGCTGCTGATCAGCAGGAATGTCATCAACAGGAACGTCATCAGCAGGAAATGTCATCAGCAGAAGCAAGCCACGAAGCAGTGTGAGCCCCCACACTGTACACTAACATACCATGAGCCATTTTTGTCATGCTGCATGACTGAGTTCTAGAGACCACAACTGAGACTTTTAGAATGCACAGATGATCCTGGGATTGAATCTGTGCCTGTAACCATACATTGGCTTTTGTTCAGTTCCACCAGAAAAAGGGAGCTCGAAGAGTCAAGTATATTAAATCCTGCCTCAATGCATTAAGACATTTGCTATAGTGACAGCACTGTCTTTCAGATGAGTTGGATTTCCATTTCAGGTTTAGCAGCTTGTGGGGACTTGCAAATGCAACACATTTTTGCCCTGAGTACAAGACGCACAAAGCACAAATACACAATAAGCAAAACAGAAGAAGGAAGAAAAAAAAAATGCTGAAAATTCTTTTCTTTTCTCAAGTTAATAAAACATTAATTCGTATTTTTAAGGCCACAGCAGATTCCTGCTGGTGAGCTTTGGTGTGTGTGGAGTAAATAGGAGATAAAAGGCCTATGTCTGTTTGCATAGGAAATCTCTAACAGCTTAGCTATCTACAACACCCTGTTACCAGAGCCACCCTTGTCCGTGATGGTGCTGGACACCCCTATCAACAGCAGTGGAACAACAGTGGAGGTGGCAGTTCTTGTTTAACAGGCCATAAGCCACTTTTAAATGGCTTTTGTACAATTAGTGATACACGCACTGTTGTTTGGGAACTCTGCTCTAAAGCAAAGCCAGGGAAAGCACTGAACTTCCTCTGAATTTCAAGTAGTAGGGTTCCAATAAGACATAAACAGTAGGATGTTCTTCAGAACTAGAAATTATAATTAGATGGGCAATTTTCTGTTCATGTTCAGAAATAAACAGTTTCATTACTCAGCCCACCTCCATTTCTCACTAAAATCTCCCCTCTCAACTTTCTCATTTAAAGTGACTCAATGCCTCTTCAATGAAGTCACAGAAACATGTGACAGTTTATTGCATTGCAGCAAGGCCTACTTGCTGATATTCAAGAATAAATCCTTACTGGACACTGAATTAATGCTCTACTCCACACCTTTTTGACTGCAGTGTGGAAAAAAACATGTTGCTAAACCCTCCTTGCATATACAGTCCATCTTCTCTGTGCTCAGATCAGTGACTGTGCACTGGCACAGGTTGCCTGGGCAGGTTGTGGAATATCCATCCCTGGAGATACTCAAAAGCCACCTGGACACAGTTCTGAGCAACCAGCTCAAGGAGGCCCTGCTTGAGCAAGGGGGTTGGACCACACGACCTTCAGATGTCCCTTTCAACCTCAACAACCTTGGGGCTCTGTATATAAACTGTCCCACTGAAATCAAATGAGCCTTTGATGTGTGCTTTACTCAAGATCTCATGTCTTCTTTTCCACCAAGTTACTTACCTAAAGCCATTCCCTGGGTCCTTGAAATTCAGGGCTTTCACTGAGAAGTTTAGGAGAGGCCGGGACAGCTTGGTAGCCAACATGCTTTCAATTAACACACTCTATCAACAACAGGACTGTTCTTCCTTAGTTCTGCAACAACAGATAGCACCTCTGTTTTAGTTGCTCAATTATTTTGTAAGACATGCTGACTCCATGTATTTCAACAAGAAAATAAGGTCCAAAGGAACTCATCTTTTCCTCTTGAAGTTCCTCACACTGAGATAAACAGCTCAAACTTCAACCGCTTCAAGATGCTTTTAAATAAGGAAAAGCATTATAAGTAAACAGCCAACTAAGGAGGCACTTAAACAAAATGTCAATTTCTCCTTCTTTCATGCATCTTTAACTGTATTCTCTGAAATAGGTAAAAATTAAGGTACTTACATGGAATGTATTATTTCAAGTGAGCTATATGAAATAATTTTAAACTAAAATGTAACTTCAAATCACAGGTGATGTTATATATTTCCAAAGCAACCCCTGGGCTTTACAGCCAGTAGAGCCACACAGTTAAAAATATGTTTCTGTGTAATGAACTAGCTGGTGACGCTGTGCTAAGCACAGAGAACCACCATTAAACTCACTGCAGGCCGAAAACAGCTCAGGAACAAGACTTAGCTACGGAAAGCCCATTTCAATCCCATTTATCTTGGACAAAACCGATCCATGGCNAAAAACCCATAAAAAAGAACAAGAAAAAAAAAAAAAAAAAAAAAAAAAAAAAAAAAAAGCCATCTCCCCGGCTTAATGCGCAGCCTCCTTTAGCAAAGCCGAGAAACGGGGTGTCATTGTTAGCGCTTGTTTGCATCTCCGCCTGGGGCTGGGCCGCTCCGGGGCCTGCGGGGAGCCGGGCCGGGGCTGCGGG
>VXBX01001194.1:324781-361154 GCA_013400415.1 Scytalopus superciliaris | reverse complement strand
CCTGCTGCTGCTGCTGCGGCGGCGGGCCCGCCGCGCCCTGCCCGTGAGTACCGCGGCGGGGCACCCGGGCCGGGCCGGGGGAGCCGGGCAGGCTCTGTGAGGGGGCGAAGGGCCCAGCCGGGCCCGGCCCGCGGGCCCCGCTGCTCGCCCCGCACCGTGCTCCGAGAATCGTGGAGTGGTTTGCGCTGGAAGGGACCGTAAAGGTCACCCGGTTCCAGCCCCCTGCCCTGGGCAGGGACAGCTCCCCCAGCCCAGGCTGCTCCGAGCCCCGTCCGGCCTGGCCTGGCCTGGGACACCGCCAGGGATGGGGCAGCCACAGCTTCTCTGCCCGACCTGTGCCAGGGCCTCGCCACCCTCACTGTAAAGAATTTTTACCTAATATCTAATCTAAACCTGCCCACTTTCAATTTGAGCCCCTTCTTCCTTGCCCTGTAATACGCTCTTGTAAATAGTCTTGCCCCATATTTCCTGTAAGTTCCCTTTAGGTACTGGAAGGCCACAATTTGGTCACCCCAAAGCCTTCTGTTTTCCAGGCTGAACAATTCTCTCAGCCTTTCCTCACAGAGAGCTGCTCCTTCCCTCTCCCTCTGATCAGCTTGGTGGCCTCCTCTGGACTCGCTCCCGCAGCTCCATGTCCTTCCCGTGCCGAGGATCCCAGAGCTGGATGCAGCGCCGCAGGTGGGATCACACCAGAGCACAGTGCAGGGGCAGAATCACCTCCCTTGGCCTGCTGGCCATGCTGCTTTTGATGCAGCCCAGGATATGACTGGTTTTCTGGACCAGTGTTTTTGCTTCAGGGCCTCCAGCTCAGTCCTGCCACCCTGAATTGGCCACGTGACAGCTCTAGCCTGCTTGTGGCATCCCACTTAATTCTTCCATCCACACTGCCTCTCTGATCTTCCCCATCCCTGTCCCATCTGAGAAAATACCACCCCTTTAAGTGAATAGTTTCAGGTTTTTCACCTGGGATTGGAAACCTCAACTTTCCAACCCTGGAAAAAGGGAACAGGCCAAATTTACTGTGTAGCTGCACCCATCTTCAAATCAATCTGTTTGATAATATCAGGGTAGAACATAAAAGGGACAGAATAAAAAGGCCCAAGTGGCACAATAGAAGATAAAGTGTATGTATATGTGGTGGTTCCCATACTGTGGAGGCAGGCTGAAAAAGTAGTTTCAATTTCTTCAGCCTGTTCTGCAATAAATGTCTATAATTTTGATAATCACCTGCACTGGTAAAATTAATTCTACTATGTAATACAGCAATCATTGCCAGTAGGAAAAGCTAGGTGTGTGCACCTGAGCTGGGTGCAGGTTAAAGTCAGGCTGCCCTGCTTGGGCTATTTGAACTGTGAGGATTGTGTGTTATAGTGTTGTGGATCACACTGTGAGCATACAGACGGTATTACTCTGCCACATGCCACAGCAACACCTCTGGTACAAGAAGTTATTCTGTGGTTGTAGCTGGTCCCAAGTACCCTTGTCAGCACTGCATGTGAGAGCTGTCCCGTGTACAGTGTTTCCTGAGCTCTCTATGAACCTGAGGGAGGGAGGCACCTGAAGTTCCTCAGAAAGCTTATTCAGGTCACTGTGCTGATAGCTGGTCCTCTCTGCCAGTCCCAGCACTGAGTCAAACTGTAAGCTGCAGACTGACTTTATCAAGCTCCAGAAACAGGCCCATTAGGCCTTATCTTGGGACTTTCAAAAGATAAGGATGATTTGGCTTTCCTGTGTTTGGAAGTTTTTCTGGAATAGGATATTTTTGACTGGGAATGGGGTTGATCCATGCTGTCATCCCTGGGAGCTCTCTGTCCATCAGGCATAGCACAAACAGGTGCAAGTACAGATGTGAAATCTAGTACATCCCTTGGGGTTTTGCACACGTGTTGGTGCTGCTGAGACCTCAGGCTGTTATGAACAATGCTACTGTAGTCATGTGTTTTATTACCAGCAATTAGGGTCATAGCAAATAATTAGCAAATAATCAGAGGAACCTTCTCATACTGTAAGTTGTTCCTCACTTTTCTTGCTCTTATAGGCAACTGAGAGGATTTTTAAACCTCCTTTCTGTCTACATTTTGATGGTTTGTTTGGGGGTTTATTTATTTATTTTTTAACTGGCGAAAGGAAACCAACTGCTGAGAGCTAAAACCGGATACACAGGGGAGCACACCCCAGCCATTGGCTTTTATCTCCTGCGGCTGAGCTGTCTTGATGAGACCAGCTGATAAATGAGCTAATGATAGTTGAAGATTGGGCATCTTCTTTGTCTGTCTGTCCTGAGTTCGGGAAGTGATGGCAGTTCTTTATTTCCCGCCCCCCTCCGCAGTTCCTGGTTTTTTTGTGAAGTTCTCTGTCTTCGGGATTCAGAGACAAAGGGGCTAGGGAGGTGAGGCAGAGGAGGAAAAAAAAGGCAAATTCTTTCTTTTTCCGTGGGCCAGCTTCTGGAGTTATTGTGGAAGGTCACCTTGGCAAATTCTGTGATCTGGTTCGTGCGTGATTCTCTTCTCTCTTGGAGTTGTGTCACTGCCAATTAAATTAAGAGTGGGCACTGTATATTTAATTCTCACTCATCTTTTGTCCTTTAGCTGTAGTTGTCTTCAGAGCTTTAGTAGAGCTAGTTTATAGCTGAGTGCTCATTGTCTGAATATAGGTATTAGTGTTAATGTGGGTGTTTGTATCATAAATGTGGGATAGACTTTTGATCGGTTCTTTTTTCAACTTCAGATTATGACTCCCCTTTGAGAGCAATAACTGCAGCATGAGTTATAGGACAGGGTGTAGTTTATTTGCTTATTGCTCTCTGCTTAGACTCACCCTGAGTTTGTGCAGCAATGCTCTGATCACTATCACTCTGCAATTATCTCTTCTTGCTGCTTCACTACACCGAGTGTCAGCAAAGCAAGAGATGAGAGAGCAATGGTGACTGACCCGTTTCTGTGTGAAAAGGTGGCTGGACAAGCCAGTGCAATTTATACATAAGTACATTCATATTCCAGCCGTTGTGAACCCAGTAACAGAGAATATAAGTTGCAGATATCTTCACAGAGATGATACTGATCTCACTTCCTTATTGCATCCTCTAGCTTTTTATTGCTATATCACGTTATTGCCTCATGGATATGGTTTCACCTTGGAGCGTTGTGCAGCACAGCAGCTGGCAGCCTGCTAGTTGGGTTAAGCGTTAGGAGTTCATTGCTTCACAGCTGTGGTGAGAAGGTGACTTTGAAGCAAAGAGAGGGTGAATGGGCAATGTTTCTCTACAGGCTTCTCTTCAGGATCTGTGATTTTGTTTTCAGAGCCTTCTCAAGCCCGTTATGTCATACCAGATGGAGCATAAAGTCTTCTCTCTCAATTTAACTGTCAGTCAAAAGATAATAATAATGTAGGAGAGAACTGTAGGATTTGATAAGTTGTTCCTCTTAAGACTGCTGTGTTTCAGAAGGAAACTCTGACCTGTAGTCACATTCCTGCATGCTAAAGTACAGCATGGAAAGTGCCGCATAGGGTGGGAGTAGGTGGGGAATAGACAGTATTCACTGGCAGCTAAAAGAGCTGCTGTACTGTTCAAGCCAGTGACATCCTGGGATTTGGATGTTTTCTGTGCTGCTGTTATTTATAATGTCTATGAATTTGGAAGATCATTAACTTCTTTTTAAATGTCTCTGTTCTCCTTTGGCCACCAATACTTGAAAGAGCAAGTTACTGTTCTAGATCAGGTATCAAAGCAACACAAATAGTTACAGACCAGCAGCTGAATAAATTAAGGATTTCACAGTAGCTGGGACCTGGTTATGATTCTACATGGGAATCTTGTCACCTTCTTTATGCTGGCTGACCCATCAGAAGCTCCACTGGAATTACTGGAGTTAGGCTGCAGTCAGGTTCATGTGCTGACAGGTGCCACTGTGACTTGCATCTGGAATTGTACTGCCTGAACAGCATCTAATCCTGGCTGCAGGGCTGCAAGGGGCTCCACTGGTATGGGGCAGGGTGCTGGTGGTGCCTGCATTGCAATGTCTGATGATTTCATATGACTGTCTTTCCCCACACAGGCTGAAGGGAAGGCAGTGCTAATAACAGGCTGTGACAAAGGTTTTGGACATGCCTTGGCAAAACACCTTCATGCAAAGGGGTTTACTGTTTTTGCTGGATGCTTGCTCCTGGTGAGTAGTGATATTTATCTCTGATTAGAGAAAAATTCCCCTGAAGTGAAACCATCTTCATCAGCAACCTCCTTTTATGTTGGTTCAAGACCTGACAGAGTTGCAGTGGACAGGAATTGTTACATCTTCCATTGTTTCATTTGCCTGTTGCATCTTGTCATTCCTGTAGCTCATTAGGGCAGGGTTTGTCTGTCAGCTGCATGTCTGTACAGTAGCTTGCACAGTAGGTCACTGTTCACTTCTGTAAGCCTCTCAGGAATACCACAACACACTTAATAAATCTGATAGGCCAAGATTACTTCTACAGTTCCTATTTGATATCTGGATAGCTGAATAAACAAATCTATCACACCTTTCTGACATCTGTAGGTCTCACCCCTTGTCACCTGTGTTTGGCAGATGATATCACTTGTAAGAGATCAGTTTAGGCACTGAATCAGAAAGGGTTGCAGACCCCTCATCCCAGTCCCTGCTCTTGCAGGGGACTTACAACTTAGGGTTATGAAGTCCTCTTTATAAACTGGGTCAGCTCCACTTCCATCTCAGCTGGGATTTTACCCTTGCTATGCTTTTTGTTGTTTTGATAGTCAAAACTCATTTAATTTTCTGACCTGAACTGACTTGTTCAGAATCAGTTCATAGCCACTTGTTTCTCCATTTGAAGATGGCCTTTTCAGCACAGGTGCTCAGGAAGGAATGACCACAGATTTTTGAGTACTCTAGAGGGTGAGAACAAACAAAAGTGGCCTTCTTTGCCTGTGTGATTGCATAAGTTACGTTCTTCCACCACACTAGAAGGCAAAGTTATTATCAGCTGACATATTGTGTAACTTGAGAGCAAGAAAGTCCTGTTGGAAAATTGCCACTGTTTGGAAATTTCCATATGGAGGCTCTGTAATTCCTTCAGTAGTCATGTCATATGCTGCTTTGGGATGCCTGTCTCTGTGCTGATAGCAAGTCAGGCACTCACTTTGCAGAGCGGCAGATGTAGGGAACAGAAAGGAGAGGAGAGATAGGGTGGGTTGAGGGGTCTGTTCAGAGAGCAGAGAGGGACAGGCTCCACTGGAAGTCACATAAAGAAACCTAATACTCCTGAAGTGAGCTCTGCTTGCTTGCTTTATTGACTGTGAGCTGCTGTAGGTTCCCTGTAGGGTCAGTGTGGGTATGGGGGCCGTTGTCATAAAGCAGATGACAAGGTCTTAGTTCACAGCTAGTTAGTCCATCACCACTTACTTACATGCTTTTACACAGAGAAGTAAAGGGTCCCTGATGTACTATCCCCCACAGAAAGCTGTTGTATTAAATACCAGGTAATAGACTGTCAGGAGCTTCTTAATTATCAGACACTCAAATATAATGTTACAGGAATACTGCAGTCAGGCTGGGATAGAAGTGGAGAGGATCAAGTGCAAAAGGAATTACATTTAGCAAAGGCAAGTAAGTGCACAGAGAAAGTTTCTGTTAGTATATTAGGAGTAAGATGGAAAAGCACCCAGAAAAAGATTATAAAATAACCTGAAAGGTAAAAAGTACAGCAAAAATTGAAATAAAAATTGTCTTATTTTCTTTGATCTTAGTGAAAAAAGAATAAATTGTTTTCAGATGCCTACTGCCAGCAGTTGTCATGAGGACAGGCAGGCAAGAAAAGGTAAAGAACAGGGAATGTTTACATAAATTGATGTGTTCAAGTTCACCAGGCCTGATGAAATGTACAGAAGGGCATTTAAAGGATGAGCCATTGTGATTTCTGTCCCATGGGTGATATTTTCAAGAGCACCTGGAGGCCAGAAGATTTCCAAAAGGCTGGAAAAAGGCAGATATCGTGCTTCCCAAAGGCAATAGACCTCTGGAACTGCCAGCTAGACAGCTCACCTTCAGTGCACTAGATGGAATTGCCACACACTGCTCTGTCAGTTTTACAGATGACTGGATTACAGTGTGATGGACACTGTGTAAGTTTACTGGGAACAGACCGTGCCGTGTCAATTTAATCTCATTCTGGCTAAGCAGCAGAGTGGTTAAAGGGGAAGGAATAAATGTATCCTGAATAAGGATTTTGTTACAGCCCCTCATGATAGTCTCATGAGCAAACTTATGCTCTAAGTGACTGCTGTTCAGTCCCAGGACCATCTTCATGGAAGTGCCCTCTGGAAAAGAATTTTCCCTTGGAAAAAAGTATGCACAGAATCAGGCAGAGATGATTGTAAGGCCTTTGGGGAATAGGGCTGACAGATCGGATGGAGCCTGAAATCAATTACGTAAAATCCAGTAATGACAAGCACGAGGTGTTCCGCTCAGGAAAGGCAGGAAGGGAGAGGGTGGATAGGCAGCAGCAGGGTGGAGAGGAACTGGTGCAGATGGGTGTTCAGCATTGTGTTCGTGGCTTCCTGATTCCCCCTGACATTTCACTGCAAGTGCCCAAGTGCTTGCCAGGACTTGATCCTGAATCCTACGGGCTTCCCTGGGGAAAAGCCATGGCTGTGTGTGTGACAGGAGGGCTCTCTGCTAAAAAAGCACTTGTATGATCTGCCTGTTCCTCAGCACCACTGCACTGAGATGTTCCAAACCAGAATAGGAGCAAGCAAGGAAGAAGGGAAGCAGCCAAAAGCTTAGAGGAAGGTTCATCAGCTGGGTAGAGAGGGATTGTGGGGCTACTGGGCTTCCTTGCCAGGAGCAGCCCTTCTGAGCACAGGGTGGGGTGGGCAGGCAGAGCCATGCAGGGCTGTGAGGGCAGGATAACTGGGGAAAGGAGATAGCTGGGAGGAAACAGCAAAGTCCCACTGAAGCCTCTGGAGAGTACTTATGCAGCAGGCTGGGCTGGAGCAGGACGGCTTTCAACTCTGAGGGAACTGGGAAGGGGAAGCTGAGAGATCCTCTGAGAGGACAAAAATCAGACAAAGTGACAGCAAAGGCAGAGAGAGTGAAGTTTTGCAGGAGTAATTGAACCTTTTACTTCTACAGTTCTCTTGATTCGTGCTGGTGCATGACTCCTGCTGGTGAATCCCGAAGTCAGGAAGGTCATCACTGTGAGGACAGCCTGGCTGGTCCCATGGGAACTTCTCCAGGTGTTTTCTCAGTCAGCAAATCTCCCATTTGAAAAACAAAGAGGAAGTACCATGTGGGTATCTGAACAGGGAATGTGCCTACAGTCCCTGAAGACCACAGAACATAAGATGATGTTCACTTGCTTTCATACAAATACGTGGCTGCTTTGTTTGTGAACAGTTTTTTTGGACAAAAGAGTTAAGCACTTTGTTTTACAGTTAAATAGTGGCTGAGGTGGTATCTGCAACTATGAAAAGTGGTTCCAATTGACAGTGCATGTTGAAGTCAGTCTTCCAAAATCAATATGTTTTGTCAACAGTGAATAAATTGTACCTGGGAAAGTAACTTTCAGATAGAGTTGCATTGGTGATAGGGGAAAATTCAACTAAATGTGAACAATACAAACCACTTATATTGGATTTTTAAGTTGCTGTCCCATCACTTTGTGAAAAAAAAAATAGTGGAAATACCTCTTATTTAGTTTATAAGTATTGTGAGATATTAAAAAATATGTAGAGAAAGGAGTCAGTGCTGAAATGACAACTGGCACTTGAATACAGGTACAGTTATGTTTTTGTTTTTATATAGATACAATAAAGTTCTCTCTTTACAAGCTGAATTAACTCCACTTTATTCACTGTTAAGTAGCTGAAAGTTGCTTTGTATAAGTCAGTGAGATGCAAGAGCACCTTCCAGAAATACATTGAGGCATCATATCACCCTCATCTGTTTCACAGGGAATATAGTATTTTGGTGACTATGTTATTGACTATTTGTAATGCCACTTTCAGAGGTTGTTTTTGTGGCCAGATAAGAGGCCAACACAGCAGGGCACCACTTTTGATGTGGATTAGAAAAGCTTCAAGCTGTATTTGCTGTTCTTGTGATACTGGGAAATAAGTGAGTTGTGAAATAACGTGCAGCCATGGGGTCAGGAATTCGTTCCTACTATTGTCATTATGCCAGTGTAACTATATATTGATTTTTTAAAAGAGCTGCCCTGTTTTGCTCAAGGCTGTGATGGACATTTCAGCCCTTTTCCTTCATTACATGTCATTGATGTTCACTGGACTGAAGGTGGAAATGAGATGTTCTATACTGTATTAATTAACTAGCCTGAGATACTTACAAAAACTAAGCAGTTACATGTTTTTTATATCTGCCTGGCTGTAGAGGCAGCTGAGCAGGTGACTGTGGGCGGGTTAGTCGCCTTGTTTGCCCTTGTGCTGTGGGAGTTGATATCAAGTGCTAAAGGAAGAGTGGCAGCCAGGCATGGTGACTCACCAATTCATAACTTCTTCCTCCCTGATGAGGCAGAGCCTGTGATTCAGGGAATAGTTTCGTGAATTAAATCTCAAGCCTGGTGTGGAACTTCACGGCTAATCTGTGCTCTTTTCGCTTTTATTTGTTATTTACCACCTGTAAGCCTTAGGCAGCAATTCTGCCTGGGAATGACCAAGTAAAATTTGAAATTTTGACTGTGTTTATGTTTGAATAAACAAAAAACCACCCCAACAGTAACGGAATCTCTAATGATAGCAGTGGGGTGGGGAGGAAAGAAAGGAAAAGGGTAGAAAGGAAAGCCAAGCCAAGCCATCATGTTCTTATTACCTACAGTGTGAAAAAAAATTTGCTCTTTCTTCCTTAGCTGGAATCTCCTTTCATACCTCATGTCTGTATTTGTGCTGTTATGTAGCAGATCTATGGGCTCAGCTGTGAATGCTTCCTGCTGTATCCTGTACATCAGACTGTTTGCTGCTGGCCTTGCTGAAAGAGGGGTGCCTGCTGTCTTGTTTTCAAAGGGGTCTGACAATACCATTTCATTAGAACCCAGGCAATATTTTGGGATGACATGAGTACAGTGCCTGTTTAGCCTTTTGCTTTTAAGCCTAGAGTATCTGACTCCAATCTCTGTACAGGTGTTTGCCACATTACCTGTAGAGCACGGAGACTGGGGCAGTGGAGTCACCCACAGTTCTCCCAGGCTGGCACAGTATTTCACCATGTTACAGATGTGAAACCCACCATAGGAGGAGCCAGCAGCAGGGTGAGCTTCATGACCCCTCAGGACAGTGGATCCCTGGTGCAGTTATAGAAGCAATGCTGGAGGGCATGCTGGCTTGTGCGGATCATGTGCTTATCTGTGCATCAGGTTTAGACCTCTGTGTGTGATGTCAATAGCTTCTGTTTCCTGTCCATATGAACATGCCTGGCCCCAAATTGCAGTATTTTCCTTGGTCCATCTTAACAAGACACCTTTCTGTTCTTCTGAGCAGGATGAGAATGGAGATGGAGCCAGGGAGCTGAAGAACATGAAGTCAGACCGCATGAAAGTGCTACAGATGGATGTGTGCAGTGATCAGGAGGTGGCTCAGGCTGTGGATTTTGTGAAGAGGACCCTGAAGGAGCCGGAGAATGGTATGTGGAGATCTTTTGCTCAGAGAATCCTTCCTACAGAGCAGGCCATGCACTGACCAGGTCATTCTTTCCCTGTACCACTGAAAGAGGGTTAACAAGCCTGTGACAGTCTCTGTCTGGCAGTCAGGCAGTGCTGTACCCGGGTCAGTGAGGATAATTGTCTTGCTGCTGATATGGCAGCCACATGGAAGGAGACCAAGACTGGCTGGAGGATTAGGCTTTAACTCTGCATCCCATAAAAAGCAGTGAGTGGCAGCAAGCCCACAAGTATCTGTGTCTTTGTCCTTGAATGTCTGTGAAGGGCATAGAATGGCCAGAGCTTGATCCCTTCCTTGTACTCCTGCCATAGCCTGGCTCATGCAGACCTTGCTAGTGACCCTGCTAATGAAGAGGTGACAGGCCCTGGCTGCTTATTGCAGTCCCCTCTGCTGGGTAGGTACAGCTGAATGCTGAGCCGGAGCACAAATCTGACCTGTCCCAAAACCTGCATCAATCTTCAGCTGGGTCAGTCCATGTCTTCAGTTTGCCATGCAACATCCCAGAGGTGATGTGAAGTGGAATTTAGGATAGGCTGCGTATAGATGACTTTGATCCACACGCCATCTTAAGCATGAGTCCAACTCATGGACCCTAAAAGCATGTCAAAGAAGATATGAGTTCTTTCTTTCCTTCTTGGGAGTGGTTTGGCAGTGGGATGTGAGTTTACAGTCAGAGCCTGATGTGACATCAACTAACATCTTCCCATGTGGTGAGATTGTGAGGCTTCTTGTCCTGCATGGGTTTCTCTGCAGCCTCTGTGCCAGTAGCAAGCTGGACAGCAGCTATAGAGACAGACTGAGGATGAACTGGTTTGACATCTGTGGCTCCAGGATTTTAGGGTTGTGTGACTTGAAAGTGGTTCCTCTTCTTGAAGCTTGGAGGAGACTGCCATGGCCCTGTCTTTGTTCACAGCAAGTATAAAACTAGTAAATAGCAATAGTTCTAATCTTCGTGCAAATTACATAAGCACACCTTTCCTCCTAAAACAAGCATATGAAATGTAACTGAGTAATGCACAAGCTCTGATCCCACACATGTTCTCTCTGCATGGTTTTTCTTCCTACATAATCACCCAGCCCTTGTCACACATTTCACAGCTTCTCAAGCTTTTCCTGAAGAGCCCAGCAACAGCAGTGGTGGCACAGAGCCATTTCCCACTGACTGAAAGCTTGGAAGGGAGCAGCTCTGTTGCTTCTATAAATGCAGCAGTGTTTGCAAAACCATGTGCGTAGCAGGGACAGAGAAGTCTTGCATCCCTGATCAGCAAGTTGGACTGGTTCCTCCTGCACTTGAGAGCCTTATCCTGTAGCTGTTTGCTCCAGCACGGTGTGCAAAGCAACAAAAGCTTCTTTTTAGGCCCATCAGTGTGACTGAGGTTTGCAGCTTGCCAATAAATAGTGCTCAATAGATAAGTGCTGGAATATAGAGACTGTTAAGACTGAGGTGCCTTGCACAGAGGTGGTTGTTGCAGGCTGAAAGTGGCCCCAGAGGAGCTACTGCAGAACTGTTCTTGCACTCTACAGTTTTTTATACCCCTTTTCCCTGAGGTGTGTGCATAAGGCTGAACTCATTTCGATAGGAGTGCCCCTGTTTGGTTTTGGTCTTATGCAGTTCCCACTGTATTGTTGACACTACAGACGTAATAGTGATAAGGCTCTGCTCAGTAAACACACCACTGTCCAGCAAACAGCCCTGTGACTGGGCACCCCCCTGCACTCTGTTCTGTATGTAATGTGCCTTGGTTGGTGAGCAATGAAATTCCAACAACAAAGTGTTGTAAATAACGATTCAGGGACATTCATGAAAACTAACCTCAGAACTCAGGAACTAGAAATCATTGTAGAGAAATTTACAGGAATTTGTCAGGAATACTCTGCAGAGGTCAGCTTGTGACCAACAGTTTAAATCTTTGGTAAATTCCTGCCAAATTTGCTCTGCATGATTTCTTGTTACTCGTGAGATTACACCATCAGGTGCCCTATTTCCATGGTCCTGATAGCTATTAGAACCTGCTTTGCAGAAGCACAGGGGACCCCATTCAGGCTGAAATGCTCTGCTGGCTGCAGATGAGTGTGAATTTCAGTCATCTTGACCCACTGAAGCTGGCAGTTTCAGTAAGTGAAGCAGCAACAGACTGCTACAAACTGCTGGCCAACAGCCTCCAGGGAGAACAACCTTAGCTGGAAACAGGGCAGGGTTACTGGGACCTGCGTGAGAGCAAGGTGTCAGGCTAGCAAGGGCATGTTGGTGTTCTCAACTGCACCAGGAGGATAAATTCCTTTGCACAATGGTAGAGTACTGGTTAGGGGACTGTGTTTGGTACAGTGTGTGATTACTATCTGACCATGAATAAATACAGGCTGGAAGTTATTAAAAGACTCAGACATCAGGGCAGGGAAGCTGTGGAGCAGAGGCGGGGCAAACAGCCCAAAAACTTCTGAAAGAGGGCTTGATAACCTTTATCAACAGGATGGCATGACATTGGTGCTTTTGATAGCAGTGTTGAAGCTCCCAGGACATCAAGACTCCTCCTTAGCCCTGTGCTTGTTCTTGGCAGTAAGAGGAAGGCCAGGGAGTAGAAAGGGGCACTGAGTCCAATACACCCCAAAAGTCCAGCCCTGGCTCCAACACAGTGCAAAATAACCATAGTGAACGGCAGGACATCTAATGAGGAGCAACTCTGTTATCTTGTTCCAGCTCTTCTGTTTGTTCCTCAGCAGTTAATTACTTCAATAAATCCATGAAGTATGGATTCAGTCATACAGTTGTTTGCCACTGGGACTCCAGTGGTAATTGCTTTGAAGGGTCAAGTCCTTGGTGACCTACTAAGTCCTGACATGTAAGGGGCTCAGTGCAGAAGCTCTTGCTAAGTGCAGTCAATTTAATTTTGACAGGACTGCATGCGCAAAAGACACTAATTTTTAAATTCTAGTAGTTGTAAGGATTGGTTGTAAGTTTGCTAACTTCTGATTGAAGGGTTGAGGGAAACTGATACTTGGACTAAAACACAACAGCTGGTAATCAGGCCATGAACTTGCAGATCAATACCACGCACTCTCCAAAACAGTGAGTCAGAATTGTGAAGGGGATTTAGAAATCCAAGATAGTTGTTTTTCTTGCTTTTTTTTTTTTTAATTGTGGGGAAATCCAGCCCCCTCCAAAAATCCATAATGTCACTGAATGAAAAATATGGAACCAAGAGGAGGTATAAGAGGGTCAGCCAAATCCAGCCATAGCTGGATCCAAACCCAGAACAGCCTTTTCAGAAGACCTTATAGAGACATTCAGAGAGGCAGAACTTGTGGCTCCGTCATTCTCCCTGATGTTCCAAACAAGCCCCTGGTATACCAAGAGTGTAGTTCATCTCCTTGCTGGGTTTTTCTCTACAACTTTTTTTCTACAAAAGCACCCAGTTCTTTGTCAAGATTTTAGGTTACTGTGAACAACAAGGCAGGTGGCTTTTCTGTGATACTCTTCCTTGTTCTACTCTTTAACCATGTGTTTTTTGACAGGTCTGTGGGGCCTGGTGAACAATGCCGGCATCTCAACCTTTGGAGAAGTGGAATTTGCAAGTTTAGACAACTACAAGAAGGTGGCAGAGGTCAACCTGTGGGGCACTGTGAGGGTGACAAAGGCTTTCCTACCCCTCATTCGTAGAGCTAAAGGTACATGGTGGGTAGTGTGGCAGGCTCAGAGCTTTTGCAGAACAGCAAAGAGATGTAGCTAAAAATCCAGGCTGTGCTTGGAGGAATGTCTGTGCAGCCCAAGGAAGGTGTCTGAGGCATGCAGCATAAGCATTTGGTAGTACACACCACTCTCGGAGCAGTCCAGGCACCTACACTGCAGGTGTTGTCTGAAACATCCAGGGTATGAGAGGCATTTATGTAGTGCTGGCAGATATCACACAGACAAGATAATCCAGAGTCCACTGAGTGATTGTGTTTGGATAACTGCATTTTCTCCTTTATTTTCTTTAGTTCACAGATGATGTTAGGTAGTGATGGAATAAATGAGAGTCAATAATAGCCATTTTAGATATCTTACAAGACAACGGTATTATCAAAATGCTTTGTTTTATATTACAAAAAGCTATGTATGAGCAGAACTCTGAAGAGCTTCTTTATTTAGTATGTGTGGGAATGCTGGCGCAGGTGTGTGTTCTGTGAGGACAGAAAGGGGTTATATTGAGAAGATTGCTCAGATACCATTTCCAGAAAGCAAGTAACCACTAAACTAGCTCCATCTCACTACAAAAAGTATCTTACCCATCAGGTCAGCAGGTGGTTCTCACAGTCTCTCTAAGTTACACTTAGGTCTGGAATGAGACAGCAGAGCTGCCCACTTGTTTCTCAGCTAAAATTTCAAGGTGCAGAGCGATGTTGGGCTCCATGGTTGTGAAAATCCTCTCTGTAAAAATAGCTGGTGGATTTCAAGGGCTTTTTTGTGAGTGCATCTGAAACTGTAGTTGCACACAGCTAGTCTTGGATAAGGGCAGAGACACCCACAGAGGAGTGACCTCTGCTGTCACCATCCCAAGGCAGTGCCTGATCTAACACAAGCTGCCAGAGCTCTGGAGTGGAGCTATCATGGGCTGCTGGCAGGAGTCAGGACAATTGCTCTTCACTGCCCCACGGACAGCAGCACATCAAATCTCCCCCTGTTTGTCCCAGGCATGGACACTGTAGGCCCTTGTGGCTGACCAGCTGGGTAAGCAGGCTGTGCTGCTTGTGCTCCAGGTTCAGCGAAATCTCTACTCATCTCTGCCATCCAGCTCATGTCTAGAAGCACATAGCTGTGTTCAGCAGAGGGACTGCAGTTGACCTATCATGCTTACAGAAAGAACCAGAATGCTTGTATGGCATCACGCTGAGTTGTGAGCTTTGCAGCTCATAACACTGCTAGCTGGAACCTTGAGCCCTTCTCTAGCAAGGCAAGGAGTTCTGAACTCATGTGAGAACACACAGCTTGCGGTCTCAGAAGATCTGAGTACTTCCCTGCTTAGAAATTTTGATACCACAGCCGGCATATGTACCATCCAATGCAGGAGTCAGAGCAGGAGTTAGCCTTGCTTGAGTCAGGAGAGAACATGTCCTTGGCAGGGCATTTGTACGCCTCTTCAAGATTCAGATTTTTATACATCAGCATCATCCAACTAAGCACCAGTGTTCTGACTGTTTCTTCTGCAGCCCATCATCTCTCCCTGCTCTTTTCTCTCTAGGCCGTGTGGTGAACATCACGAGCATGTTGGGACGGATGGTGAGTCCATCTCGCTCCTGCTATTGTGTTTCCAAGTTTGGGGTGGCAGCCTTCTCTGACTGCCTGAGGCAGGAGATGTACCGCTGGGGTGTCAGAGTCATCCTCATCGAGCCCAGTAACTTCGTGGCAGCGACGGGCATCCTGACGGCAGAGGGCATCGACAAGCAGGCCGAGGCTCTGTGGGGCGGGGCCAGCGACACCGTGCGGGAGGACTATGGGGGGGAGTATTTCGGTCGCCACGTGGCCATGATGAAGTCCTTCGTTAACAGTGGCCTGAAGGACATGTCTCTGGTCGTGAATGACATCACCGAGGCGCTCACTTCCCCGCGCCCCAACAACCGCTACAATCCCATGGAGCCCTACTGGTGGGTGAGGCTGCAAGTCATGACCCACCTCCCCACGGCCATTGCCGACTGGCTTTACATCCCTGGAGCCACCCTGTGAACGGCTGCCCTTCAGGCATCCTTCCAGGGCTCATACTCACACCCAGGTTAGACTGACCTCTGCACTCCTCGCTGATGTGATTCCCCTGTAGATGCACGTGCTTCCCCTTTGGGTTAGGGCTTCAAGTCATGTGTTGTTTGGGGTTTTTTACATAATTCTTCTTTGTATTTCCTGCTGCTCTGATTAAAGTTGAAAGGTGTTTTCCTTTTAACTATGGAGGAGGCAGAGGAAGGTTAACATAATAGATCAAATATTTGGCCAGTGTAACTGGTTCAGCAGTACCTCCAGTGACAAATTTGGCTCATTAATAGTCTTTTGCTTTTCCTTACAAGGACAAGCTGCTAATAGCAGAGCAAAGCTGTTGCTACGAGATGGCTGGAAGGGAGAAACTAAAATGGGGAACAAAAGCAGACTTTTCCATTTGATTGAAAATGGGTCAGTCACAGTCTTCCATTGTTTTCATGATACTGCTTGGAAGCTCTGCTGCTCTGTGGCTGTCTGCTCTTTCCAGGGAAACAGCAACACTGCCTCTAAATAGCCTCATTACCTAGCTGCAAAGAAGGGTTCTTCCCTCCCAGCACTGTGGCCGGGAGGTGCCAGAGCAAATGGCTGGGAATAATGAGTGAGGTCTGAGCCATCCTTCAGTCAGTCCCTGTGGATGCTGGCACTTGCAGCACTGCTGCAGAGCTTTGTGGGGCAGGGTTGAAGCTAATGTAGCAAACAAATTTGGCTCCTCTGACTGCTATCTTAGGTGCCTAAACTACTGAGTTGTGGTACAGACACTGGACAGTCTTCCCCCTGCTTCCCTCATGTTACTGTCCCATCCAGGCTCTCTCGCTTGCTGGTGAGGGAGCTGCTGTTGGCTTTCCCAAATCAGTTTTTTGGTTTAATCCCCCCTGTGCTTGAACAGTGATGGGGCACTGTGCAGAGAGCATGGCCTGAATATGAGCTCTGGAAGGGTGCTTTAGGAGACACGTTTCTTTTAGTATTGCACAATGAAATCTCCATGTCACACAATAATCTTCTCTGAGAACCTCCTGATAACTTTTATGAGCTGCTCTCTCCCAGTATCTCCAAGGGTCTCTCCTGTTGGCCATATACAGGATTTCAATATTATTACCAAGTGGTGGGGCTGCCTGGCTTCATGCCCTGTTCCCTCTGTTCCAGTGGTGATTACTGGTGGAGAAGCCAGCAGGCTGCAGGTGCTGCTGGCCAGGCTGGGACCCTGCCCTCTTACTCTAGGGACCAGCTTTTCCTTCACTGTTTTGCCTTATATGAGATTAAGTGGCTATGAAAAGAGCTTATTGACTGCTCTCTCTTCATCTAACTCTGCTAGCTCTGACTTGGAAACTGTGCCTTAAACTTTTTCTATGCCACTGGCTGTAAATTCTTGGAGTCTGCTTGCAGCTGTGGATGCTGTGATGCCTTGAGGAACAAAGCAGGCTTCCCTTGGAGATGCTGTCTTACAAGTAACAACTCCTGGAATTACTGCTGTGCAGTTCTTTTTTATTCCAGATCATCAGCATGTGGAGATTGTCTGGGATCTGGGACCCAGAAGGATCCCCTGAACTGCAGCTTAAACAGTGTTGTAATCACTTCTGCCCCCTGCACTGTGG
Source organism: Scytalopus superciliaris (assembly GCA_013400415.1). Lineage (NCBI taxonomy): Eukaryota > Metazoa > Chordata > Aves > Passeriformes > Rhinocryptidae > Scytalopus > Scytalopus superciliaris. The sequence goes on along the minus strand of VXBX01001194.1, from coordinate 344,170 downwards.
AATGTGATTAATGTTAAGTAGCTCTGATTTGCACAGAGAGAAAAATAAACTGTGAGATTTGTAAAGCATATATCTCTGACTCCAGTGCACCTTTATACATTGATTTTCTCACCCCTTTAGAATCTGAGGCCAGGATTTCATTAGGTTCAGTAACTAAGGAGGTGGCGATTCTTCAGCAGGGAGTGAGACTGTGGAGGTTCAGTGGGAACTGCCTGGAACAGAATGGGCAGCATGGTCTGTTTCCTCAGCTGAAGGCAGCTGGAGAGGCCTCTCTGCAAACACACACATATCAGTGTTTGTATTTTATGTGGTTTCCCTCGAAGAACAGCATTGTGAGCAGTGCTGTGCATTATCCTTTGCCTCAGCACTTTTTGTGTAACTAATCCAAGTGCTACAGCTGCCTTGTAATAAGGATTAGCTCTTCTCACAGACAGGATGGAGATGGGCAAGCCAAGAAGTGTCTGAGGCCATGCAAGGACCTTGTGGTTGAGTCAGGGTTAGGATTTCACAGCATGTGAGCCCCAGTCCCCTCATCTGCCCCTGAGAAGTGCTCAGGAGGGTTGTCAGTGCCTGATCCAGTTTTTCTGCGTGGATGTCCAGGGGCAAGAGGAGCAGAGTAAGCAGGAAGAGTAAGTATCAAGTGTTTCTGTATGGTACAGGTGATCATGTGAACACTGAATGAGAGCAGTAAAGCCAAGGACCTCCAAGCAGATCCTTTCCTATCGAGCTTCCAGCAGCCATTCAGTGTCCAGTGAAAAACTGGTTCTGAAATCTGCTCTCTGAGACAACGGGACTCGTTTCATACCATAGAGTTGCATTAATGCTGCTGAGTAACAGAGGGAAGAAATATCAATTCCATTTGACAGTGACCTTCAACGCCAGAGGATGGAGAAGACAGAAGGAAGTTCAGTGAAATCCCCTGGAAGTCCATGCTCATTGCTGCTGTGGTATCCTACCAGGCGTTAGGCTGCTAAAGCTTTCTGGGGCTTTTTTTTTTTTTTTCAAGGGCCAGCTGCTGAGGCTGTGGCAGTGTCCTGCTTTTTCCTTCATGTTTCTCACAATGCTTTGGAAGGCAGTGATGGTTCAGCTCCTTGGTGCACCCTTTAGCCTTCATAATGTGTTTCTGGTTTCCCTTTCAGATTGGCAGGTTCTCTGCAATGGCACTAGGAACCATGAGGTGGTTCTCTGCATGTCATGTTTGCTCTGAGTCACCTTAATGCAGCAAAGGGGCCTCTGAGGTTTCCCAAGCAATCACTGTGAGTTTGGATTCTGCAGATCACTTCAGGTTCTTTGTGTCTTGACCAAAACCAGTGGCAAGTCCCAATACACGTTGCAGACCTCATGGCACCTGTGGTTCCTGAATTAATTCCAATATGGAACCTCTATTAGCAGCAATGACAAAGAGTTTATTATGTGTGAAGTGAATAAAGACTATCTCTAAAAACCAAGAGAAACAAACTGTTTCTTCTGAACGGAAAGAGCTGCAGAGGAAGTGGTTTATTTCAGGCAGAGGTGAGACGCAGCAAGTTGCTACGGAGATCCTTCACTGACAGTCCTCTGTTTACCTCTTTAAGGAGCTACACAGAGGATGGCAATCTATGCTTCTTCCTCTGGGCTTCACAAGTCTTTACCACTGTCAAGAGTGGCCCACATCCTACATTTGCTGTTCTGATGTGGCTGAAGACTTCAACCAGCCATGGAGCTGGCTGGGAGTCGCGCTGCGACAAATGCCAGCTGTGCGGTGTTCCTGGCAACTGTGTTTGACACGCTGAAGGGCAAGACCCAGCATTTGGAAAAATTCTTGTAAGCAGTGGGATGAAGTTTCTCTCAGATAATGTTGACCACAAGGACACTTCTGTGTGCCACTTTCCTCCCAAGTGGTGATCCTGTATCTGTCTGGTTACAGAGCACTAGTAAAAAAAGAAACAGCACAAGGGATGCTGGAGTGTTAGCAAAGCAGCTGCTCTACTTTGTCTAATGGATGATCCTGTTTCTGGCGACATGATGTGGCACATGGGCATTGTCTGCTGTTTAACCTGTTGCTTTGATGTCTCAGGTAGAGTCGATAGGTGTTAGGGGAAAGTTCAGAATTTGAGAAGCACTTCTTGCACATGTAGCTTTGAACTTGCAGCTGAGGAACTGCCCGCTGCCAGAGATGCTGTTGGGAGAAGGTCTGTGATGGCAGTGCTTTCACACAGCTATGGTTCTGAAACCAGGATGGGAAATTACCCAGCACAGCTCTCCTCTGCCCCAGGTCAGGGCCTTACTTCTGTTTCTGGTGGTGTGTTCCCTGGCCCTACAGGTCTCCTCGTGGGGTCACTGTGTCTCTCAGGTAGACTGCTTCACCCAGGGCTGTTCATCTTCCTCAAGAAAAAAAAAATGAAAGGAAAATATCAGCACTATTAGTTAGAAACACCTCAGTGTTAAACATGTCCAAAGGAGATTAGGAAGCTGTGCTAAAGGTCTTTACAACAGCCATAATGAGTGAGAAAGGCTGACGAGGTCCTGATTTCACAGAGAGATGCTGACCCATCCCTCTGCCAGTGGCCAGGGCAACACGTGGGAATGGGACTTTCCCAGGCTTGGGGCTTCTGCAGGGAACTGTGCTTGGCAACACCCAGCTCTGCAACACTGCCACCCAGTGCACTTGCAAACAGGAGGCTTGCTCAGCTTTTTGGAAACTTTAAGACCTAGGAAACCCCGGATGGGTTTATCTCTCTAGCTTGGAGACCCCCCTGAACATGACAGTGCTGTGCAAATAGAAATGGCAGCACCTGTGCTTCTGGCTGGGGTTTTGAAACATGAATTTTCAGCTTCTTGTGCAACCACAATGCTGAGAAATATCTCAGAAACAAACCCAAACTGATACCAGCAGGTTTCTCAGCCTGTAGCCTGAGCCCTGGGCACTAGAGAGATGCTAGAAATAGCATAAGAATTTGTGAGAGAGCCAGCTCCACCTCCGGGGCCTGGCCTGGAGCCAGACAGTTAATTCATTCCCAGCAGTGCTCCAAGGGCCACAGGGATGCTACTGATACAATCCTATCATCCTCTCCCCTGGTGCTCTTTTAGGAAGGGAGCAGACCTGTGTTTCCACCTCAAAACACTGATGTGAAACAATACCTTTGCCCTGACAGAAGCTCATCAGGAGACACAAAGTGGCCATACACACAGGTCTCCTGCAGCATCCAGTGATTTCTCCAGCAGTGTCTTGACAGTGAAGAGCTCTCCAGAGCACTCAGCAGGATGTGAGGCTGGCTCAGCCTGCTGGTGCACAAGGCAGCTCAGGGCCCAGCTGAGCCACTGTTCAGGGGCAGTTATCACACACACGGTGCAGTGAATAAGCAGGAATTCACTGCCCGCAGGTTTAATTTGGTTCCTTGAGGATGGTTTGCCTCACAGTACTTTCTGCCAACAGAGCAGTGATAGAGATTGCCTGTGGGTGTGCAATATCGCTTTCCTCTGCCCTTAACAGAGAAACTTTGTGTTTTGGTCCCATAGGTGTGGGTCAGGGAGGCATTTCTCTGGTATCTGCTGATTAAGCACATAATTATCAGGTTATCCTCAACAAAGAAACCCCCTCCATCAGATGGCTTCAAGTGCGAAGGAATCAATATGGACAAAGTGTCTGAAGTTTTCTGACTTTTGGAAAAAATAACTATATTTTTAAGAGTGAAGGTTTCTAAGACTTGATGTTACTGCCATACCATTACCAGCTTTGCACTTTCATTGCCACAGCATCATGAAACTGGCCCAAATACCGTGAGTTTTATGGGTTTGCTTTGCAGAGCACATGGTGACATTTGTTCTGCCTACCAGTTCCTCACTCTTGCCTTCCCCTGTGCCTGCCTATTCCAAGCCAGCGTGGCACAAGGTTGTCCACCCCACAAGCATAGCCCCTGGTATGAAAGCTCTCTCTCATGCAGCACCTGGCAGATGATGTGAAGAGAAGTGGTGTTTCCTAGTTGTTGCCAGCTCCAGCACCCAGCCAGAGCAGATCTGGTCACCTAAAAGTCTATCAGGTCTTCCTTCACTGTGTTTGTGAAGACCTCAATATAAGTAGAAACAGGAAAACTCAAAGAAAGAATTGCTTTGATTGTAGAAAGGACATTCAGTGGAGAAACCAGCTTAGAGCTAGTCTGTTTTAATAGTATAATGGAAAGAGTTCTTCTTGGGACTGAGATCCAGCACTTCTGGTCCTGGCACTGCCACTGGCTCTCACTAAGTGCCCTGAATACATCACTCTGCCTGCACCAAGCTCCCTTACCATCCCAGCCTCCTCTGCCACCACCCTGCCTGTGCTGGAAAGCAGAAAACCACTGCTATGCAATGCATGCTGTTTGACTAATTTTGTTGTCATAACTGATGCCAGAACAGGTATTATCCCCCTTCCCATAGGCTGAGTTACTTCTTGTGGCAGAATAATAAATGTGGCATCTCCAGTCTTTTGAGTGAAAGCTGCTACAAGCGGCTTATAAAATCTTCTGAACAGCAACAGCTGCAAAGAGGAATGTGCCAGGGTTGAGGGCAGGCATTAACACCATTGTTCTGCTTTTAAATGGGCACCAAGGTTAACCATCACCCCACAGGCACTTTGCCCAGGGACCTTGAACTGCAGCTCAGGGAAAAGCTCTACACTGTGTTTTACTGCAGAGCTCCAGGGTGCAGGTGGTACTTGTCACCTTGTGGGGTCAAGTGCTGTAGAGAAAGGCATTTTCCTGGTGGGACTTTAACCAGGGTTACTATGACAATCAACCAGCAGGCTGTCCTTATGTCTCCTTCCTGGTTTGTGCCTGCTCAGAGGTGTTGAAGCATTCAGAGTGTAGCAAAGCACCTTCCCTTTCCAGCTCTAATGAGACGCAACCGTTGCTCCAGGAAGCATGACTAAGGAGCTGTTGGGAGAGGGAATACACCGTGATAAGGCCCAATAGCTCCATCACTTACTGCAGGGAGAGATGTGCTCAGTGCCTGCATCCCTCCAGACATCCACCAGGTGTCTAGAATGTGGCTACACAGCTCCTTTTCCTGTAGAAAGCAGAACACAAGTGTCTGTGCAGGTATTTATCCTGGCAGCCCTTCACAAAAGAAGATGGGGATAAGTGCTTCAATACAGAAAATCTGCATGGGGACTTGAGAAAGGCTTTGAGGTGGCAATGGCCATCTTTAAAGATCATGAGATAGTGTGGTGGCTTCGCTCCTGGCAAGAGGTGCCTTAGAGAAGGTGCAGGACAGAGTCATCTGGTGGGTTCAGTGGTCTGTCCATCCCAACAAGGGACTCCAACACTGAGTTTTCCCAGGGCTAGCACTGGTGTGGGGTTGGTGCTGGTGCTTTTACTGGGAGCTGCTGCCACACCGCGTGCACACACAGAAAATACCTTCGTTTACATCTTTCTCACATACTCTCTGACCCCACACTAAGTCCCAGCCTCATCCCCTCCTTGCTCATGTTCTTTTGCTGCACACCTTTATCAACAAGAGAGTCCCTACAGCTCTGCAGCCCAGGAGGACTCTGGACCTTCTTTTTGCACCACTGTCACTTTTCCACCCCTGAGCTGCACATGAGCTGCCTGGTTCCCTCAGGCTTTGGGGACACACATACCAGGTGGCTGCCCCTCCTGCAGCACTGACAGGAGCAGGGAGCCCCCAGCTCACTGTGGGCAGGCATGGCACTTGGCACAGCCAATCCAGCTCTTGGTTCAGGAAGCTTTCCCTCCTGCGGGCACAAGCCAGGATCTGCCTTCCAGCTCTGGTTGCACATGGGCACTTACAGACTCACAATCAGTCCCAGGCTGACCCCCTGCATCCCAAGGAAGTTCTTACACCACTATATATCTGTCATGGTGTGAGAAGCTTTTGTTCCTGTCCATGTCTCAAAAATAATTATGTTGGGCAATGTGAGAAATAACATGTGTTGTCACAAAAACTCAAGATAATTGGATAATTCATATGTGTTCTCATCCCAGGTCTCTTTACGCTAAAATATATGGCTGACTAGTATTCCTGGGGAGCAGCATGGATAAAAGCATTTTTAATACTGTCTAAACCAGTCATTCCTAAAATCTCCCAACTTGTTTGAATGAAACTCACCATGAATGGTATCTCTGTGCTGTTTCATACTGTAACTACATATTGCATCAAAGTCTGATGCATCAAAATCACTGACCACTGAATTTATGTTATTTATTTTCTGTACAGTGTAAACTACAGTCTAGCAAACACTCAGGCCTGTGTTTCAATGCAAGCTGTGTGTGCTCAGGCCCAGCATCAATGCAGCTATTCATGGGCAAAGCCAAATACATATGCCACTGTCTTTGTGCTTTGCATCCCCCTGTGCAGAGGGATGTGACTTGCTCTTTCAGAAAGGGGATTCTTAGAATTCTCCTCTGACCTGTGGTGTGAGATTGGGGGGCTCAGAGACACGGGGTGGAAATGCTGTGCTGGCTGGGGGAGAAGTCCATCAGGGCCAGAGTGCTGCCCTAGGGTCTTCCTGGTGCATATATAAACCAAATGAACAACAGCCTTGAGGCCTGTGAATGGGGATATCTGAGGGTCTGAGGATACCCTTGAACTCTGTGTGTGATTCCTTCACTCCTGGTAGCTGATGCTCTGCAGTGCTCCAGCAGCAGAAGAGCCTGTGTCCCCACCAAAGGGCTTCTCACTCAGCTGGCAGGACACCATAATCTGAAGGAGATTCCTTAATTGCGTTTCTTAATGCAATAGAGACCGGCCTCTCTGTGAGCAGAGCTGCAATTACCCACACACTGTAAATCTGTGTCATGAGGAAGATGTAGGTTGTATATAGGTCATAGAAAATATAATTGTGTAACTGCATTAGCGCATCCCTGAGCTAAGGGCTGAAATATGGCTTAGCTGCAGAAAATAGGGCTGTGGGCTTTAAATAGCCTTACTTGGGCATCTCTTGGACAGAGCTGGTGATGCTGTGAACAGATCACTGTACCTCTTCCAGGAGAACAGAAAATTCCTTTGCAGAAGGCCCTCCCTAAGCATGTTCAATGACATTTTTTAAAGCACTTAAAATATGTTTCAGGATGCTGTAGGTTGCTGGTCCAGAAAAAAGCATCATGAATCCACTGGGGGATGTGGGAGCTCTCCTCTGAGAAGGGGGTGCCGAGCAGGGCAGCTGGGATGCTCTCTGGGCTAGGCTCAGTGGGGGCAGAGGACCCATGCATGGGGGAGCAGCACCCTGTGCTGAGCTGAGCCACAGAGCCAGGGGCCTGCAGTGGCTGTGGCATTTAAATCTGAGCAAGCATTCACAGGCAGGGCCCATGGGAGTATGGTAAATGCCTATGGGATCTGCTCCCACTGGAGAAGTCCTATTCTGCCCCCTTCTCCTGTGTGCTCCTTGCTGCCCTCTGTGAGGACACTTTTTCCACCCTTGAGTGACACATGAGCTGCCTGGTTCCCTTTGGGGATACCTGTGCCAGGTGGCTGCTCCCCTCCTGCAGCACTGACAGGAGCAGGGAGCCCCCAGCTCACTGTGGGCAGGCATGGCACTTGGCACAGGCAGTCCAGCTCCTGGCTGAACGCCTGCCCTGCCAGTACCCAGCATCTGCTGTGAAAACCCTGCAGCAAACACATCAATAAAATTTTTTCTACTTTATTTAGCAGCATTAGGCTGCCCTTAGTGTAGGGCACTGGGATGTGCTGAAAAACCAGGATTATGGGCACTGCTGGAACTCTGGGTTTTATGGTGACCACATCTGCAGGGGTGAAATGCTGCAGGGCTGAAGTTTTACCACTGGTCCAGCTCTTCAATGTATTTCTGTATATAGAGACCTTGTTTCTAATTTATTTTTGGTTTTTTTTTCTACTTTCTGAAGAATAAATATTCCTCTGGCTTCTCTCTCCTCAGGGACTTGGATCTTGGCAGCAGTGCCAAGCAGGTTGAGGGGCCTTCCTCAGTTCAGCCAGAAACACTGCTGGTCCTGCACAATCGAGTTTGTGCCTTAAAAAATAATATCCTTTTTGGTTTTCCAATTTCTTAAATCTCTCTCTTTGGTTTCTTGTGTTTTGAATATATAATTGGTTATTTTCCAGGGTGGAGAGCTACTCACTAATTGTATATAGATGAATCACAACATCTTTCATGCACTTGCATTGGACCAAATTCCCATATCCCAGAAGCCAGTTCATGTTTCCAGAGTATGTTTACTTCCTTTGCTGTCGTAAGTGTAATTTAAAATTTTACACCATTTTGCATAAATAGATATCAAAGCAATTTTTGCCACTCCTAAAACCAGAGGAAAATTCCCACCTGCCTTCCTTTTCTCTGTCTTATCTCCTGCAAGTCCATTTTTGTTTCTATATACATGCTGCAACTTGTTTGACCAACCCAAAGCCCCATTTCTTTCAGAGGAGGAAGAAAAATACTAAAAATGAACTTGCAGGAGAAAAGACAGAGAGAGGAAGGAAGGGAAAGTATCTCCTTATCTGGGAAGAGCTGTCCATGCAAAGAACATTGTCTCTGTGGTGGGACTCTCAGGCTATGATGTCTCAACACTGCAGGTCCCACAGAGAGGTTTCAGCACTGGGGCTTCAAAGGCAGCAGGCCTGCACACAAGATCTGGTCACGCAGAATGGTGCAAAATGGCCATATCCATGGCAGCTCTCCAGTCCCTGTGGATTTGGGCTGCTGAGGCACTATCTGGAGGTGAAAACTTCCTTGTGGGAATAGACAGCCCTAGGCTTGTGGTTACCAGGACTGGCACTGGTGGTGTCCTACAAATAAAGCATTTGCCCAGAGCTCCTGGTCCCTGCAAGATTATCCTGGCCAGCATAAGCCCATGGGTATGTGCCCCACGCACAGTGCTGCCTCACAGGCCACCCCTGGACATGCTGTGTGGCTCATGCCTGCCACCTCACCCTGTGTATGCTTTGCACCCACTCCTGCCTCCCTGTGCATGCATGTTGCCCACCCCATCCACCCCACTGTGTCTTGGAGGCAGTGCTGCCCTGTCCTCCTGCAGCCCCTGCGGTTCCTCACTGTCCATGTCCTGTGCACACACCCTGCCCACCTGCCTTGCAGCTGCCTCATCACCCAGAAATGTGGGGGAGGCTTCAATCTTGCATGAAGCATTCCAAGCATGTCTGGTGCCCTCCCCCCACACACCTTTTGCCCTGTTTTTTTTCTCCAGCTCTCCTCCTTCCTGTCCTCCCGCCCCTGCTCCAGCTTCCTGCCCTTTGATGTGCCTTCCCTCCTCTGCTCCAGGGTACAAACTGCTTACCAGATGGAGAAGATTGCTGTTCCCACCCCACAAATAGGTGCAATTATAAGGTTATGCTTTTCCCCAAATGCTTGCTCTGGAGTGCAGTGCAGGGGGGCTCAGAGTGAAGTCCTGCTGCAGGCTAATGAGAGACAGGACATGGAGCAGGACCCTGCTCTGTGCAGGCCAGTGGCCCCTGTGAGTGCTGGAGCTGTGGTGATAGGAGGGTCCTGGGGTGGCCACTGAACACGCCTGGTGAGGTGGCCCTGAGCAGAGACTCAACTGCAGCAGCCCAAGCCTGCTCCATTCTGACACAGATATCTGGGTGCTTCCTGCTGAGGTCAGGCAGAGCCCAAAAATCTGCCCCTGGGGAAGGTGCAGCCAGTGCTTGTGTGGAGACGGGTCCCAGCAGTGGCAGCAAGCTCGGCTGTCAGGTCTCATCATCGGTTCTTCAAGCCATGCAGTGCCTCAGCACCCATGGGGTGTCCTTAGCTGGCAGCAGCCAGTGAAGGAGCCAGGCTCCACTGCAGCCCCGAGCTCCTAAGTGTGTGGTGGGATCCCTGTGTCTCCTACCAAGACATGGGTTTTCTTCCACTGCTGTTGGTGCTGGCCACAAGGAAGGTGATGGTTATAGCAAAGCCCACCCCACCTGTTCTTACTGCTCTCAATGGCTCAAGAAGTGTCAGCTTATGGTGGCTCCTGGCTCCTCATAACCTCCTGGCCTCGACCCAGGTGAATGCACACTGTAGGTTCCATGGATCATGGCTTGCTGTTCTGGTATGACTCTGGATGCAGGGTGCCAGGAGCCAAAGTGTCAGTGCCCAGCCACCCAGACATGTCTCTGGCAGGGCCAGCACTGCAGGGCAGCCCTTGGGTGCTGGGCAGTGCCTGTGTACCAGCCCAAGCATGAGCTGCTCTTGCTGCAGCAGAACCGCTCCATTCGAGGACAAACCACTGCCACTACAGTCAGGGAGCTCTTGCCTTATCCTGTAGGAGAATGCTCCATGTGCAGATGTGGATATGCAAACAGACACACCTCCACGTATTTGTACTCATGCACACAGGGGAAATGTTCTGATGTGGCTGAGGCTGGCCATTTTGTGGGGCTTTCTCCTCTGGTTACTCTACAGGATGTGAGCAGCCAAGCTCAGGAGAAAAATTGTCTCTTGCTGGTGAGTAATCCCACCTCTGCAGTGCACTGTGGCAGGGCAGTGCTCATACTGATTTTCTGATTTCTAACCTCTTTGTGTCTCAAAATGTGCATATGAACATGGGGTTTGCAGAGAGTCTGCAGGACACCTCTGACTTTGACACGGGCAGTCAGAGCAACCCCATCAGGGACATGAGTGGCTGCCAAAGCACTAATGGAGCTGTCTGCAGGCAGGGAGAGCCCTCTGCATGCTCCCTTGCCCCGTGCCAAGCACTGTGGCAGACAGTGGACTGGGTGCTCCCCCAAGATATTCACCCTCAGCTGATGCTGTTGGGTCTGTGCTGGATGAGCCATGCACAGCTGGGATGACCATTCAGGTCCTGGGAGCACCTCAGCAGTTGCTACATTTCAGGGCACACCTCAGCTGCACAGAGCTCATCTGTGGCTCTTGGGGTGGCATTTGGGCAGCCAGGAGCTCAGGTATGTGTATGTGTGCATGTAAGGCATGCCATACAACATGTAAAAACACACCTAGAGAGAACGTCTCCACAGAGATTAAATTCAAAGAAAATGTAATTAAACACAGAGAACTTCCTGTCAATTACTCAACTATCCTTGCATAACTCTCAGGACTGGCTGCCTTCACAGATGGCTGCTCTGCTGTCCAAAGGCATTTGCTGGGCACCTGTTGGAAAAAGTGCTAGGTCAGCATGGAATTAATCTCACTGGCATCTTTCCTTGTAGTGAGATTTAACAGTCTAGAGAGAAACTGCTGCAAGGTCTTTCTCCTCAGAGAAAGCAGTGATCCCTCCCGCTGCTTAGTCCTCCTCATGTACTGCAAGTGACTGTGGTGGGGATAAGGACATTGCAGTGGCCCAGAGGGTCTCCAGGGCTCAAGTGGCCTCTGGGAGACGAGGCTGCATGTCCCCCCTGGCAATACAATGGTGGCTGTTGCTGGTCCACAGGGAGCAGAACAGGAGCTGCTGCTGTCTCCAGCCCCTCTCAAAGGCTGTGGCACTTCTCCCCTTCCCATGCCATTTGCACCCAGGCCTGTGGCTCTTGTGAGAGGCTGAAAGGCAGAGAGCTCTGCAGCTGCAGGGCAATATCCAGACACGTGGGGTGCTTTTGATTGCCTGGGTGAGCAGCCAAGTTGCAGCCCATCTCCAGCTTCATACCAGCTGCAGATCTAAGGCAGCTGACTGGGCTGCCAAGAAACCTAAACACGTCGAGGACCAGGGAGTGGCTTGTGCCACTGCTGAATAATGATGATCCCAGCACACTTATAAAGCAAAGTGGAGAGCTCACCATAAAGCTGTTCCTTGCAGCCCTGGTCCTCCACAGAGCATCCCTCCACCTCATCCACCAAGGTATGCTTCTGAACTGAGAGATTCAAAATGGGAAATGTTTGTGTCTGCAGTGGGGTCCGTGCCTGCTGCTGGAGACAGGTTGGGCTTTTCTTTTAAACTTGGGGAAAATGTTACTGCTGCTCCTGCAGGGGAGTTTCTGGCCAGGGAAGCAGAGCAGCCCTGTGCTGCAGGGTCTGTACTTGCCAGCCTGCCCTGAGCAGAACCCAAAGCACACGGGCAGCATCCTGGCTGCAGGGGCTGCTTGGGTATGAGCAGCAAAGTTCCTGCTTCTGCTATACAGGAAAACCTGTGCTATGCTTCCTCACACCATGCTTTTGGGGGGTGGTTCTTGTTGTATTTTGTGTTGATTCAAATCTCTAGCAACTTCCCCACCCTGCAGTGCTGTGTACGTCCTGGCACACAAAGACCCCTCCAGAGGCAGCTGCGTGGTCTCTCCCACCACCTTGCAGTGTCAGGCATCCCTGGCATATGTGAGGACATCCCTCCTGCCATGCAGGTTCCTGCAGGGGTACATTGCCCACTTTCATGTCCCAGAGCCCCAGCTCTGTACTGGCTCTGGAGCATGTTCCTTGTGCTCCAGTGTTTTAAAGCAAACATCTCTGCATTTCCCTTTGCCTCAGCTTTGGATAGACCATGATGCTACTATGTGTCCTCAGACATTTATCATCCCTGCATCTTTTCTAGGTGGCAGATATGGGTGATGAGTTCAAGTGCTCTCACCAGGCATTACCTGGTTTTCTGTGCAGCTGCTGGGCACAGTCTAAGAAGGGCTTAAGGCTGTTTTGGGCTGGGGACCTCTCTTGCACAGTGCCTTTGTGCTCTTCTCATGATCCTTTCCTCCTTGCTGTGCCCCTGATGTGTCTGCTGCACGTCCTATCCTTTGTGCCATATTTCAAACAAAGTTCTGTTTCAAAGAGGCCCCAGCTCAACTATTTTCCTTCTCCCCAGGTCCATTTCCTGCCTGCATCCCAGTGCAGCCATGCTGGGATCGGCAGTGAGATTCTCAGTCCTATTCAGTGTCCTCAGCTTTGGGAAAGGCCAGATGTTTCATATGGGACCATGCCCAGATCCATCAGTCCAAGAAGACTTTGATATCAACAAGGTGTGAAAAGTTTTCTAATAATCTTGTAGTGCATAGCAGGTTAGGCTAAGGGGGCATGGGGCTGATGGCAAACTGGTACATGGGGGATCAGCAGGTCCAGTCTCAATGCCTTGTGCTGGAGCTGCCAGTGAGGGCTTTAGCTCTGCTGAGCCCCCACACTCCCTGTGCCACAGAGGGGCAAAAACTCTGCTGGGAAACAAGCTGGGCTGCTCTGCCTCAGCTTGCTCCTGCTGAAAGTATCTCTTTAAACTTTCCTTTGTCAGTATTTGGGGAAATGGTATGAGATTGAGAAGCTGCCCTCAACTTTTGAGAAAGGAAGCTGCATCCAGGCAAATTACTCATTGAAGGAAAATGGGAAGTTCAGGGTGATCAACAAGGAGATGCTGTAAGTGTTTGCGTTCGGGCTATGTTGTCACTGCAGCAGTGGCATTCCTGTCACCTCTCTTGCTGCTATGGGTGTTCATTTTTCTCTAAATTGCCTGTTCCTGGGTCTGGGCTGCTGGGGGAGGCACCCCGTGGTTGCAGTATGTCTGATGACATAAGGGGCTCTGCTGGGGTTACAGCAGAGATGTTGGTCTCTGGTTCCTGCCAGTGCTTCCCTGGGGCTCGCTAGGTTTCTGCCTTGTTGTCCAAGGTGAGTGGTGAGAAAACAGATCAAGAGCATTTTGTGACTCTGGTAGAGATAGGCTGGGTCTTCCCCCTCCGACTGGTTTGTAATCCCCAGTGATGGCTGAGAAGCTGGATGCACTGGGTCCTGTCCCGGGCTGGTTATGGGATGGCAACCACCACCTAGTGATCCTGCATGCTGAGAAGTGCCTGTGCCCTGTGCTACTCTGTTCCAGAGTAAAGGGACCCAGTGAAAAATTGCAGGCAAGGTGAAACACCTGGGTCATTTTTACTTAAATATTTGTCAGCCTTCTTCTGGAGCATTTACCTTGCACAGGTAGTAACTACTGTGTAAGGGGATCAGCAATCATTGTCAGTTTAAATCAGTAGCAAAGTGGATGCTTTTCCCTTTATCGTAGTTGATAGTTCACAATTATCCTGAGCCCTCCTGGAGTTTTGCATAGACTGATGCAGAATTCATCTGTCTCCATCACCAGGCCTGGCTGTCAGGGGCTGCTGCTGTGAGGGGCTGAATGAATGAGAGGAGTGAGTGGCGAATGCAGTGCTGTCCCCTGCGCTCCTGGCATGGCAAGGGGACTTTGTTCTGCCTCACAATAACAACAACGTAGGAACACATCCCTCGTGAGCAGCATCCAAGCCACTCACTGACTGCCCAGCACTGTCTCAGCAGCCCCGCTGCTCAGGCAGTGCCTGGCAAACAGCTGGACATTCATTTGCGCCTGCATTAATCTGCGGGAGATTAATCCGACCATTGCTGTTACCACCGCAGCAGCTCAGAAACCTGAAATATCAGGAATATTTTGGGTCAGCTGTGCACTGTGCATTGCTACAGCATCAGCCCCTTGACCTCTGCTGCTGGTAGGATTCATTTTTGCCTCCTTGGCTGTTTCTGTTTCACAGGGAAGCGTGAAACTTTCCTGCCCCCGGGCAGCATCCAGGTCTTGAGACATACGGGGGAAAATGCATTGTGAGACAGGCAACCCAAGTCGTAGGGCTTGCTGCCAGCAGGGCAGTGCTCTGAACCAACAGCCAAACAATCCCTGACTCACCACACACGTACAGGTAATCTGTGTGTGGAGGAATGTGCAGTGACTTGAAAAAAAAGCAGGTGAATAAACATGCCTTCCACAACTAGTAGGAGATGAGCTACTCCCTGGCACATCCAAGACCAGTGCTGGGATTCTCCCATACTGAGCAGAGGGGTCTTGCTCTCCCTATTCTCTGTCACTGTCACCCTGGCACCAAAGGACACCCCACTTGCAGGGGCACTTGGAGAGAGGCAGCCTGGGGTGCTGGGGTGACTATTTTGCTTCCTGCACCTGTACCAAGACCTGCTGTGCCCTGGGTGCTGCTGAAACCATCCCCAGGGGTTTGCTGTCCCTCTGGGGATGCTGGGGTTCACTAGTACCTGTTTCAGCCACCTCTTGACAGGGTTGATGTAGTGGAAGCCAAAAAAACCCAAACAAACAAACAAAAAAAAAAAGATTTCCCACTCTCCTGACTTTATTTCTCACCCTTATCATTCTTCCCTTAGTGCCAATGGCAAAGTCAACGAAGCTGAAGGAGAACTCATGCACATGGATATAAAGCAGCCGGCCAAGCTGGGTGTCCGCTTCAACTGGTGTAAGTGTGTGGTGGGAGTCTCCCAGTGCCCTTGCCCTTGGCAGTGCTGTGGTCTGAGCACCACAGTGGGCAGCACAAAGCCAGCACTGAGGGATGCACTCAGGGTTAGAGGTAGTAAATCAAGGGGTGAAGCTCCCCTGGTGACTTCAGCACAGCTCAACGGGGCAGCAGCAAAGGGTTAGGACAGATGTTGCGATCAGCAGGCAGTGGTTTGGTGTTACCCCTCAGTGGTGGAGCACTCTTCACCACCTGCCCTCAAAGCAGGAAAGATCAGCAATGTTGCTGTCCCTCCAGGTCGTTTCACAGATGGGGACAGGGAGGAGGGGAAGTGGCAGAGTCAGCCCCTCAGCCCCTGCAAGGGCCAGGAATAAGCTTGTTTCTCTGCACACAGCAGTACAGCTACCAGCCCGCACTGCTTCTACTTACAAGTGGCTTTTAATAACCATTAATAATGTGGTTTTGTTTGCTTTTTCCTTCCCTTGTCACTGTAACACTCGACAGGGTCCTGCTGAGGTGCAGTGCATTTTATTTGTGTTACATAGCACTTTCCTCCGTCCACAGCAACACTTTGGAAAGTAAGCAGCAGTCTCCCCTTGGAACCCTTTTTATTTTGCTCCCTCACACTTTCTCCTTGGCTGTTTCATAGCTCTTTCTCAGAGAGAGCTCATTTGGAGACATGGGTGAAGCAGGGATACTTGCCAAGGAGATACAGTGATTGTTCATAAGCACTGCCAGGCTTAATTCTGTGTTGCTACAGCATCACCCACAGCCATCTCACCTGCAGCATGTCTAGCCCCAACCACCTTCACCAGGTATGAGCCCCAAAGAACAGCCATTGGCACTCTAAGGGCATCAGAAATAAATTCCAGGGCACTCACACCTGCCTGCTGGACCCACCTCTGCTTTCTGCCTGGTGGTTTGAAGCTGGTGTAGCTGCCCCTCATCAGAACTGATGCTTTGAGCATAGTGGCCTGATGGAGAAGGCAATGTGGCATAGCTGGGATGGGCTGAGCCACACTGATTCCCATGGCTGGGCTCCAGCTGACTCCATGAAGCAGGGCTGCCCATGGCAGTGAGTGGTGGTTTGTGCTCCTTGGGTCACAAGTGTCAGCTCCCAGCCCTACAGCTCCTTCCCACCAGCAAGAACCCTCACATTTGTATGAGCTGAGCTGGCTTTCAGTGGCCCAGGTGAGCTGTTCAGGTCCTAGTGTTAACTTTCCAGCAAGTCCTTCCTAGTCAGGGCTTTGTGGCTTTCTGGAGTTTGTCTGAGCAGAACAAGGAGTCCTGGTAGACTTTTATAAATTATGGCTCCCTGTGCAGACCACAGTTATGTAGCAGCCAAAGTGGGAACAGCCACAGGAGCTGTGGCTGTAGTGCTGCAGAGCCATCCAGAGTTGGTCATGCCTCACATTCATGGTGCCCTTCTCTCTCCCAGTCATGCCTGCTGCCCCTTACTGGGTCATCTCCACCGACTATGAAAACTACTCACTGGTTTACTCCTGCACTAACATCCTCTGGCTCTTCCACATGGACTACGCCTGGATTTTATCAAGAGCTCCTGAAATGCACCCAGAAACCGTGGAGCAACTGAAGAGTGTTCTCCAGTCCTACAAGATCGACACCGATAAAATGATGCCCACTGACCAAGCCAACTGCCCTGCTGAGATGTAACTCCCAAAACACACAGTGACACAGCACCAGATCAGCGATGAACTTTGTTGCTTGCCTTATTATCCATTAGAATTTCTCTATGTAACTGAGAAATTTAATAACCTCTTTGCTAACTATAGTTTGCCAGCCCAGAGTTGCTCCTTGCTGTCATTCCCTCTATTGCTCTTCCCCCTTTTTTTGTCTCACTCTGACTTTTGCAATTGAGTCAGTGCTAACGAGTGAAGAAAAGAAACCCTCACGTGCAGATGTGAACCTCTGTTGTTGATGTGAGTCCTCCAGTATATGGATGGGAAAGGATATGAGATGTGATACTCAAGTTTAGTCCTGGGGAAAAATCACATATCACATAGCTCCAGGTTTGTTTCTTATTTTTGTCATGATACTTTTGTGCCTGCTGGAATTAACAGTGTCTGAGCTACACTGTGGGCACTGCCTTAGCAGCAGCAACATCCAGACATGGTGGGTCAGTCCTGGAGCCTGGGAACTGACATGGGGGGGTCTTGAAAGTTTTCCAGTGCAGGGCTGTAGGCATATGTAGCTGCTAAGTCAGCAGACCTCCTTGCTAGAAATCAGATCTGGCCCTTTGTGTTTCAAGTCTAAAAATGTCCAGAAATTCAGCATCACTCCATTCCCAGTGTCTCTATGTGTCCTCTCTAGGGAGTTTGGTCCTGCACTCCTGAGTGGTCAGCACTGACTGTACTTGTAAACAGACATAAAGAGTTGGGGCTGTACCCTTGTTCTCTCTTCCAGAGGCTTTTCCCTGAATGCTGAGATACAGCAGGCTCTGCCTAACACCCTGCTCACTGCTGTTCCAAGTGCCTGCTGCCACTGCATCTGCCCTGGCAGGTGTTCAGCAGGCACTAGGACCACTCTGCTTGAATAGCATTCATGCAACTCATTAAAAATGAAATAAAAATACCTGCTTTGGGGCTTTTGTACCTTCTCAGATGCATGGCCTTTGTGAGCAGGCAGGGGGGCTTGGCATGTGTGGTCTGCCCCTCCTCTGAGGCCATGGCACTGCCAGAGAGGGAATGCACTGCAACGGAACAACCACGGCTGAAGTGAAATGGTTTGCTCCAGGAGCCCGGAGCTCTTTCCAGCTCTCTGGGATTGGATGTGTGGGCACCCCCCCCATTAACTGAGCTATGCCAGCAAACCTGTGTTGTGGCTTTGGCTGGCAGTGACGCCCATCTCCTGCTGCTTTTATTGGCATGAAGAAACAACCATGTGGATGTAGAATGTTGTAAATCTGCAGAAAACCTTCTGTACTGGTTGTTGTTGGACCCTGGTGGTGTGAGTGCATCACAGAGTGTTTTCTGGCCCTGGGGGGGCTACAGGGGGCTGAGCTGGGAGCTGGTATGCCATTAATCTTTACCAGCTGGGGGAGGCTGAGGCGACAGGGATCAGAAACAATTGCCATATTTAAGTCATTATCCCTTTAAACTTTCAAACTCTAATGGCACAGTTCCTGTGCCACAGAATCAAACCCTCCACCTTCATCTTCAGGCTGTAAGGATGCTGGGCACGCCAGGATGCCAACAGATGCACAGGAGCTCCTGAGTGTGTCGGATTTGGAGGGTTTGTGCCACAGAGACCGTGACAGACCCGGGTTGTTCTGGCAAACGCACCGTGCTGGGGGCCCAGGGACGCCACGACACAGCTGTGGCCTGTCCTGCCATGTGCCACCAAGTGTCCCCAGGGCAGCAACACACCCGTGGGACACCCTGCATGTGCAAAGCCCACGCACAAGTCCTGCACGCTCCGCGGAGCCCCGAGGCGAAAGCACCTCCCGGTGCGTGGGCACCGGCCCTGTGTGTCCATGTGTGTGTCCCTGTGTGCCCCGTGTCCGTGTGGCCCCGTGTCCGTGTGTCCTCATCAGTGTCTGTAAGCACCTAAGCGGTGGGGCCAAGAGGATGGAGCCTGGCTCTCCCTCGTGGTGCCAACCACCGGGACAGGAGGCAGCAGGCAGAAAGTGTCTGTGTGTCCATGTGTGAGTGTCCCCGTGTCCCTGTGGCTCTGTGTGTTCGTGTCTGTGTACTCTATTGTCCCCGTGTCTGTGTGTCCCTCTGTGTCCGTGGGTAGGTCTGTGTCCGTGTGTCTGTCCCCATGTCCGTGTGTCTGTGCCGGTGTCAATGTGTATGTCCATGCGTACCCGTGTCCCTGTGTGTGTCCCCATGTCTATGTGTCCCCGTGTCCATGTGTGTGTCCCCACATCCGTGTGTCCCCGTGTCCGTGTGTCCCCATGTCCCTGTGTCCCTGTGTCTGTCCCCGCGTCCCCGTGTCCGTGTGTCCCCATGTCCCTGTGTCCCTGTGTCTGTCCCCGCGTCCCCGTGTCCGTGTGTCCCCATGTCCCTGTGTCCCTGTGTCTGTCCCCGCGTCCCCGTGTCCGTGTGTCCCCATGTCCCTGTGTCCCTGTGTCTGTCCCCGCGTCCCCGTGTCCGTGTGTCCCCANGCCGGGGCGGCGGCGGCGGCGGATCCGGGCGGGACCGGGCGGGCAGCGCGGCCATGGAGGCGCCCTCGGTGCCCTCGGTACCCGCCGCGGGGCGCGGGCCCATCAAGGGCATCCTGAAGAAGAGCGGCAGCAAGGCGGAGGCGGCGGGAGCGGCGCTCGGGGCGCGGCGGGGCAGC
>VXBX01001194.1:309542-321561 GCA_013400415.1 Scytalopus superciliaris | reverse complement strand
AAAAAAAAAAATCCACCCAACCACCCCAAATCAAACAAAAACTCCTACAAAACCCACAGAGTCCTGTAACGTTTGCTTCCTTAGCTAATACTTTGCAACAGGAATATGCCAATTCATAAAAGAATATTCAGTGCTGAAATTATTCTACTAGCCTGAAGTTAGATTTTTGGCTTAATCTAAGGGAAAGACCACCTTATACAAAGCTAGCAGTAACCTTTTTAGCAAAAATGTGAAACATGTTAGTTTTTGTTGATGAAACATTTTTTTGTGGTTTTTAGATCAGTGAAGGGATGGCTCTTCTGGCCACATGGCAGTTGCTTTCCTTGTAGCTTATATATTTTGTCAGTGAGCATCAGTGTGGGTGAGCTTTTGTTTCTTCAAATATTCATAAAATGGTACATTTTCTGGTTGACTGAGGAAATTCTAAATAATGTAGCATCACTGGTGCCTGTCTGTGTGAAATGTGAAACTCCCTCGGCTTAATTACAGCAGTGAATCACTTCGCTTATGATTCCAATTTAGAATGACAAAAGCAGTATTAATAACCAGCTTGTTCTGTCCTACTTATTTTACTGCAGGAGGGGATTTGCTTGTTGGTATTGTTTATGTAACAGGTTTGCTAATAATCATAACAGCTCCCTGAGCAGAGGTGAGCTGGAAGGTATTGGGTTCTCTTGAGGTCTTGGGGGTTGTAATAAGAGGAAGAATCCTCTCGTTACAGGTTACTGTAAAATCCATCAGTCCATGAGACAGTGATTGAACAAGACCAGTAGTCTCTGGATTATATGAATAAAAATACATTTGTAGATCACTGAGTTTATTTGGCTCTTTATTCTTGTTAGGGAAATTAAGTTGCACTGGTAAGTTGTCATGACAGAAGTGTATAGAACAGTATTTAATAGTCACACTTTGAACATGTCTGTGTCATAACAATATTCTTTGCACTTAGGATGTAGTAGAGATCAAAAGATGTTTTAAACGTTCCTTCTGTGGTCAAACAGAACTAAACATTTTTAGTATATAAGAAAATTTAACTTTGTTTTCTTATTTCAGTAAAAAATCCCAGAAGTGGGATGAAATGAACATCATAGCTACATACCACCCCCCAGGCAAAGATTATGGCTTGATGAAAATAGATGAGCCAAGTACTCCTTATCACAGGTATGCTTGCTAAACTGCTGTCCTGAATGCAACCAGGTGACACTGTAGTTTTGCAGCAAAATTTACTTTGTGGGTGATGTAATATTTATTAAGGCTGATTGTCTGTGACTGTGCAGGCCTACTGGATGTATGCACTGTATTCAGATTTACAAAGCTGCTAAATAAAGCTTGTAGCTATTGAGGAGAACTGTCTAAAAGGACAGAGACCATTTTAGAAGGTTTATGTCTAGCAGGCTTTAGGCTTTGAATAGAGTAAGTATCTGACTTGTACTGATTTTATTATTTTCAGTGCTAGAATATAATGTTGTCATATCAATATTTAAAGTAGATGTGGAAAGCTTTTGAAGTATTAAACAAGTCTTTTAATCGAATGTTGTAAGGTTTTGACTGTTTTCTCAGCAAACTTTAAGCAGCAGACTGCTAACAAAGACCATTTTTTGTTTGCCCTCCAAGCATGGTAGGAGAAGATGATGAGGATCCAGTGAGTGATTCAGAAGCAAATGAGCCCTTAAAAGCAGACGTGCTGAGTAAAAAGTAAGTATTGTCATAAAAAATAAATGCCTAAATGTTACAATAATCTGCTCTTTCCTGGGGTAGATTTTCTTTATGGAAAGCTATTGCTGGCTTCTCTAGAAGTTTAATTTTTGCTATTGTCAAATTAAGTGGTTTTCAGTGTTTGATCATGCCACTAGTAATGTTGCAGGTTGTTACTACATGTAAATATGGCAAAAACAAAGCAGTTTGTGTCAGTGTTCTGAAATGTCGTATATTTTAAATAGTGAAAAACTTCCCCTTTCAGCATTTTGTGTTGTATGATTTATGTAGACTGGCAGCTGCAGCTGAAGGCAAAGGACCCAGGGTTATAGCAAGGCAAGAGGAAAGCAGTGAGGAGGAGGAAGAGGATGAAGAACTAACACCTGAGGAGCGAGGTAGGCATAAGTTGTTACCTTTGTTTTGACTTTTTTCTTAGAAATAGTTTCAGATTTTTTCTTCCCAGACATTTCTTACTGAAAGTACTATCAGGAAAATGTTGTGCTTTGAAAATGAAGATAAATAGTCTGTGAACAAATACGCTGTTTGTTTCTAATCAGGACTGTTTGGTTTAGGATCTATATATAAACAGGAATTTGCTGTTGCTGGATGCCTCCTTGTATTCAAGCATCAGGTGTGGGAATTCCTGCTAAAAAACCTAGAGTTCTTCTGGTTTGGGGGTGAGGGAGTAGTTCTTACTCTGAACATATATCAGGTAGGTTTAATTCAATGAATGCCACTGCAATTAAGATGCTACTAATTGCTTGCCAACCTACAGATACTGTTTCTGTTGTTTTCAAAGGAACTGGTAGCTAGATCCAGTAGGAAATCTACAGTTATTCCAAAGCAAATAGCAGCTTTAACAGAGATGTTGTTTTGTCTTAACTTGGACTGGAGTGTTTTGAGGGAACAGGCTTCAGGCTTGCATTATCTAGCTGGTGCTTCTCAAATTTCCTGGTCCCAGCTTTAAGTGTGTAACCCTG
Organism: Scytalopus superciliaris; assembly: GCA_013400415.1. Lineage (NCBI taxonomy): Eukaryota > Metazoa > Chordata > Aves > Passeriformes > Rhinocryptidae > Scytalopus > Scytalopus superciliaris. The sequence continues at coordinate 318,886 of VXBX01001194.1, read as the reverse complement.
CTATTCTGAAGTAAGAAAAAAAAACCCAACACAGTGCTTGGGCTGCCAATAAACAAAGTTTATTTTAATTATGATGCGTTACTGCTAGACCTGCTAATCTTTAATATATGGAACAGAGTTAGGCTTCAGGCCATGAGGAATGTGGAAAAGATTTTCTTCTACATGTGGTAAATACATCTCTCATAACTGACCTTTGGTAGCTAGCCAGGAGCCAAGCCACATCTGCACAAGTTCATCTTCTGTCCCACCAGTATGTCTCAGTTTGTCCTTACGTTTACTTAGAAACAAGGCTTGTGAAACTTTGGAATTTTGTGTGCCACTACCAGATGCTGCTCTTGGTTCAGACTTGCTCTTAGTTGCAAACAGATTCTTTAAGGGCCATTCCCGTCCATCAATTATTATCCTTTTTGAGAGTCAGACTCATTTTAAAAGAACACTCTACTGCTTGAAGAAAATAATTTTAATTCAGTGATTGCTTGATTATATAATCAGTTTTCAAGGTAGAAATAAATTTGGTCTAGGAAGCAGTGAGTGCCTCTTTGAAGAAGAAATAGGTTGATTTTTTTTTTTTTTTTTAAGGGAAGAAATAAGTATTTGCATTTGTTTGTCCACAGAGAAAAAGAAACAGTTTGAAATGAAGAGAAAAATGCACTACAATGAAGGAAGAAACATCAAACTGGCAAGACAGCTCATTGCAAAAGAACTACATGGTGAGGAAGAGGAGGATGATGAGGATGAAGAGATGCATGATGCTGCAGATGTGGAAACAATGAGTACAGAAGCTACCGTACATGGTGAGCTACTGATTAATTAAAAAGCACATCTAAGCCCTGGCATCCCTTCCAGCTGTTGGGAAGTGAATACACTCAGATGTGAGAATGCCTAGAAAGGGTACAGAGTGTATGTAGCTCTCAGTGAGCAATGCTGCACGCTGTCTTGATAGGTAGATTTGTAGCATGGAACACAAACCACCAGTGTTGATAAATAGCATGTAGGCTTTTGCTTGTTGTGATACAACAGAAAAGTAAGCATTTCTGCTTCCTACTGTTTTCCCAACGTAATTGACTTTTGGGTGGTGAAGTTGCCAGTATCCTTTTTAAGGGAAAAGCTGTAGTACCCAGCACTAAAAGCTGTGGCCACATGGGAGAGCCTGGCTTTTTGTTGTGGGTCAGTTCCCATTCTGCTCTCAATCCATCCTATAGCCAGCAATGGGAAACTACCATGAATGTTTCTTCTCTGTTGAGAGGACTGTATCCTAACTTCCTCAGGAAGAACATTGTAATGTACAACTGCTATTAGGCCTTCAGTACAGACTTGTCTTTGAACAGTAATGTTTATTTCTATAGTATGGGATAAGACTCTCAGCTTTTTTTTAGTGCAGCTACTGGAAGAAAGTCTGGGACTTTTGGGTTGGAGCTGTTTGTGAAATCTGCTTCAAGGCTGTCTCTTCGTAGGAAACTCATAAAACTATAAAAGCTGACATCTTTCATCTTTAAGCTTCTCTTTGGGTGAAAAGGGTAAAGTGTATAGTAAGTTTTAGATTTTTGTGGTGGTGTTCTGGTGAATAATTACAGTTCACTCCCTACCTCTGTGTTTAACAGCACTTGGAATAAATTTTTGACATTAAAAAAACATCTGTTGCTCATGAGACTGGTGATAGTGAAGTCTGTAAACCTCATTCATCTGTGGGTGGCAAAGCTATGAGATATTAGCATGGTCTGCAGACTTGGGAAGATGCTGCATGGGTTAACTTGGTTCACATTTGCTTTTCACAACCATGTGAACTAGGAACTCTCCTAAAATTAATTTAAATTCCACACAATAAAATGGTGATTTGCAAAGTTACGTGTTTAAGTTTCGTGGATTGCACATTTTAGTCCCATCGTTTATTACAGGGGGACTAATGCCTTCACAATTGCTCTGAAAGGGTCATTTGGTATGTGTCTGAGACCCATTACTGGACTGACTTCATCCAGTAACTTAACATATGCCTTATCATGGCTAATTACTAGAACTTCACTCTCCAGGGGAAAGGAGGGCTGCCATAGCCAACCGTATGACCTTTCTCCATGGCTTGAAGCTGCCATCTCTCTGCACTCTGATGTAAAACAGAGGCAACTCCGCTCCCCAGCTGCATTCGCCACTGGAAAGAAGGCACACCTTTGCAGCATTTTTCCATCTCTATTGTTGAAGTCCATTCCACCTTCCTCATAACCAGCTTCAGAGCCACAACTGGTAATTATCAATTTTAGACTGCTCATGGCTTATAGTTACAAACTGTCTGCCAGTTCATCAACCCATTGACTAACTGGTTCACCTCCACACCGCAGTGTAGAGAAATACTTTCCATTAACCTGATGTAGTTCTCAATTCTTCACTTTTCTGTCACCTTGATTTTTCATTATCTCCTAATCTCTGTATCAGCTATCACAGATTTTGGTCTCTGTCATTGATCAGCCCTTCTGAGGCTCACTACTGGTCTCACTTTTGTAGCAGCTGGTGAATTGAATGTCCTCAGACTGATCATGTGTGACTCTTTGTGGCAGGGTTGGCCAAAGTGTGATGGGATGTGGACACAACTGTTAATAAACCTCTCTGTCTTCTGCCATTGCCCACATTTTAAGAAGTTCCTACACTGAGATGAAAAATGTTCAGCAATATAGCTGTGTTAATGCCGACGTTTTACTAAAATAACCTTTTTCAGATTACATCTGTTTCTTACTCTCATCTGTATTCTGAGAGCACAGGAGAATTTCCTTATTCATAAATGTTAATTAGAGCTATGGAACACTTTTCAAATAGATGGTTTTAACACTTGGGTTTTTTGCTCATCTGTGCTTTTGGTCATGCTGTGCTTTTGGTCACATTAAGCACTTGAATATTTAAAACAGTATTTCAATTTGATTGTTTCCTCTGTGGAAGTAGATCAAAATACTATTAATATTCATGTTCCTGAGATTCCCTTGTTGGTACTGTAAGTGTGTGGAAAGATTATTCACCTGGATAGCTTTCAAAGATCTCTTTGACCTCAAATTGTGTTTTAAGTGCTTTCGTATAGAGCAGAAAAGGAAGAGTTGGGTTCTGCAGGAGCTGATTTTTGCAGTGCCTTGTTTTGGCTTCACTCTTAAGCTGGCTAATAGCCCTCACACTTTTAAACTGCAAAGGAAATGTCTTGGGTTTTCTGTGTGTTGTATTGTAGCTACAGTTTGATAAATTCTTCCATTTGACTTGAGTTCTTGGGAAGTTGTGGAGGTCGTGAGGTGATAACAGCTACCACTCACCAATTATGCCTGTCAGTCTGTGCGAGTGGGAGCTGGCACGCAGTGTCTTTTTGTTCCAATGCAATAACATGACTTCTGTAGCACTGATAATTACTGCAGGTAAAAGATGTGATGTAAGAGGCATTTCCTCGTGGTCTGTTGTGACTCCAGGGCTCCACTGGCTCCTGGGTTGTTTTTCAGGCAGTTTGAGACCCTCTTCTCACTTGGAAGTTTCTTTTGTCCATGAAGATCCCTTAAAGGTTCTGTGCTTCTCTTACCTGATGTTCCCTTCTACCCTCTAATCCTGTCTGTTCTGTATTTGAGTAAAACTAACAGTACTGCTCTAATCTCTACACTCCCCTTTCAAAGAAAGGGCTAAAGACTTAGGGCAGGTTTTTAAGAAGGCTCCTGTCAGACACCACCAGGTTCGCTAATCCAAGTTGCACTTCTTGGTTACAGACTGAGATTTCTTGCTGATTGAAATGAAGATGGCCAGTCCAGTCAGTGATGGTGAGAACTGTTCATATATTTTTGCCTGTCTTCATTGTGGCTACCAAATGTTTTAAATGGATGGGTCATTCCTTTCTTGCCTCAAGTGGCTGTACCTTATCCCATGCATATGGATTCTAGCAGCCAGGCTTTTTTTGTGGAAAATAAAGTAGGAGTTGCAATATGGCATGGGGGTTGGAACTAGGTGATCTTTAAGGTTCTTTCCAACCCAAACCATTCTATGATTCTATCTTTGCTTGCTTCAACATTTCAGCTTCTCTGGCTACTCCCTATTTATGACTCTGAACAACATAAATAGACTTTGCCAGCAGAAGTGACCTTTGTTCCTCTCCATAAAAACATCCTTTAGAAATTCCCTTTGAAATCACTGAAGGGAATATTCCTGATGTAGGTAAATTTAAGTATGATGATTTCAGTGCAGACCTGTCTTTACTTCTGCAACACAGAAGTATCAGCTAGAAGGTGTTTGCAGCAGTTCGGCTGACAAGCAGTAAGACTGTTGTTCTTTCTCTCTGGTTCATTTAGCTGTGCTAACCCTGCTCAGAGAGCACCCATCAGCTGAGCTGTCACTGATTGGGTGTGCCCTTTAGCCTTTGGTAGATAAAGAATACATTATGTTTTCTTAACCAGGGCAAGCTTCGCCCGAAAGATGACTTAAGTGAGAAGGCTGGGAGCACACACCAATTGGTTCTGCTAGCTAACTATGCTATTTGCTTGTTAAGGTTCATGTCACCAAATCTAACTCATGCACAAGCTTAACTGGTCTTTGAAAAATATTACCATTTTGATGTGGTATTCTTTGATCTTTACCTTCTGCCACTAATTTTTTAGGCACATACATATATATGTTTAGTGGGCTTTTTTGTATAAAAAGCACTAATGAGAAGGTGCTTTCTCTGATTTACTGCCGTGCTTTGGCTCAAAACAATGAGTTAACAACTTCCTGGAAACGCAGTAGACTGTGCTCCTTCTTGTGTAAAGCTGGGGGGGTTTGTTTTCAAGTGTCTCATCTGGAATTGAAATTTGACCTGGAAACTACATTTGCTGGTGTTCAAGAAACCTCATGTGTTAGTTCTTAATGGGTTAAATCCTCCCAGTTCCAGGGGTGGTGAGCACTCTGCACTTGGCGTGCTGAACAATGGTGTTGGCCATCTCTTGAGAGCATGAGGGTGAAGTAACTATTTTAGAAGTGTCTGCACTCTCAAACTAAAAGCTTATACGCTGCTAAGATGGGCTGGCAAGCATTACCTTTGGAGAAGCAAAGATATTTCAGGAGGATATTTGTGTGTGTTTTGAAAATATTCAGTGACTGTGAAGAATTATCTGTTTTTGTAATCTTTCTTACACAGCACATGTTACTCGTGACCAGCTGGAAAGTAGAGCACACAGCATAGAAGAAATCTGTCCAGAACTGTAACTGCTTGTCAAAGACACAAATATAAACATCGCTTCATGTTTTTTGCAATTAAGGCTCTTAAATGTTGAGAAGCATATCAGTTACAATGTTGTATTGCCAAGAATGTTAATTTTAGACTTGTCCATTAGGCAGAAAACACTGTCTAATTGATTTATTCTTGTGCCTAGTATTTCATGAAGAATACTGCTTCATAATCTGTTCAACCAGAATGGCATTCCCTGTATGTATAATGCTGATTATCTTGAGTGATGTACTGTTACTCTTGCTTTGAAACACTCACTATCTTTTGGTTTTTCACTATTTATTTGAGAATGTTCTAGATGTGGTGTCTCTTATCGAAAGGTCTGGGATTCAAGAGCCAAACGGTACAGCATATATCAGATTGACATGCAAGCTATTTATCAGATGTGTTAAGCAGTTTAAAAAGGGATTATTTAAGTCCTACAACTTTTTTGTAAAGTGTTGACCTGTTAATCTAGATTTCAGTATGTTATTACCTGCACTTCCCCAATCTTTACAACAAGAGCTGTATTATTTCTTGAGAGCGATGTTTGGAATCAGTTGTTAGTTTCTGACTAAAGCAGTACTAACATCTGGTGGAGGGAATGTTTGTACACTGGAAATGGCTAACTTGATCTTTGCATTTAACTGTCATTATCTCTTCCATCGGGACTGGCTGTTTTGTGGACCTCTCTTAGGCTTATTGTGAGAAGGTGGGATTTTCTCCAGCTTTTCTCTTAAAACCACGTCCACTGTCACTCTTCTGGCTCTTGTTCAAACATTTGGTTCTTTCCAGTTGCATGAACAGTGCTTGTGCTACTAGCACCTGAGGAAAAACACCCAGCCACAAGGAAATCCACATCAGGACTGTGAAGATGTGCTGAGCTTAGGCTGTGGCTGTTCTTTATTAAGGATAATTGCTGTTGATCTACTCATTTGGGGTTGGCAGCCCCCACACTGAAAACCACTGGTCTGTATCTTCCTATGTCTATTGCAACTTGCAGCAACTGCTTTTATAAAATGAAGGCTGTTTGGAAGACTAGAAGGGAAACTGCCTAATTCAAATACTTGTTTACAGTGTGGTTGTATAGCCCCCATAAAGAGGGATTCTGCACCTCCTAATTGCTGTAAGCAACTTCCCACCTGATGAAATTTGACTGGTGAATGTTCCAGCATTTAGAGTAGTTCCTGGGTTTTATTACACAACTGAAGGATACACTTAAGCTTTAGCTTGGTTATGAATACAGTGTATATCTTAATTTTGATCTGAATTTGATATGTTGCAAAAATCCATATGATTATATGGATCTATTTTAAAATGTCTTTTTTCTCCACTGTATATGTGAAGTTTGAATAAAGGAATGAAAGTTATTTTACAGTTACATGCATTCTCAAGTGTGAGCTTTCCTGAAGTCCCAGAGAGATTGAGTGAATAGGGTGTTAGGATGCTGTCCTTTATTTATCCAGGAATAATTCATTAGAATGGACGTATTGCCAAAGATACCTGTGAGTTGTGCTAACTGGGTGTTGTAGTGTGCCTTTCCCAACTATCTCCTCTCCTTAGCAGGTAACAGGGTAGTCAGTTGTGGGTTATTTAATCTAAGGTCCTGAATCAGAGTTAATAGCATTTTTTCACAAGAGTTGAGCTCTTGATTCAGACCAGTGTGGTGATGCTAATTTTTCAACATGGACAATGCTATTTCTTCTTGTATCAAACACGGTCACTTCTATAGAATAAGCAGGGCTAAGAGTTTTAGCATTTAGGTACTTCTGCCTCTGCAAGTCGCTCACTGTAGCTTTAAATTTGGCTCCCAAGAGTAGGATTTCAAAGCTCTAAGTTTGCACCCTTTCCATACCAGCCTGAGGTGTTCAGAGTGTTGGCCTGTGTGCCCTGAGCTGTGTTTCAGAGCGAGCAGCTGCTGTCCTGGCCAGCCCCAGCCGGGCAGTGCCGTCCCGCTGGGAGCGCAGCAGCGCCCGGCAAAGCCGCGGTGTGGCCGCGGCGTGTGGGTAACACAGATCTGTTCTGCGAGGCTGTAGAACAGATTACTTGTACTTGGTGATAAGTACACCTGGGTACTTTGTACCTGCAGTTAAGGTAGAGTCCAGCAGCAGCTCTTACCGAGCTAATGTCCTGCCCTCCTTACCCCCCACTGTCTGTGCCCAAGATCACTTTGGTGCTCAGTGGGGCTTCTTTGTACCCTACAGGGTCTAGAAAGCATTTTGTTTAACAAACTTTGCTAACTTCCAATGAAGACCTTTCCTATAATGGCTTCCAAATCCTGAATGAAATGAGTATGTAGCTTTTAGGGAGGTACAGTAAATAAATGCATGAGGAATGTATAGTAGGTCCCTTCATCAGTCAGATGATTTTGAGCTGAATCTCCTTTTTTCTGTGCCACCAAGCCCCTAAGTTCTAGTTTGATGCCATTTTGAAACTTGTTTTAGTTTGGGGTTTTATTAGAGGCTTTGTTCTCTTCATTCTCCTCAGTGCTAGCAAAAATTCTGTTCGTGCTGCTTCTTCATATTCCTCAGTTGGAGTGCAACCCGATGTCCCTGACACTGCTTTTAACTGAAAGGCTGGTTTACTTGGTTTTCTCCAGGCTTACACCTCCATGCATTTTAAAAGCTAAACCAGGCATGTTTTACTTTGCAGTAGCTACAGATACTCTATTTAGCTTTTTTTACAAAGGGATGTCTGATTTCCCTCTACTTGGGAAATACCAGTTATAGTTCCCTACTGAATGGGGACAAGAGGAGAAATGCCTTTTCTCTTTTCATATTGATGGGGACTTGGCTTGCATGCACATCTTTATCTTTAGGTGCATATGGTAAAGGCTCATTTGTACAGTACAGAGTGGTGTAAAGAGGAAACAAAGGGCACACAGCCCTTACTTAATGTGGACAGTGAGCTCCACAGCATCATCATTGTGAAGCACAGATTTAAGTCCTCAAGCTGCGTCCTGTTTAGAGAAAGCATTTGCAGTATGCTTCCAATAGGAAGATCACTTGCAAGTAAGAGCCTTAACTCTGTCTATAAAGTTTTTTTTGTGTTACTAAAGCTTCTTTCACACCAGGTTGTACACAGTTCATGGAAACTGCAGCTATTTTTTCCACAGCTCACTCCCTCGTGTTGCAGTTGTAAATCTCACCAGAACTCTTTGTTTCTGTAATATGCTTTTTGTGGTGTTAATTATGATTGCACCTCACAAATGTAATTACTCTGTTTGAAACCAGTGTTAAGTGTCACAATGTAAATAAAACCATTGTTTTCATTACGGCCTTATGGCAGTAATACTAATCTATTGGCTTTACTTCTTGGAGCTCCTCAGAAGAAACCAGCAGCTACTGTAAAGTGTCCAGGTATGTTCATAGATAGATTCTTAAACCAGTAGTGCAATTTCTTCATGACTGCAAGTGAGGAAATACTCTTCAGTGTAAGTTTTATATAAATCAGTTTGTGCACACTTTCAGGTTTGTTGACTTGCCTCGACCCGAGGGTGGATCTGGTAACCCCAATCCCCTTATGGGATCAGAGACCCGCAGTGTGCTGCAACCCTTCACGGGGACAGGACCGGCAGGGCTTGTTCCCTCTGATACAGCCCTTCAAAAAGGATTCTCGGGCAGAGCTTCTGCCCCAAACACAAACCCAAACCTGCGGTTTCCGCCTCTCCTCCCAAGACTCCTCGGAGTCTCCCTGGGTAGCACAGCCCTCCGGTTACTATCGCAGTGTGGAAATGAATCGCGCGGGGGCTCTGGGGGGTGTGAGCCCGTGTGTGTGTGTCTGTGTGACCCTCCCTGTGTCTCTGTGTCTGTGTGTGTGTCCGTGTGTCTGTGTGACCCTCCCTGTGTCCGTGTGTCTGTGTGTGTGTCCGTGTGTCTGTGTGACCCTCCCTGTGTCTCTGTGTCTGTGTGTGTGTCCATATGTCCGTGTGACCCTCCCTCTGTCCGTGTGTCTGTGTGACCCTCCCTGTGTGTCCGGGACACGCTCCCGCTCCCCGGAGCAGTTTCAATGTCGGACCCCGCATGCCCGGCCCGGCCCAGCCCTCTGCTCGGCCCGCCGCGCCCCCCAGCTCCCATTGGCGAGCGCGGTGTCAATCTCAGCTCCCCGACGGGGAAGCGATCCGTGCGGGGCCGCCGATTGGCTGTCTCCTGCGGCC
>VXBX01001194.1:279468-309285 GCA_013400415.1 Scytalopus superciliaris | reverse complement strand
CTGCCCCCCCGGAGGGGATGGGGGGGGTGCCCGTGGGGCAGGGGGTGCCCGTGGGGCAGGGGGTGCGGGGACCCCCCTCGGGCAGGGCCAGGCCGGGCCGGGCTGGGCGGCCGGAGCTCCCGGGGGGGCACGGGCGGGGCTGCAGCGCCCCGTGTCTGTGCTGCAGGGTCCGCACGGCGAGTGCCCGCCCTTGGGGTGCCGGCACCAAACAAGCCCCTATAATCTTACTTCCTGTTGTCAGACCAAGGCACGGACTCTTTTGTTTCTCCCAGTTGTCTGTCATTGCTCCAGGGTTGCTTCTGCTTACGTCGGGGAACTTTCCCCTTCATCCTTCCCTATGTTTTCATCCACTCTCTCCCTATATATTTTACACCACTATATGTACTCAACATAACCGTGTCTCTCTGTGAGATGTGTGGCCCGTCTGTGCTCCACACACCCACTCCGTGCCTGGTGTGACCCTGCCGGGCGGTGGAGACACAAACAGCTCCGTGAGGGATGTGTCCCTGCAGTGCCCCTGCTGCCCCGTGCTGAGCCCAGGCTCGGAGTGCCTGTGGCTCTGTGGCTGACACAGGCTAGATGAGCTCTGACTGTTGAGGGAAGCACTCCTGCTCTTCCTCTGCTCCCCCGCTCTGTGTTCACGCCTCATTTTCGTATCAGCGTTACCAACCCTGTGGTTCTGGGATGTGGAGGAAGTTGGAGGAGAAGGGTTGAATGGCTTACCCTTGGCAGAAGTTGGAGTTCCTGTTCTTGCCTCCTTTGCTTCTGTCTCGGCTGCCAGCTGGCTGCTTCTGCCATGTGTTTTTTTGGTGACTGTGACATGTATTGTTGGATCCTTCACTGAGCTGGGTGCTCTGGCAGAGGAGACTGGAGCGTTCTCTGCCAGGTTAGTGCATTAAGTCAGCATTGCAAGGGGTGTGAAGTCCCTTAGAGCTAGGGGAGGAGGGAGAGGAAACTTCACCACCTGAAGCAAGGCTGGAGGAAGGCAGTGGGAAGTGAGACCTCCCCCACGGCAAGAGGGAACTCAGCTGCCCCACAAAACTCTGCCCTGAATTGGATGTGTTTGCTAATTGCGTGTGTTTTCTGACACAGTTGTGTTTACTGCTGGTCCATCCCATTTAGTGACAGTGTAGTTGTAGGTTGACTTAATTTAACCACAGAACTATACCATTAATTGCACTTTTAAAATTGCTGATACCTGCTAAAGTACTAAATACACTCAAGAAAACAAGAAATTGTGACTAAAATTTGTGAGCAGAAATGTGCTGCTGTTTATTCAAGTTAGGACATACTAGTTCATTTGAACTCACTTTGTATCATTCTCCTTTTTACCCTCTTGATTCCTTTTCTTCAAAGAAAGAAACTGGGGAAAACCCCATGTCAGGGTCCTCTAGTACTTCATGGTCTTTCTCCCAGTCTCTGATACTACCACATTTGAAGAAATTGCAGAAAACCTTATGGTGTCATCACTTGGTGCCAGCAAAACATCCTTCTAACCTTCAACTGTTAGGAAGTGGCTAAAATCATGAAGCAGAAGTCCTGTGGTATTTCTGAAAAAGCGTTCATATCTCTTACTATTAGTCATGGATATTTGCTGTTAAGATTTTGGTAATTTTTAGCGTTCATGTGAATTACCCAACCCATACACTAGAAACCCTCTGAAGGCAGGTTACTGCAGAGGTTTTATTGAGGGGTGGTAGAGATGCTAATGTAGAGCAAGGTCGTGACAAAATCCTTATGTTCTTGCAGGGAGTAGAGTGAACATAAAGCACCTTTTTGTGCTGTGTTCCTTGTAGCAAAGCAGAGCTGCAGTTTTCTCCTGACCTTGCTGAGCAGGAGGGTGTAGTCTCCCTTGTTCCCATCAGTATACCTGTTGGAGCAGTTAAATAAACCAGTTGGGAGGCATATGGTGTACAGAAATGTCACAGGTTACTTTCTTATGGTCATGAAGAGATTTGGGAGGATGTGGGTGAATCAGAGTTCCTGAGTCACCAAATCCCTGTTTTCATAGGGAACTATTTAAATCTTTTAAAACATACTACTACAGACAACTTCAGACACATGGCTTCTTGCTTACCTGTTTCTAGTGAAGTTCATGTTGATCTCTTTTGCCTCTGAGATTTAATTTGGCCCCAAATCACAGAAACAAAGATGTGTTTCCTTGCTTGAATTGCATATGAGGGGAGCAGGGATTGTAGCTGTTGAGCCCTGATATGGTATTAGGTAGTAATGGCTATAGAAGTTCACATCAGAAGTATGGTGGATTGTTTCATAGTAAGGCATGCTTTTTCTTTTCCCCCAAGCAGATGCTAAAGAAGTCTTTGAGTTATAAAGCCTGAAGCAATAATGGCTTATTTACAAATCGCTAAATTTGTAAACTTAGGACATAGCAAATCAGCTTGGGTTTGGGGACTTGGCATTTAGAAACTGATTTTGAAAGTAGTGAAAAAGGCTGTGAATTCAGGCACACTTTTGCAATTATAATCATGTTTGTTTCTAAACCTACTTTGAACGTATTCTCACTGAAATCACATGCTTTTCTGTCATGATCACCTCTTAAAATATGGACAGACGAAACATCTAGCAAGGAAATGCGTTTGCAATTCTGCTACAGTGTGTTTGTGACTTCCCATCAAATGAAGAAGTTGCTTGGGGAGGGACCTTGGAACAGTCCTTGAGTAGTATGAACTGAGCTGTGCTGGCATGTTCAGTGTATATAATCAGGAATTCCTGGAGTAGTTTTTGATATGCAAATAGCATTGTGAAATAATTCTTTCTCCTTTAAACAATGACAGTTTAAGCTTCAGAGTTTAGTAGAGCAGGCTTTTACATGGCTGTTTCATTTTCATTTTTTCTTGAACTAAGGAACATTTTCTCTCAATGAGTAAGGTATGCACTGTGGTAACAACATGAATCACTCTGCAGTTAAATTATTAGAAAGGAGAAGCAATTGTAAGTGATGTGGAAATAACATCTGCTCTAAGTAGCAGTTAGCAATCTTGATAAACAGCAAATAATAGAAAAAGCTTGTGATGTGTGCAATTGTAAAAGTCCCTATGAAAACCTTTGGTCTGAGCCAATCTTTAAAAATGCATCAGTAAAAAGATGTGTGTTTTTGAGATCATTTCTGTGCCTTTATCTGTCACCGTTGCTGAAGTTCTAATTTTTTTTTATATTTAAATCTCTATTCACTTCCTGAGACCTCAGCTGCAGAACAGATGATGAGTGAATGAGGTAGATGAAAGAATATAAATGAAGCTGTTGCCCGTTTTTAGTAAAGGTATTGGTGGGTAGTTGCTGAGTAGAACTGGTGGCTGTAGGGTATTCCCTTCCAAGGGACTCATCTGAGGAGTCTTCCATTTAGAGTGAGCTACAGCATTGCTCTGGGAAGGCAGGCCTATCTTGTAAGACTGGCTTGTCACTGGAGTCCCCTGGTGTGTGCTGGTTTGCTTTGTCTGGGGCTGGGATTCTGTCTGAGTGGGGCCACCTGAGGGGCACCTTGTGCCTATGTGGGGAATGAGGCTCAATAAGCCACTCATGCCACTTTATGGCTTTCTAGCTGTATGATGTGATCTGTGATACTTCTTTGATACTGTGTAACCAGAGGTTAGTAACTAAGCATTTGTTTCCCGGGTAACAGGAAGCATTTTGTCACTTAAAATATGAGTAATATAAGCAAGTGATTTATTTAACCTATTTGGAATAGGTCGTGTTCACTACTCAGAGAAATTATTCTAAGTGTATGCTTTGGTCTGATCGTTGCTTTCTGAGGCAAATGTAGAAATAGGAACAGGAGTAAAGTTCTCCCTTTGGTGTTGAGTTCCAGTGGGAAGGTGCTGCAGGGCAGCTGCTTCCCAGCCTGCCACGAGTGGCAACACACCCCTCGGGTTCAGGCTGTGTTTATAGCACGGCTCATCCGTGTGGCTGTGGCTCAGCTGAAATCACTGAGGCTGCTGCGGGCAAACTCAGCCACATTTCCAGTGTCAAGAGGTATGTGACCAAGAACTCTGCGTACAAAATCTGTTTGCTTTGCTCAGACTTACCTACGTGTTTTAGGACAAATTTCCAAAGAAGTGTTTAGTCTGGTCTTTCTGTCCTTGGTGTTTGGGATGGAGGAGCAAGTTTGTAACTTGGCAGGGCAGGGTGGAAAGTATTGCAGAAGAACAGGGAAAAAAAGATACAGTAAGTCAAAAGAGAAAGCTGCCAAGCATTTGCTTGTAAGTTTGTGTTTAGCATTTTGCATATTTATGTGGTTGTTAGTGTTTATAACTTCCACGGTATGTGACTGTAGAACTGCACTTTTCGTAGCTGAAGTGAGTGACATGGAGGACAGTCTTGGCAGGGTGCTGGTGAGTTACACGTGTACAACATCCCTGTCCCTGCTGCTGGGCTTCTGATGGAGTTAGTTAAACTGAGTGATCCGAGATTTCTAATTCCTCACTTTTGTGGGGATTGTAGTGACTGTGCTGTTCTACTGAAGCTCTAGCCAATGATTTATTTATTTTTAAATCTGTAACTATGCCTTTCAAATGTACGTTAAGAAAATGATTGACCTAAAGAAAGGGGAGTGTATTTGAACACAGTGTGCAGTGTTAGAGCATTTTCTTCTAGGGAAATCATTCAAGAATAAAAAAGGTCCCTCTCAAATACATCCTTCCTAATGGAGATTAATGTGTCCTGAAATCAGGTCATCTTTGCTTGGTTAGTGAACCTAAATTTTAAAAATAATAATAATAAAAAATAAGTCAGCTGTCACAATTAGGGTTTTAAATGGTGATTCTATTTCTTTGTTGTTTGATTATGATTTATATTAAGTAACAGCAAACTGAAAAGTCTTAACTATATCTCAGATTGTGAATAGGAATGTAAAATGTTAATTTCCTTGGTTTCATCTTTTTTTGTTTTTATCTGGGAATGTTTAGAAAACCCCACACTGAGAAGGGAGCTTTCAGTGGAAGCAGTAACAAAATCTGCAAGTTATCATAACGTGGCTGCAGCACAGCAGCAGGGTAGTTGCTGAAGAACTGATGTTAATTAAGCCTGTGCAACTGATCTTTAATGAGTACTTGCAGAATTAGAAGGACAGCATATTTATGTGTGCGCAGTGGAGCTGTAATTACACAAGTCCTCACAGCCATTCAGGTTTTAAATATAGATTTGAAGAGGTTTGGTTCTTTAGCCTGGAGTGCCTCATTTATGTTGGCTAAGCACATCTCATGTAATTACATTAAGAGCTGAAGTTATGGAGATGGTAGTTTTACACTTTTTTGTTTGGGGGGATGGGAGAGGAATGTCAGTGTTAAAATCTCTGGAAAGTAGGGTTGGTAAAGAGAATATTCACTAGGAAGGAGGCAACTGTAACATAGAAATCTATATCTTGGGCTAGGTGGAGTTTGTGTGGCTTTATTTTTTCCTGTACACATTTGTGAAATTGTTGACCTCTGAATAGCAAATGTGCTGATTTCAGCTTTGTTAGCAGCATCCTGTGATCTTTTTTCAGGCATAGCTTCTTGACAACCTTGTACTCAGAACCACATTATTTAGTCAGCATTTTTCCTGTTCTTACTTCATGCAGTGAACAAAATGACTTAAATTATTGGTAACTTTTTACTAGAGTAAGTAATTCTAGAATTTTCCCAAAGCAAGCTCTGTCCTCATGACCTGTTTTGGAAGAAAAAGGAAAGGAAAATACCTAATTTTCATTTACTACAGAAAAGTTCCTACTGAAATTAACTGTTTACAGAGCCAAGAACCCTTTGCCTCAGTCTTGATGCAGGCCTTGCTGCCTGAATCAATTAGTTTAGGATCTCAAAGAGAAGCAAATGCAGAAGTATCATGTTTATGTGAGCAGGAAATAGAAGAATAAATTCTGAGTAATTTAGGTTCTTTTTTTTTTTTTTGCCTCTCACTTTTACATGCAGAATTCAGTTTAAGAACATGTATAGAAGTTTAAACTGTGTAAATGCATTTGTGATCTTTTTGAGCAGATACTGTGCTGCCTGTTTGAGGTTTGGGTGTTCCTGTGAGTTTAGGTAACGATTAAGGTGCCTTGCTTTTTGCTGGTGGCAGGTTTGAAAGCAGCTGTCTGCAATGGAAGTCCGTGAGGAGAAAATGCAGATTTAGCATGTGAACTGTAATGTTATTTTAATACATGCGTGAGTTTTCCGTACTTCTCTGTGCAACAGTGTGAATCCTGGTTTTGTTGCCACTCTTTTATATGGTCAAGAATATAAGAAATATTAGATATATTATGTTTATAAACTCAGCAGTTTTAAGCAGTCCAGTAGACTAAAACATTGCTTTGCCTTCCTGATAATCTCTTCAAGAGGATTTCTTGTGCATGTGGCAGAATAATTACTTTATGGGTAACATTTACTTTGTGAATATTAATAGCAGCCAGGTCCCAGACCTGAGTAATTCAGTTGTGTCGTTTTGGTGCAGTGCAAAGAACCCATGCCTTTGTGAGGGAGAAATCTAATTTATGGGGTGATGTCCTCTATGCATTTTCAAACGGACAAGACACAAGGTTAGACTAAGAAAATAATTTGTTGCAAGATAGTTCCATTGAGTGTTTTGTGAATGAGAGGAGGTTTTGAAGAGAGAAAATGGCTGTCAGATGGCTGGCAAACTTACTTGTGTGGAATGGGTCTTTCTGTTTGATAGTCTGAACTTTCTGTTTGATATTCTAAGACTCTAATGGTATTCAGGCACAATACTCTTCAATAATTTCTTTATAGTTCACGTGTCAATAGTAATGGACATTTAAATAGTTGTATTGTGATTTTGGATTAGAGTCTGACAGTTGGTGCACATGCACAAACTACCTTTTTCATTTGATGAATTTCTGATCTGCCTTCAGTAACAGTCATTAAAGGAAAACCTCTGCTGACAGTTTTGTATGAATAAACATAAAGCAGAGCTAGTGAGAGTTTGCATGATGTGATTTTGAAGTTTCTAAGCTGGATATAATACAAAGAGAAATTGGAGAAGCCACGTGTAGTGAAATGTATTCTGTCTGATAAAATTTAAAAAAACTCCATATTCTATGCAAGACAATTTCATATTTCCATCTTTCTTTGTGCCAGATGTTAATTTAAGTAGGAACATGTGGATATCAAACACACTCAGCATTTCTGTACATTTTAAATATCCTAGTTTTCAATTACTAGTGATCTTGTAGTTATTTTTTAAAGATATGGATAACATGTAATGCTGTAGATCAGGTAACAGATTTTAGTGTATTGATATTTAGAATGGCATGTTCTAGAAGGAAATTTGAATAAAATTCAATCCTTTGATACAAAGGAAGAGCATGTTGTATTTAGACTTGGACTTCTGGCCATGAGTGTTTTCCCTTCTGCCTGTCAGGAAAGAGGTGTGGAATTCACGCTGGAAGATGGGGTTTGGTGTTCTACTATAAGGAGGTGCTGAGCCTTTTCTGTCCCTGTCTGGGGGTCTGAGCAGGGCTCCCCCTCTGCTTGGCACAGCCGTGGTGGCTGCTGTGAGTCCCTGCTGGCACTCCCGTCCTGCTCTCGGCTGCCTCCCGACACTCCAGCTCTCCAGTGGCTCCCCTGCTGCTCCCGCTGCTGGTCACTGGGCACTAATGGGTGTCTGAACGTTGCTAACTGTTTAGATAGGAAGGTGCAGCTTGTGTTTTGTTTGTAGTGCTTTGTGAAAGTAATCAGACTCGGCTTTTGACTGGATTCATGTGGTAAACTTCAGCGTAAGGAACATGTGGTGTTATTACAGTATCGTTGGTTTTGTGTAACTTGCTGTTGTTAGTATACTTTGGGTTTAAGACTACTCAAGTAAGAACTAGGCCGGTGAAGAAGCAAAATAATGTAGGTGGAGCAGTGTTGGGCCTTGTGATCTTAACTGGCACTAGGAAAACACCCTATAAAGACTCAACTGCTCATCTAGAAATGTAGGTTATATCTTGTCTTTCCTAGACTTGTCCTGTTCGTGTAAGTTGGAGTTCCTGTCTGTATAACGTGTTCAGTAAATAATGACATAGGCCCCTTCTTTCTTAGCTTCCTTAAACAGGAAAAGTAGAATTCATCTCATCTGCTGTGTAGCCATCTCTCTTCTTAAGGCAGATCTTAGGCTTAGGTTCTTTACAGCTAATAATCTTCATTAAGATTTGATCCCAAGTGCCTCTTGATTTGTTTCAGCCGTATGTGTCGGGATAAGGTGAACTGCACCCTGGAAATCAAGTGTTTCTGCTCTGTCATTCCCAAAAGTGCTTTACATGACTAACTGGGGTATCTATGTGTAGATACCAGTATTTGATCAGATAAGGCACACTACAACAAGAGAACAATTGCATTGGCTTTGCCAGACAGAGTTGTCATTGAGGATAAAAACTATTTAGGATGACTGAGGAAACTGATGTTTCATTGAGGATGCAGCTTCTGACTGAATCTGTGTGTTGCTAAATTGGAGTCTGGTTAAAGGGACTACACACATGTACATATCCTCTTTACAGGATTATTCTCCAGAAGAATCTACAGGATTATGCTCAAGAAGAATCTACAGAGAATGATTTTTAAAATTAGTCATTTAACTTCCTGGAGTACTTTCTTTTATCAAATGTCTAATTTTGAAGAACATATCTGCTGATTTATTCTAGTCTACTTGATTTATTCCAAAAACAATGATGAAAAATGACAAAATAAAGCATTAAATGTGCTTACTATTGCAAAATATCTACTATATTGTGAGTATCAATCTTGCAAGATTTTGTTTGAAAATGTTTGCAGTTGATTGGATATGAAAAGCCTTTAATATGTAATAATTAAAATAAATGTAAGCTTCTGTTTGGTTGAAAAACAGCTTACCTGCAATTAGCTTGGATAGATGAATGAAATCCTGTGGTCTTTTAAATCTCTTGATGACTAAAAGTAGTGGGAGCAAGGATACTACATGTACTCAACATTTAAACCTCTTCCAGGGCTGTGGGTGTACCATATGCATTTTGTAGTTTTGATGTTACCAAGTTCCAAATGCTTATTTTTTAATAGATCACCCATTATCGTTTGAGAGGGATGAAGAGGAAAGGAGACTGGCCATTCCAAATGTGCTAACATTAAATTTGAGGCAAACACCGCTGCACTGTGTTGTCCTGCTCTAACACTTATGCACCCTCTTGGTTTGAGGTTGGATTTATTTGACTGGGCTGCTTCAGTGCAAAGGCATAAAGGGCAAACCAACTGTTTTTTGCAGTATGAGGGAACAATAAAACTATTCATTTGCTTGTAGAATGCACTTACGGTAACAGAGTTGCAGATGGTTGTATGTGTATTCACCTAATAGCTAAATACAACTTTCAGGATCAGAATTTGTCTATTACAGCAAAGCTGCAGCCTCCTCTCTGACTGTCAGATAGAATGTTCTGCTTTTGTGAAAGTGTATTACCAAAATACTCAGCTTTTGAAACAGACAAAAAGGGTAAATACTTGCTGAGGACTCAGTCTTCATAGCAAATCTGGAACTTCCCTTGGGTTTCGGTGAAGAAAGTCCACCCGGTGTAACTGGAATTGTAGACAGCTAAATGGTCCTTAGCTATTCTGGAACGTGGCAGGCTCTGGGTACAAAAGCTTTGCCAGCTTATGGTGGCTTGGACACAAAAGTGCTCCTCCATCTCTGGGATAAGGTATGGGTTAGCAACCAAGGAAATTACAAACAGAAAGGGACAGATATTCCCTTACTTTTCAAGGCAAACACAAGATTCATAACAAGATTATATGATATCTTCCTGTTTAATTACACAGTATGCTGACCCTCCAGTTGCCTCTACTTTACCCAAGGTTTTCTGTGCGGGTGGTTAAGTCTTGCTGTACCAGTTCTGAGCATATTGATCTTCAGAACCCTATCCTGGAGGTATCTAGTGACATTTACTCTTCCTGCATTGGCCACAGTTGAGGTACAAAATGGGTATCTTTCCAAATCTGGGATTAATATCTTCAGTCTTCTTATGATTGCTATTACTTAGAGCTTTTAGAAAGGAAGTTGACATGACTCCTTAGCTGGTAACTCCGGATCTTGAGGCTAATAGGGTGTAGTCTTTAGATGTGCTATCTTGTATCTTTTGCAGCTGGTTACTTGTTGGTTATAGTTATGGCTCCACTTCCTGGCCTTACTACATATTTGAGTTTTCAAACGTTGAAATCCTTCATTCCATCTGCTTCTTCTGTGTTCAAGGTTCTGTGTAGTTGCTGAGATTTAAAAGGTTAAAGCAGCTCTGTGATGTTTGCAAATTTTCAGCAACAAGAGGTTTCTGCACAGTACCATCAGTTTCTTGAGCTTGTTTCTGCTGCCTTTTTTTTTTGTTGCAACATCTTGATACTATAGTCCTGCCCCCTTATCTGATAGTAAGGCCTCATAAAAAGGTTTTGACTCCTTATGTGTTGGAATCAAGTAGTCAGAGTTGTGGAGGACATGTATTGTGATGTGTTGCATTCTTATCGACTTGCAGTGTAATCAAGTTCTTGTCTGTGAAGTTTTCATGGTCACCATTGTGTCCCCATCTTGTTAACAGCTGTCTCATGATGAACAAAACGCTTAAGTTGAAAGGTGAAGAAAATCCTGCTGCTCAAGCTCTTTGTGGAGGAAAAGTGTTGCTGATTTCCTGCTTAGGCTTGCTATCAGGCTCTCCTGGGATGAAAGCAAGCTTAGGAGAAAAATATTAGGCAACAAAACTACTGGGAAAAGAACACTCTTAGGCATTTTTGGCAATTCACTGCAAAAGAGGAATGAGAGAAGAAGCTTGAGAATTTAGGACCAGCATGGAGCACACAAGTCCTTACAGACTGTGTGTGATATGTTAAGTGCTGTTGCAAGTTTAGTGGTAATCAGTTTGACTTCCAGCCATGGATAGAACTTGTTCATTTTTGAGAACTGATTTGCTTATAATGTTCAGCCATGTGCAGTAAAGCAGTAAAGAGCAAATGAAGTAAAGCATGAGTCTTAAAAGGATTTGTCCTGTTTCTTTATTATATCAAGGACCGTATGAATTATTGAGGAGAAACTAAACTTTGTAGGTGAAAACAACCTTAAAAAGTGGTACCTACAAGCAGACCTCTGTTTTAATGATTCTATTAATTTAGTAAATACCCTTGCTTTATTTCATTTGATTGTTCTATAAGAGGAGAAGTCTGACTTGGGAGAAGTAGGAGAATGGCACTTCTAATATTGAGGACTTGTTTCTTTTTTCTCTAGGGAAATTTGAAATGCAGGTAGTGCTTGCTGTGAACCTGAAAACTTGGCTTATTCATCAACATAATAATCTTCTGTTCAGGAAATGCATTTCCATATTTCAATCCACCAAGCTCGTTGAAAATTTCTAGGATTTCGGGATGGAGATTCACGTTTCTGATTAAAAGTCCTTCTGTTCGTATAGGGCATGTAGAAGTTTTTCCAGCCTGTTGATAAAATGTTTTGTGACAATGACTGAAAAATTAATAATGCAAGGATTACTAGCCTGAATGAGGAATTTTAGCATGTCAGGGAGTGTTCATCATCTGTTCCTGAGTATAGAGGGACTCTGTGCCAGCAGGGAAAAAACTCTGCACTGCCAAACCAGGACTTCAATGGGCTCTATGACAGGCTGCAACAGTGTTCTTTCTTCAGATCATATTAATGGTTATGACACATCTCATAAGTTGTAAAACTCTTCTATCTGTCCATGCTGGTGTCCAAATATTAGGCCTTATTGTTCAGTGTATGGCTTCTTTGTCTCTCAATAGGTCATGTTTCTTTTTTAGTCTGTGGCTGTCTGATGCCATTATACATGTACCAGCTGTATTCCTTGTTAGTATTTTGGTTAAGATGCCTCTGCATACCTTTTTATATCTCACTGTAGATGAAGGAAATCAAATGAAGTACACAATGAGCAGTTGATATGCTGGAGGGTAGGTCTGCTGTTCAGGAGAGGGGGTGAGAGGGGGGAGAGAGAGATGAGACCAAATAAGTGAGCAATTATAACATCTTCTGTGGTTAACTGGTATTTTAATTTGCCTTTACATCGTACTTGTAGCCCATAGTCTATCCTCTGATTAATGTCTACCATCCTTTTTGCTATCTATCACCTGACAGGCTCTGACATTTACATTCCTATAAATCATCAGGTCCATGTTCTTATCATGCACTTATGGATCTCATCCTATTACAGCTTCTTCACGTTCACTAGTACCTTTTTTTTTTCAAGCTGTCTTTAAGGTGTAGTCGATGTTGTCTGAAGGGAAATGTCGTCTGCAGTGAAGTTCAAGTTGTGCATTGAGGAGCTTTTCTGCATAGAACATGTGCAAGTAAGAGAGCTGTGTCTTTCCAAGAGTTGAGGACAAGACATTAGCAGTAATGCTTTTGAAATTGCTACGGTGAAAATCAGTTATTTCCATTTCATGAGTCCAAATACATGAATGTATTCAGAAGGCCCAGACTGAATAGCAGTTGATTTTGTGTACTTGTTGCAGTTCTTCTGAAAGTATGTTCAAGAGGTGAATTGAAACTTTCCTCAATTAAAATTTAAAAAAACCAAACCCAAACTATTGGAAAATACTTTATTACTTTATTATTAGTAGTATTCTTATAGTGACTTTTAAATTCTAGAATTAACG
The DNA here is from genome assembly GCA_013400415.1 of Scytalopus superciliaris. NCBI lineage: Eukaryota > Metazoa > Chordata > Aves > Passeriformes > Rhinocryptidae > Scytalopus > Scytalopus superciliaris. The sequence continues at coordinate 296,671 of VXBX01001194.1, read as the reverse complement.
ATAATTAATGGTTAAATATCTACAGCACCTTTGACTTCTCCAATTTGTCATTTGTCAGCATCTGATTTGTGATGATTACTGATGCCAACCTCCTCACTTTCAGAAACACAGTCTAAAAAAGCAAGCCAGAATATAATAAATGACTGAGTGAAAGATAAAGGCAGGATGTGTTCTCGCTGGCAGTTAGGTGTTGTTTGAAGAAGAGCTGACTGGAGAAGCACTGGCAAGGCAACCACTGCTGCTGTTTTGCAAGAGCAAACATGCCAAGCAGCCCCTGTCCATGGCCACGGTGTGCTTGGTGTTGTGGTCAGCAGCGTGTAGTGGGTTAGTCCAGACTAAGTTGTTTCCTTAGCATGTGTCTGCAGCTTCTCTTTTTTAAGGAGAGTTTAGCCTTCATCAGTCCGTTTGCTTCCTGGGATTCTTGAAGTACATTAACCTTGAAGAAAGTCTTTCACTGGTCACTTATGGGGAGTGCCGTGATGGATGTCAGAGTTCAGCTGCCCTTTGCATCCGCTGGGCTGGGTAACTGGTGACATTATCCTCATTTGAAAAGGCTGCTAAGCCAGGTCCTGAGTTTTCTTCCAACATCTCCTGTATTCCTCCTGCTCTGCAACTGTGCGGGAAGCTGCATCAGGCAAACTGAACCGTGTTTTGGGGAGCGCTGGAGGAAAGGAATCACAGCAGAGGAAAGAAACACATTCCTGAGAGTCCTCATTACAGAGCATGAAGAGTATGGCAGACTGCTCATTTATACAAGTTGTCCTCCACCCTTAAGCAGCTGTTCTGGGTTTGTGCATTGCCATGCAGTGTTTGAATATCTTGGGAAGCCACAGATGTTTGACTTTGACTCATATACTGTGGCTGATTTGATCCTGATTCCTAATGCTGGAGCCTTCTGGCTGAGATCGCTCTGACGCAAACCTTGCTCCGAGCTCCCACTTCGCTAAGGAGCAACAGCTTTGTTACATGTCAGGTCTGGCACTGGGTCCTCAGCTGTTTCACCACCACTTCCTGTGTTTATAGCTGGAGGTTGTCCTGGCTGTGGACATGACATTTACTCAGAATTATGACACTTTTCTGTGAACTTTATTCCTGACACAGATGTTTCAGGGAGAAATGCACCTTTATAATCTGTGGCTTCAAAAAGTGTTATGTTAAGAAAAACAAGGATAGAATTAACATAGAACTCAGATCAGTTGTCTTCAATGTATTGTTAACCCAGTATGAAAACCATTTTTGTGACTAGATGGTACACATAACTGGATATATATGTTTGTATTCTGACAATCTGAGGGCATCCTGTGTTGTGCTTGTGCTTGTAATCCAGTGCTGGATTAATACTGTGAATATGTTTGTACAATAGTAACTTCTACCAGTTTTTCTGTGATGGAAGCAGTGAATTTCTGTGCAAAGAAACATGGAAATGACATGGGATTTGACTGGAACCCAACAGCTGTTTGATCCATATTGAGCTGTAGGGTCCAGATATGCCATCCCTCCATTATGTGGCAGTGGTGGGAAATAGCCCAGAGAACCAGCCTCAGAGGGTTTTGGCATTTCAAAGATTATCTGCAGAGAATCAGGTGGTAAAGGGACTGTATGTCTTCTTCTCCCATGATATTACTTTGCTTAATACTTCTGTTTTTTTGACCTGCCCCTCATCTTTCCAGTCTTTTGATCTTCTGTTATTACTTCTTTCAATTGAGCTTATTCTGTCTTAAAATGTTCCTCTTGGAATAGAGCTTTAACTGCTGAGCAGATGTGTTGTCTTCATTCTGCCTCTTCTAACTGCCTTTATCTCTCTTCATCTTGAATCATAGACTTCTAGCTCATTAAGTCCTGTGGAGCTGGAACTCCTTGCTGGTTAAAGACACTAAAAAAATAATATTGCTATCAGATCTTGCTGAAGTTCTGTAAACAAGCTACTTAATCATGCTTTTATGTTAATGACAGAGGAACAAATAAACATTTGTTGCACTGTGATTATAAACAAACAAACACAAAATTGCAGTCTAAATATTGATATACTTTTCCTTCCTTTGGTTTGTCAGTGTGGGTTTTTTTCTCCTTAATGCTTTCTGAAACATTATCCAGAGACTTAAATGGAAATTAATCATTTATAGAAAAAAATAAAGAAAGTAAAAGAGAAATTGATGTTGCCTGAAATCCTTCATAGTCTGAAGCTAGAGAAGAGGAAGAAGCCAAAGTGTAACTGCAGGAATGTGCTTAGATATAAAACCTGGGGTATAACTGTGGGAATGGATTTGGATACAAAAACTGGAATGTAACTATGTGCAGTGAAATCTGCAAGAAGCTGGGAATGTCATGCTCAGTGTTTGAGATCTGCAGGCAGTGTTTTTCAGAACTATTCTTGTAAAAAAACTGTTTTTCCTGAGTTTGAGGCCTGACCCAGTCTTTCTTTTTTTTTTCCTTTTTCTTTTTTTTTTTGGTTGTTGTTGTTTTGTTTTGTTCTTGGCTTGTGCTTATGTGAACTAGGATGGAATTAGCAAGAGACAGTAAAGCTGTGGTTCTGCGTAGTCTCTCCTGAGTGGTGAAGTTGGCTTAAGAAATTCCTGCTCCAAGTTGTACTTCCCTGCCTGTGTAACTTTTTCCAGGAAGAGCTGGGTTTTTTTTTGTAGGACTGAAATGTGAACTGTCTGTTCCAATTTTCCAAAAATCATTACAGAAAACTTCCTATTACTATTTTTTTCTCCCCAAAGCAGGCCACTACTGATAAACAGTGTGGCTCCATGAGCAGTTATGCTGGAATGACTGAAAGAATGGGTGCCCTGTGATGGTACAAGGGCATTTGTTGCCAGAAATCAGTACATTCAGGCTCTCAAGGCAATAGCCTGATGAAGCAGCAATGTTCATGGACTCTGAACAGAGTGTCACCCATCCTCAGTCTTCTGTTTTCTCAGGTAGCAAGAAGGAAGGAGGTGTCAAATGAAACACCAGCTTTCAAGTGAAAAAAAGGTGGTAATTTAGCAATGCCCCATGAAAACAGCTTTTACTGGCAAGTAAAATTTGACTGGCCAGGAAGATTCAAGCGGTCTAGACTAGAGGTAAATGAAATAAACAAGTGTGCCATCCAGACTTCCAGCAAGTCAGCTGACACGTGGCAAATGCTGTGTTTTTTCCTAATCTCATTGCAAAGTCATTCATGAAATGCAGGTTTGGGCCAGAAGAGTCACCAAAAGAGTTACTTAAGAAATTTCACTCAGACTTTTAGTTTCTTTCCTTTGTCATTTTCTTCAAACATATAGACTACTGGCAATACAAGAATAGAGGAAACCTATTTCCATGTGACAAATATTAGGATTAATAAAATTTTGTCTCAAATCTTTATCAGTAAACTATGTTTTATCAGTGATGTAGTTTTTCTTCTTTTTACTGTCAGATTTCCTGCAATTCTTGTAGTTCTCTAAAATGTATGCCGTTTTGTAGTTGAAATTCAAGTAAGACTGTGAGGGCAATCAATGAGTCAAATGAAGGTGTCCCTGCCCCTTCCCCCCAGTCCCAGAGTATTTTTGGGTAAAGTTTTAAAGGAAAACACTTTTTATGCTTGCAGGGCAGCTTTAGAAGAAGTAGAAGGAGATGTGACAGAACTGGAACTGAAACTTGACAAGGTAAGCTTTTTAATTCAACAGTGTTTGTTCTTAAAAATATCAAAAGATGTGTTTACGTTTCATTTTAAAGTTCGCAGCTGGGAAGTGGCAGTGGCCAACCAAGCCCTCAGCTCTCACAGAGGGAAGGGATCAGGGCCGAGGGCACAGCTGGGGAGCCCCGAGCTGGAGCAAGGGCAGCAACAGGGGCGGGGGCTGCTCTGTGCCCCAGCTGAGGGTTTGGATCCTGCAGTGCCCTGACCCGGCGCCCTCGCACCCCTGCTGGGGGCTCCATGAAAACTCACTCAGCTCTCACAGGAAAACTCAGGTTTCACCTGAGATAAAAGCCAGGGCTTGGGCATCGCATCGAGAGCCTGTTTATGACAACTGTGGGGACATCTGGATCCTCTTTGTTTTAAGGTCCATGCTTTCTGTCTCTGGCAGTCTGAGGTGCAGTCACCGCAGGCCAGATGTGTATATATATATCCTTCACTGTTGTCTGGAGGACTTCACTACCCTGTAATTCATCCTGCTGTTTGTCATGCTTTGTGTATGTGTATAGAAATTATATGAAGTATCTTTTCAGCACCTTAAAATCCTTTTATTGCTTTCCTCACCTTTGGAGGCTTCTGTTCTTTCTTAGCTGGTATTTTGAAAGTGGCTTATTTTTAGTTCTTGTCTGTATAAAATCTTCTTTCCTGTGTATTTTATGCTAAACATTTAAAATTATCCATATTTTCATGTGGCAGGCAGATGTCATTTGTTCACCTCCTTAGCTGCTTTTTGAATACAAACCTTTATCCCTACAGCTGTGAGTTGGCTGCAGAAAGCTAGAGACAAAGTCAGTGTCAAGTGTACTATTAAGCTTAGAGACTTCTTGTTTACTTCTTGTAATAATATTTCTAGTTTTTGTAGTTAATAATCTCACCATTTGCCCTTTCAAAATGAATTCAAGGTACTTAATTTTGATCTGGTGTGAATCTTGGTGAACCTGATGGATGTAGTACACATTTTTAGTGTAGGGAAGATGACTTAATTTTGGTAGATCAAACCATGTAAGTATTTAAAGGATCTGAAAAATCTCTTTTGGAAGTTTGACTTTTCCATCAGTCTAAAAGGGTCATTTTGGGGGACAAGAATTTTCAAGTTCTTTAAGGGGCATTATTCAGGGCCTTGTACTACAATACTGAAGTTGAATGCCAAGCTCCTTTTGTGAGCTGGATTAACTATGGCCTGAGGGTAATGATTTGTCTAGGCTTGGTTGGTAACTTTTTCTGCTCAGTTATTCACACTAAATTTGGTTTTATTGTCCCACAATTGTGACTTTTGGCTACATTGTCTACAGTTTTCTTCTCTCTGGAAGAAAGGACGCTGGGTTCAGACCTGTGAACCATAAGCAAAAGTGAAGGAAAATGGTTCATGTTGGTAGTGATTTTTCTGTCCATTGTTCAAGCAACTTGGCTGTTCATCAGTGTGGGAGATGGTGCTCAGCTTTCCACTTTTCCTAAGATGATCTGAGTCAACATGAAAGTTCCAGTAACTGGAATAAGGCAGGAAAGACATGTGGGTGATTTCTTTTCCCCAGCATAGGATTAAGTACTTCTATGTTGCTTTTTGTGAAAATTTGTCTGACATCCTTGAATAGTCTTTCAGTGGTAAACATTCCATCTTCTGATTTTATTTTCAGTTTGGTTTAGGATGGGGCATTCAATTACAATATGCCCTTTCTCAAGAGAGCATCTCAGTGATTGCACTAACCCTTCTTTCTTTCATGAATGGCCCAGTGCATGACTGGTTCCAAAAGTGGGAAAACATCCATCAGAAGGTACTGAGGACCTTCCTATCAGACTGTGCAGTACCATGAGGGCTAAGGTGCTGTCCAAAGCACTGAGTGGTAGGGATGGAAATCCATCAGAGACTTGTCTGTTGTATGAGTGAAAATATGATTGATTTCACCTTCTGAGATGTAACCATCTCTGTTCAGCTGTGCTTTGTGCACAGAGCTTTTTGCTTTCCTGTGCCTCTATTCCGAGTGGCTCAAGATGAAACAACAGGTATGGGTTTCTTTTTTGTTTGGTTGGTTGGTTTGTTTTTTTCCTTGGAAACCAAAAAAACCCTTGTATTTGCTTGGGTTCTAATCAGTTGTATTTTAGTTGCTGTGCTTTTTGCCCCCATACAGCTCTGTCCTGAAATACTTGCAAAATCTTAGTAAACAATAAAACAAATAAAAAATAAATTAAAGACTTAATAGAGAGAGGTAACTTTCCCAATGACATATCAGTTGACCTGGAGTAGTATTTTTATAGCTGTCACTCTATGGTAGAAAGCTTTTCATAGTATCTGGGGCTCTGTAAATTTAGCATTTAACTTTTGAAACCTTTATTTCATAGCCATAACTAAGCTCAATGTGTTTATGTTTGTATGATGATGGGGAAAAATAAAACCAACAACAACAACAAAAAAACCCCAACCAAACAAAAACCAACCAAACAAACAAACAAAAAAACCAAAAAAAACCCACGAAACCCCCAAACAAACAAACAAACAAACAAAAAAAAACCAAGAAACCAACCAACCAAAAAAAACCCCACCACCTTCCACTTTCTCTGTTTTCCTCATTTTAGCTGGTGAAGCTTTGTATTGCAATGATTGATACTGGGAAAGCATTTTGCACAGCCAACAAGCAGTTCATGAATGGAATCCGAGACCTTGCACAGTATTCCTGTAAAGATACATTGGTTGAGGTAAGTTCCTTAAGAGGTGAAAATGGAGGGACAGAAACAGGACTTAAAAGGGGTAAAATGTAATAGTTGGCAAGAGAAATAGTTGAACTTTGTGACTGCTCCTTTTTCTTTGAGATGTCTTTAAGAGTGAGCTTTTTGGTTGTGGCGCACTGCAAGTGTGTGTGTTGTTTAGTTTCCGCTTTAATCTGCAGTATCAGGGGTTCCAGAGAATATTTATTAGATTACTGTGTGTGTACTGGTGATTACAACATGTTAACCGTTTTTTTTGAGTGAGAGTACCAAACATGAAAAATACTGAGTAGCGCAGTATTAAATGCTGTAAATTAATGAGTTAGATTATGTGAACTGACCGTAGTATTTAGTTAATTTGAATTTTTCCTGCTTTGCTTCGGTTTGGTACTTTATATACAGGTAGCAGTAACATTTTTGTTGCTTGTGGCTGTAATAGATTTACTTGATAGTATGCACATGTTCTCCTTATAGCATGATGGAGTTAGTCTAATAATCATGCTATAAGGCAAATGAATTTCCAAGCTCTTTACCGAAAAGCTGTCAACCTCTGAAATGTTGCTTTTGTGCTGTGTGTTTTGTAGGGCTTGACTTAAACCACCTTGATTTTCTCTTTGCAGAATAATTTGACAAAGTTCTCTGACACGTTACAGGAAATGATCAATTATCACAATGTGAGTATTTCTAGCTGAAAAACTTTAAGTGGTTTTGAATATCTCTCATTTCATACTTTTAAGTATTTTATTAATGTTTTGTCTATGATGAATTTATAAATACCCCCTCTTCTGCAGATTTTTATCTTGGTCTATTTTTCATTTGGAATTTGTAAGCTTTGCTAAAATTTGGTGCTCTAAGACAGTAAAAACTGCATAGTTTCATCTTTTTAAATCAAACTGATAGATAGCAGTTAAAAAATAAGATCATATTCCTTTACTCATCTGCAATAGTGATTATTTTTTCTATAATTTATACTTTTCCCCCCATCCTTTATATGCAAATCAGAGAGGCTTCATTTTGTGCATTATAGTTTTCTTTTTGGCAGTATGATAGATTTAGACAAGTGTAGTAGAGAAAGTAGAAAATACTAGGATTTAAGACTAATAGTGATTTTTAGCTTGGCAGAGTTCATCAAAAAGTTCAGTTTTGCCTGGTTTGAAAACTAATTTGTTCATTTTCCCCTAAAGAGTTTAGCCTTGTATCCTGCAAGCCAAAGGATGTGTTCCTTCTCCTGTTTTCTTGCTCTTCCTTCACTGCTGTGGTAAAATTTGACACGGCACAATCTCCGTTTCAGGCAGTCTGAAGGCAGAAAGCAAAGAACAAGGTGTGTGAAAAGGGGATTTCTTTGCAGATCTAAGTAGGACCAATCTGAGATCTGTCCTGCTTTTTTTCCCCCTCCATGCCCTTGCTGTGCTCAGGCATAGCGAGTAGGACAGTGGCTGTTACTGAAAGGTACAAACATCAGTAGTGAGGCACATGATGGGTTTCTGATGTAGTGCTTTGCCAGACATGTGGTCCTGCAGCGCTTCCTGGCTCAGGGTCACGTCTGTTGTTGACCGAGTTGAAGGGGTAGGAGATGCTCCCACTGAGATGTAGATGACTGTCAGGTTCTTCATATGAGGCTTTGCTACACATAAGGCCAGGAACCAGCCTAATGCAGCATCCTCGCTGATTCAGCAGTGGGGGAGCAGCTTTGGCAGCTTAGGGCCAATAGCAGCTTTCTGAGACTTGGAGTGTATGAAAGGTGGTGTGTTGGAAAGACTGTAAATCCAGTCAGATTGCCCTCTGGGCACTTCTTTCTGTTCTTTTAGGGAAAAAGTTTTGTATGTATTTTTCTTCCTCTTCATTACTGTAAGCAGAATCGCAAGGCTCATATCTCTGGGAGTCCTCTAATCATTTGAGTTCCCATCTGGTTATACTCTTATTGATCCTGATTGGTGCACTCCTCAGGCACTGGCAAGCTTAAATGTCAGCAGTGGGAGTATCCCAGCGTGACTTCCAGCTTGTCAAGAAGTTTTTTATCTATTCTAGGTGTCTGTTTTTCTGGTTTCCCAAAGTGGGAGTACAAACAGGATCTTCCATGTTTTACTGGTAGATACAGGACAATCCCAGTTGGAAGGGGCCTCAGGAGGTGCGTGGCTCAACTGCTAGTCTAAATCAAGGTCAGATCTGAGGCTGGAGCAGGTTATTTAGGCTTTTATCCCAGTTGGTCTTGAAAACCTCCAAACATGGAGACTGCATTGAAGATACAGTACCACTTCTAATGGGTGACTTAAACTCAGTCATGTTTTCCTTCCTTCAGTGTTTTTTCTAGAAAAGAGAGACAAGCTGGTACAGGTTTTGCTGCCAGTGTTTGGCACTGCATAGCTTCTCAGCTCCAAATTTTGTTAAGAGAAACTGAGAACACTGAAAACATTGTTTGACCTGAAACTGAGTTCTTTATTATTATTATTATAATTTTATACTTCAAGATCTCTACCTTTTGCAAGAGTTTCTGTTCAGCTGGGCCAACTGCTACTTCTTTATGTTCTTTCACCTCTTTATTTTTGTGATGGTGCCTTGTATATTTCTGTATTGTAGTATGGGAGGTGTAGAGGAGCTGGAAATTCAGGCATCATGTATTGTCTGCACATTAAGAAGTGACAAAAGGATTTGTCTAGTAGCCATTGACCTGTTCTATTCTGTCCTAAGACTCAGAGAGCAGATGTGAAGCTGAAGGAATGTTGTGTGTTCATTCCCCAGTTAGAATTTCTGGGGTCATAAGAGACAATTAAAGTTGTCTGACATTCGAGTATGCTTTGGCCTTGAAAAATTAACAGATTTCTTAAGCTTTACAATTTGAATGAGTGGATTATATTCTGTTCCTCTGCCTTCCAGCAACCTCCCCAAATCATAAATTTGAGAAGCATGGCTTAGAACACTTAATCTTAAAAAAAAGAATCAGCCATTCCTTTAGCAGTCCCTAAGTGGGTGGCTTTTTTACAAACTTAGTATGTAAAGGAGATGGTACTAATTACTCACGTATGTTACATTTTCATCATTAATTTCAATCCGTGGGGGTTTTTTGCCAGCAGTTAAGGGCATGTTCTTTCTATGGTTTCATTTGTCTCTTAATGGTTGATAAATTGTGGAAATCTAAGAACCAAAAAAGTTGTTACTTAACATTCAAAGTTGTTTTTTCAAGAATATTACTGTACAGTTAACATAATAAACTTGTTCTATCAACATATTGTCAGGATAAGATGCCAGGAGCTCTTATTTCTCCTTATAATCTCAGTCTTTAAGAAAAGACCAGCCATAGGTGTTCAGCTGGTTTTCCTTGTTTTCTTCCTGAACTTTTACTTGTTTCAAAACTACAAAGAAGGGCAGGGTGTTGTATTTTGATATTAGAGACACATTGGTTTAGTAATAATCCTCATCTAATTCTGTGTAATTACCATTTGTGTATCTAAAATCAGAAGATATGAATACCTCTAAGTTACTGACCTGCATAATAATGTTTTTCTTTCAGATTCTGTTTGACCAAATCCAAAGATCAATTAAAACACAGCTTCAGACTTTTGTTAAAGAGTAAGTTATTTTGCACTTGTAATTGGAAAATTATATGTAAAATAGAATTTAAAATCATCTGATTTGAGTGGTTTGGTGAAACATCCTTCCTGTAAATAGCCAACCATAAATTGAGAAGTGTGTAGTAAAGCTTGTCAAGTATCACCCCAGATCACTGAGGCTTTAGATCCAGCTGCAGAAATGTTGAAATACTACGAATTACTGATCTTAATTACGTGTTGTAATTGTTTAAGCTTGGGGGGAAAGGTACTGACCAAAGCTTTTCCCCAGTAAGCATGACATGGGCTTATTTACGTGTGAGTTTTGTCCTTTCCTTGGAAAAGAAAGACAAGAAGCCTCTGTCATAATTTGTGAGTTTCTGTTTGACCCAAGTGTGCATTGAAGAATATGAAAACAGAGAAAACAGCTATAGCAGTCATGGGCATGGTCTGTCTGGTGTTGCTTTAAGCACTTTTGCATGCTCTGGAATTCATTTGTTACTCATCTTCCCTTTTTCTTTAGAGATATTAGGAAATTTAAAGACGCAAAGAAACAGTTTGAAAAAGTGAGTGAAGAAAAAGAGAATGCTCTAGTGAAAAATGCCCAAGTTCAAAGGAATAAGCAACATGAAGTAGAGGAAGCAACCAATATTTTGACTGCAACACGGAAGTGTTTTCGACACATAGCTCTGGATTATGTTCTTCAGGTAAGTGCAGCAATAAAAGCTATTTTTCAAAACAGTTTGTTACATGTAGTTAGAGATGTGTCCTTTAGAAGTTCCTACTGTAAGCTTCTTGGAAGCTGTGGCAATTCAGAGAAAAATGAAAGAACTTTATCTGCAAGTAATTTTTTAATAAAATCTAAGGAACATTAATTTCTTTGATGCATTCTTATTGCTTAGTGCTTTGGTATTCAGCGCCCTTGCTGTAATGACACAGTTTAATTTTCAAGTTGAACAGTAATATTGAAAAAATCCCAATATTTGCCTGATACTCACCTAAATGTTTCATGAGTTGGTTAAGCTGTAGCTCCTTATACATTTGAAGTAAAAACTGTAGCTTAGCCCAGGAAGTACAAATTACCTGAATAATTCTGATATAGCATGTTGGCTACTCCTGCAATTTTAGCTGTTCGGTCTGGGTTATATTTAACAAACCCAACTTGTTTAGATACCTCAGAGTTTGGCATTATGCCTAATGGGAACTTAAGAACTTAACTATCCTTTCACTTTCTAGTGCAGATCTCCCATAGGGTATTGAGAGATACTCTTTGTCAGGCTGCTCTGAATCCTGTAATATAGTAATAAATTTTCTTTTGATAATTAAAACTCATCTGTTTCATACTTGCCCACCACTACAGTAAAACAGGACTGTTGCAATTCAGATGGTACAAGGGGTTGAGGGCTCCTAAATGGGCCTGAGGCTCTCCTACAATCAAACACAGAACAACCCTTAGCAATTAAACTTTTATATTAGACATTATTGTCTCAATCTGTGACAGTTCAGTCAGCTATTTCAGTTAGTAGTCAGTTATTCAGTGTTCTGTAGATTGCATTATTACCTGTGGATCGAAGTGGATCAGGCCAGGCAAGTGCACAAGTATGGTGGTCAGTGGTCAACATCGAACTCCTGCCTTTGGAACACTAAGGACAGAGGTGTTCAAAAAGTCACGTGAATCATATACCTCTGGATTATTTGCACTCACTAGTGGTGTGATGTACTAAATGGCACAGGAGGAGCTGGCAGTCATTACTGTAGTAGGCCAGTTACTTGTGTGTGCATTGAACTCCGGGTCGTTTGCCTCTTGGAATTTGTATGCTCAAAGTATGAGCAATTCCTGGGATAAAGATGCATTTAAAGTAACAGGGGAAAATTTCAGCATCTTTTAATTAACGTGGGCAAAAGTGAATTCAGCTTTAGGAATTCTTTTTACTTGGGTGGCTCTTTTGAAAAAGTGGCTTCACAACTAAGGTCTCCTTGTAGCTAGATTGGCTTTAAACTGTAATTCAAAACCTCGGCTTTCCTTTTATTTTTATTTTTTTGTCCCACAAGTTGAGAGTTTGTTCTATACAAACACATCTTAATTATTTTTGCTGCAGAAGGTTTTCCAAAATACTGACCATTTAAGTATAAAAGTGCAATCTGGTTTTCATTATAGCTTCAGTAAGTTTATTTCTTTTGCTGGAATTTTGAACTGACATAGAGGTGTTAGATTACAAAATCATGCATGTTTCTGCGAAGTGGAGCTTTTAAAGTAAAATCTGTAGTTTTGGATGTCAACCTTTACAGATTAGGGAACAAAGAGAGAAACTAGGTGAATATGAAAAATCAGTTGTTTTTTCTATATAATGTGAATTTCTTCAAATTCTAGGACAACACCATTGGTCAGTGACTTCAACTAGCTTAAAAAGCACAAGTATACATGGAAAGTTACTTATTGAAACTGTTATGATCTTGCTTGTTTCTGAGGCTGGAACTCTATTCGACTTTGAAGACACTTTAAATATGGTCAGTCTGAGGGGAAAAAATAACCGTGCCCCCATCCTTTCCTCTCCCCTGGCAGCAAAAAGCAGCAGTGCTGAGTGTGGCTTCTTTAAGAAGTTGGTGGGCTGGCTTAGCTCACACTGTCAGAAAGGCTGTTTGAAACATCTTGAGTTCAGTCTCTTGAAAATGGGTACCTATTCTCCTGGCTTGAAAGGTGTATTATATTACTTCTAGCTAGCATGTGTTGCCTTGTATTTTCCCTTCCAATGTAAGAAAATGGTGACTATCACTGCTAAATTCAAGCTTTGCAAGCGTTTTGTGATCGCATCACTGATATCATGGTAGAACTGGAATGCATCTTCTTTTAAAAGTGTTTTGTGAAGTCTGATATTGAGTTATCTTGTTCCAAGGTTTTAAGCTTTGATATAATTATTTGAAAGTGATTTGAAGTTTACTTCTGTGGGAAAAAAATTGCAAATAGAATAAAAGAGGTTGCTTGCTTTTTGTTTTTCTTTTTTTTCTAGATCAACGTTCTTCAGTCTAAGAGGAGAGCAGAAATCTTAAAATCGGTAAGATATACCTTATTTTCTCTATAGAAAATATTTAAAGCCATCTGAAATTAAAAATGTGATCACAAAGCAGTATGCTAAAAATTTAGTCCTTTTACTCATCAAAATATTATTGGTACATTTGACAGTTTGGTGACAGTCAGCCCCTCTCTAGTTTACATGTCCCAATTAAACAGGAGACAACAAAAATTTCAGTTGACATGAATTAGAGGTAGTTTTCTGCCCTTCAGTAGATTCCTTTTGTTTTGCTCATGGGGTTAATCCTGTCAACTGATTTCTGAGATTTTTGGCTTAGTTCTTTGCTGCCTGTACCTTGCATGTTTATTTTACAACATTGGAAGCTCTATGAGGTATTGCTATAAAATTGTCAGGACAAAAGAGCAAAAATTAAACTTGGAGTTTTGTTCATATAGATTACTTAAATGATATATTATTTATACGATATATGATAAAGGCTTTTTTACAGAATAAATATTTACTTTTTTCTTCTAGATGTTATCGTTTATGTATGCACATCTGGCTTTTTTCCATCAAGGCTATGACCTGTTTGGTGAACTTGAGCCCTACATGAAAGATCTTGGTGCACAGGTAACAAATTCTTTTAAAAATTCGTAGCTATATGGTGGAGTGGATAAAAGCTTGACATATGCCTGTGTGTCAGGTACATCATAGATTGATTCAACAGAAGGAGAACTGTAGTGTGCTAAAGGCAAAGCATAAAAACATACTTGTAAATGGCTTGAATGAAACTAGATATAAACTGAAAGTTGTCCATTTGGTAAAATTAGTACTACCTTTAGGATTTATGTATTTAAACATAGCTGTGTAGTGCTCTTTAAGATACCCTGTGGTATTCAGGACACTGAATTGTTTGTTTGGGTTTTTAAAATTTTTGTACGTGACCCATGTTATAGATTTATTTAACAATAAAAAGTAGATTAGATTTTCCTTCTACTCGTATACTGTATTTACTGTATCAATTATGTGGTATGTATAATTAAACTTGTGTGCAAAAATAACTTTGATGTTAGCAATTTAGACCATAAAATGGAAGTCTGATTTTAATAAGTAGTTCAAAATTGACTTCCTACGTGGAATCCTTCTTGCCTGGTTTTGTTATTTAAGAACAGACAATTGCAACTTCTGTCTTTTTGGTGAGGGACTCATGAAAAGGTTAGATGGACCACCACCAACTGCACACAGGAGGCACTGAGGATGGTTATGCAAACAGATTAGAACATACAAAATTCAATTGAAGATCTGTCTGTGGTGCAGGAAGAAGACACAGCAGTGTTTTGACTTGTTTTCAGTGCAAGTTAAATGGGCCTAAAAATACTCTTACAACACTTATTTGCCTCTATCTGAGGACTTGCAAAAAGTGCTCTGATACAAACCCCTCTATTGCCAGTTGCCAACCAGATACACAAAGCAGCCAACCCAAATTCTAAGTTTCTGTCCAGGTACAAAAGCAATTAAATGACAGCAGATATTTATTTACATTCATCTTGAGTAGATGTGTCACTGAATGTCTAAGAAACTACATTTTTCTGGGCTGATTATTCCTGCCACTGCACTGTTGTCATCTGTGCCCCTCAACCTGTTTGTGTCTGTGCAGTGAAGCAAATTGGGAACTGTAGAAAATAATGCAACAATCCAATGTCTGAATAGTTGTTTTTCTGCAGGACTAGTCCCAGTTGGGTTACTGTGGGTCTTAATTACTTGTAGAAACACATCAGTGTTTGCTGTAATAGTGACACTTGAACAGTTTGGGTGCATGTTACTCTTCCTTTTGTTGTGCCTTTTATCCTTTCTCATCTCTCTGGTTTGGGTTGTAATTGTTGAACTGGAGTGTTTTGGTAAGATACAATGTGTGTCCTGTACCTCTGTGGAAAAGAGGATGGGGAAAGGAAACAAAAACCATGGAGCTGGTAGTGGTTTATGCTGTTGGCCAGACTTCAATGTTTCCATTTCATTGAGATGATTTGAGCAAGAAAACAGAAGGTTATTTTTGAATGTCTGGTCATGCTTTTGCTTGATCTGGTAAGAAGCACTGTGTAACATTCATTTTGGTGCTGGTGTCATAGCAACTGAACAAGTTAAATTTAGAAAATCTGAAGCTGAGAATGTTTTAAATGCATTGCAATTACAGCAAGGACAGACTGAAGACCCTAAAGCTGTACAATTGTTCTTTTGTGACAGACCTTGGCATTTAAGTAATGGATATTTTTCATGACAGAAGCAAACTTGTAAATAACTGCTGAAAGTTTAACAGTTAATGGCTTTGCAGTTTGTACTGGTTGAAGCTTCTGCCTTTAACAAAGAGTGTGTGACATAACAGGGATTTGTTGGATTTTTGTGGCAGTACTGTTAGATTCCTTCTGTTGGTGAGTTTTCATTCCCAGGTAAATTTAGTGTATGATCTTAATTGCAAGGTTTAACAGCAGCTGAAATAAAATTGAAGTGCTCTTGAATAGTATAGTTATAATTTTGAATTCTTTTTGTTTGTATTCTCAAAATAACTGTTTTACATGGTGGAATAGGATTGAGCAGTTTTGCTTTCTGATTACTTTAGGTCGGAGTAGGATCTCCTGTGAATCAGATCATTGTAGGGGAATCTTTAATGGCATGCAAGTGTAATACGAGCTTTTGCATGGAAATCATGGTATTTGAGACTTTTCATGTGAAATGTGGTATTAGCTTAAAAAGAAAACCTACTTGAATTTTCACTGAGATGACTATCCAAAATGCTAAACATTTTAGTCTGACTTAATTATCTGCATACCACTTACAGCATTATGTTTATAAAAATACATTTACCAGTAAATGCAGTAGTTTAAAGAACCTAATTTTTTGAAATTACCCAGTAGTGGTATAATGATGGCGATTTTGATAGTTTAGCTGTGTGATTTGCTGCTTTTGATAGTTGTATGCTGTTGGTCTCATTTAAGGCAGTTGATATGCTGCTCACCTGAGTGAAAAGGAAGAAATTCTGGTTTGAGCTTGCAAGCAGGAATGATGCAATGCTGTCTTCATACTAAACAAAAGTAACTGATGGAATAAGGTGCTGTTAAAAACTTTGTTTTGTCACTTATGCTGTGGTAAATATATTCTCAAACACTTGTATTTAAGATAAATCAGAGGTAATTGCCCAACTCTGAATATGGCTGTTTCATCTAACAGGGTAGAATGAAGAATTTCTTGGGGGGCTTTTGCAGGTTCCTGAATCAGAAGCCTTAGCAAGAAACTGGATTCTACAAAATTTTGAACAGCCCTTGGATGAGTTCTCATCTTTATAACAAAGGGCTTCTCAAGGGTTCTTGGAGCAAAACAGCTTTTGAGCAGAATGGCAGCCCAGTCTCTGCTTTAGAGAGTCTTGTGTTGTTTTTAAGTCCTATAACTACAAAAATGTGGCACCTGGATACTTCAGTCTTCAGTGTGTTCGTGCTCACAAATACCTGTAAGGTGTGAAAGTGCTGGTGTGGCCTTTTGAGCCAGAGAGGAAGACAGGGAGAGAAGAGTTAAGAAAAGTAACAGAGTATGGAATTGGATCCAGATGTCCCAGCTATCCAATGGCTCTGTAATTGTTGGAGACTGTCTAGCACAAGGGTGTAAGAGCCTGTTACTGTCACTTTTTGCTCATTTGTATCATGTCAAGCAGGGGAAATAAAACACTGGGGACATGGTCAGAGTTGGCAGGGCTTGTCACTTGTGGTTATGAGAGTGGGCGGAGGCAATCCTATTTGTGTGTGGATTAGGGGTTGTGTTAGTCACACTGTGCCCTCTGCCACGTGACTGACTTCAGCTGGAAAGCTGGTGCTGCACACTGTTCCTGGGCTTCTCACCCTAGGCCTGGAGGAGAGCCAGGTCTGCCCCACAGATGTAAAGCTGCAGGCTGTGCACTGTGCTCAGCATTGCGTCTGCATCGCTGCTCACTGAGCTGCTGTGACTGGGTTAGTGGCAGGCTTGTATTACAGGCTGGATAAAGGAAGAGCTCATCAGATTCCTGTCACATAAGTACCAAGCTAACTGGTCTTTCAGGCAACATCTGCTCCTCCATGATGTTTTTTATTTAAATATGAAGTTCTGTAAAAAATGAACAAGCAAAAAACAAACCCAAAAGAACCAAACCCACAAAACAAAAACAACAACAAAAATACTCCCAAACAAAAACCCCAGAAAATCCCAACCAAACTTACTCTCTTTTACAGGATATCTTAAATTTCCTGCCTTTTTTTTTTTTTTTTTTT
>VXBX01001194.1:266732-279424 GCA_013400415.1 Scytalopus superciliaris | reverse complement strand
TTTTTTTTTTTTTTGGTCTAGTTTTAAAAGGAAAAAGTTTATATGGTAGTGCTAGAGACATGCTTGCAGCGAGTTTTTGAGCAGTGTCTTTTTTATTATCACTGACTTTGTAAGGATGCCAACTTAAATACTCCCTGTGAAAGTCTCTCGTCTTTTCAAAGTCATACTGTTATTTCTAAAACTAGAAACAATTTCAATGCCTTTACCTAAGATTTCAAGGAATCTTGCTCAAATACTGCTGGTGACCTGATCAAAAGCGTGGTTGAAGCAGTTCTCCTGCTTTGTGGAGGGAAAAATCCCTACCATTTGCTCCTGGTGGTTTTTGCTGCTCCTGCCAGTGCTGCTGCATAGGCCAGCAAGAGCAGCTAAAGCCTGAGTCATCCTCTTCGGGGGCTGAGCACCAATTCGCTGCAGTCGCATATGTTTGGCACCATGCTGCTCCTTGAAACATTCCCCCTAATGCTTACAGGAAACGTACACCTTTGTAGAGGTTAATTCAGGATGGTAGTGCAGTGCTTTAAACGAGGCTTCAGGGGTTATACAAGGTAAACACTTTGTGGCAAAGAAGTCATTATAATATGCAAATGAAATAAAAGTCGTGCAATGTCTGGACATAATGTGTTCTTTTTTTCCCGTCAGCATTGTGTAATCTACTGAGCCAAATTTCTCATGATATCTAAAGATCCAATTTTCTGTTTCTCTTTACAGCTGGATCAGTTGGCTGTAGATGCTGCAAAGGAGAAGAGAGATATGGAGCAAAAGCACTCCACTATTCAACAAAAGGTACTTGAGAGAATGTGAAAGGCTGGCTGCACACACATTTTTGTATCTGTAGCACCTCCTCCCAGCAGTTTGCATCTCTGCATCAGAACTGTGTGGTATCTTTAGTGCAGAGAGACAGACAGACTTACACATCAGTAAGCGCAGGGTCAGATTGCAGGTATTAATTTTGTGTTACAAAACTAAATATTATGTTTTTACCAAAACGTGAATAGAACAGTATAATTTATTTGAATGCTGGGATTCTAACATTTCCGTAGAACTCCTAATTCCAGTTACATTTTGGATTCAATACAGTTGTAAAACTTGCTGTGATTCCCTGCTGTGTGTTTGTAGAAGAGGTATGTGTGCTGCACAGCCTTACAGTCCTACGTAGCATTTTGGGCTGTGCCAAATAAGAGTGCAGCACTTTGAGGTGGTGTGGGAGCTGCTGTTGCACATAAAGAGCAAAACTAAACTTTGGTGATGGCTGTCTAATGTATGAGTTCAACTGTACACAAATATGAAAGTGTTAACATTGAATTGCTGTTTTGGGAAGAATTTATGTGCAATAATTCTTCTTTTTGCTTGTTGAGAAAAATGTAGATAATTCATGTTGGGGGGGAATGACTTGTGTTGTTTGGATGTTTCAGAAGCTCTAGGTCAGTATTGATTTTGCAGGTATAATACTAGAAGTTAAAAATATTTCCACTGAACTCTCCGGTAGTGAGCTAATACTGCAGGTACTTTTGAAAGGGATTAGATACCAGTTTAAAGGTAATGCTACACTTCTTACTCTCATTCAAATATGTTCTGTATCTGTTCAGGTGGCATAAGTTAAGAAACAAGCCCAATGCGTTTGAAATCTGATGAGTCAATAAATCCAGGAATGAAAACATACTGAGATTATAGTTTAGTTAGCCTTAGTAGTAGCCAATATTAATACTAATGGGAAAAGGTAACATTTTTGATTGCTGAAAATGTTTTTTCTTGTTTCATCCTATCATTCCTTCAGGAATTGGTGGGAAACATTAGGATTGCTGTGAAATTGAGCAGATGTGGGGATGCAGCTTAGGGCACTGCTGGTGTGCTGTGTTTGGAAGCAAACAGGAGATAACAGGCAAGGAAGTGGAAGAAAGAAGGAAAAGTGGGGAAAGAAATGAAACTTGAGAATTAGCATTGAAATTAAATGTTTAATTTGCTTGGGTTTATTAGGCCTAGTTTCAGGAATGGGCACTAATTGAAGGTTTTACTGTTAGAGAACAGTGGTGCTTGGTGAAGGATGTAAGTTATGAGCAATTATCTTTTAACTGGCCATAGAAATAATAATTTGTTACCATGAATTATGGTCACTGCTGTTGCCAATGATGTTTACAGTCTTTATTTTTTCTTTAAATGCTGCTAAAGGCTGCTTTACAGGTAAACTTTTATGTTTCATGAAACCTGATAAGCCATATCTGTATGTAATATGAATGTTCTTGGTTTCTAGTACAAATGGTAATCACAGTGAGGTTGTTTCTGTTGTTCTTTGCTTTAATTGACAACACTATCTTTAAAATATAATCAGGGCAGTCAGATTGTGTTGTATGTTGTCCTCTTAAGTTCTGTGTTTTTAGCTGTATATGTTGTCTCCTGTTCTTACCAGTCACTGTTGCATTTTTGTGATGATAATGCCTAGACTCTGCTTTATTGGAGATTCTTCTTTTAGCTCATGCAATCATATGCTCGGTTTCTTACTCAAAACATATTGTCTGGTTTTGTTTCCTCCTACTTTTCACAACCTTCACACCAAGTTAGTTTCCAGCTCATCAGGATTAGAATTGCCTTAGACCTTGGATCTTGTTCTTTGTATCATTATTTGTCATATGGTCAATCTGACCTGGATGGCAACTCTATTTTCTGTTCTCATGTCTTGTCATGTTGCTGTCCACTGTGTTACCTCTTAGATATATGTTCCCAAATCTTCCAATGCCAAATCCTTCCATGTTTTATAATGACTGAAACTTCTGAAGCTTCTTGTGTTGAATATTCCATGAGGTATATGTGCATTTAATATACTGAAGTTTTAATCTAATGCTTCAGCATGATGCCTTTCCTTCATTGTGTGGATAAAGAACAGTTCCTTTTCTGAAATGTATAGGTAAGTGCATATGTGCACACACCTACCCACCCACTACCTGTGTTTGCATATATGTGCATATGCATGCAGAATAATTGCACTAATTAAATAAATCATCTCACTTTTCTATATAATCATCATCCTATTTAATTATTCTGTTGTCGGAGAGGCTAATACAAGTGCCATGGAAGGGCTTGGTCACCAATATAATGTAATTTCTTTTTTCAAAGAAGTGATACCTGATTTTTTTTTTCTTTTTTTTAAGTGTTGTGGTCTATTTACTCAGCAAATACGCAGGAAACAATTTTTTATATTTTTTTTTAGTGTAAGGAATTATTTTTTACATACTAAACTGGAGGAACACATACTATGATTTAATCTAGAGATCTCATAATCATTCTGGGAAATTTTTGCAATTCTTGCACATTTTTACAGGGAAAAATTCCTATCAAAAGAATGGTGTCACAGTGTCAATACTGAAGACATGACTCTTGTTTTGTGAGCAGTTTGCAACCCATTGCTGCAGTAACATAGTGAATTAAGAAATAATTTAAAAATCACTTGGACCTGTAAAAAGCATTATGGCTTTTTGGTTTTGTGACAGAGCTAATATTTTGTTGTAAAATGAGGGAAATGATACAGGAAAAGTATTTGTTTTGAACTTCAAATAGTTTTCGTTGTATTCAAATTCTTTTTTCATTAAAATAAAAAGCTGCTTCCAAAGAACTGCTCAGGAAACAGCTGGAGTGGGAATGATTTGAAAATTTTTAGCATCTTGAGTAAACAAGGTGATAGGAAACCAGATGCTGCCACAGTCACATGAATCAGAGCTGCTGTTGAGAAGTAATGCAAACTAATTCCTGCCTCCAAAACCAAAATGTGCTCGTATTTCAAGTGACTTGTTTGCTCAGTGACGCTCTTGCCTTCTCTCATTCTGTCTTGGACTGAAAACCTTGTTACTTGTTGTGTCTGTTGTTGTTTTAAGCCCTTCCTGGAGGGACTTTGAGCTAAAGCATGACAAACATCTCTTGCCGATGGGATGGGAAGGGAATGGAAGCAACTTTCTAAATGGGGCTTTGCAGAATTAGGGTCTTCTGTTTAGTATATTCTGGCCTAACTTTTCAGGTTGGTGTTTTCTTTGGTACTTCCCATTTACTTCCTTTATAAAAACTCTAAAAGTGCTGCTTCTCTGAAGTGAAAAAATATTTGCAATACATATTCAATATTAATTGGATGGTAGAATTCAGTGTTAAAATACAGTCTCTAAGATTTACTGGTAAAATGGCTTGATCAGCTTTCATGACCCAACTGCAGTTTTCATGTGGAAAGTAAATCAAAAGTTCCCCTGCTGAAAAGTAGGGGAGAGTTGTTTTGGTAACAAGAAAATTACATCTATAGAAACATAAAACATACAAACTTATGAATTGAATCAAGTATGTGTGATGAATTAATATGTTCATATGAAAATTAATTCACTGAAACACTCTCATAATATGAAGTGTTCTGTGACACACCAGATTAGTATTATTTCTGGAGATGAAAGTTGTTTTTCCATTTCCAGCTGGTTTGCTGTACCTCATGGACATTTAAAGAAAAAGGGAATAAAAAAAGGCATGAAAGCATGCTGTATACTTCACTTATGTAACCCACTTGTACATGTTTCTCTTCCAGTAGCAGCCAACCATGAAAAATGAGTGTCAGAATAGAAGCCATAAATGTTTCTTCTTTCAAATCTGAATGAAATGTGTGATGTAGCACTTCAGTGTAACTTGCTTATTACTGGCTTAATTTTCTTAGTTCTGATTAGGTGAAAGGTACTTTAGTCCTGACTGACACCTAATTAGTAAATAAATTATGTTTAAAATAAAATATTTATCAGTTGTGTACCTGCTTAATGAATACAGAAGTCTGAATCACATACAATGACTGGGTCTATTAACATGTGATTCTCTTATGCTGGACACTGGAAAGATATGGATGTATTTCTCTCCACCCCCTGATTATTTTTCACAGTTCACTAAACTTTTCCATGCACCAAGATAAAAATACACCATACTGTGACTGCTTTCTCCCTATTTTTTAGTTATAAAACCGCAGAGACTGTAACATCAGACATAGCTAATTTAGTTTCTTTTCCTACTTTTATCCATGTAATTTAAATTAAGTGGGCCATGTTTTTTAACAACTGTTTGGTCATCTTTTTCCTGACCACAACTTTATCAATGAACTTTTATGGATAAAGCATATGAAAGCCATACTCCCTCCCCCTCTAGCTGGTAATCTGCTGTCTACAGTTAAGAAGGTATTTAACATCTGTCTGTATACTCTTGTGTCTTTTTCTGCCATGTAAAGTGGAATTCAATCAGGGAAGTCATTAAAATGACACTAAATCCACTTCATGAGGAAGGCTCTGAGAGCGTGGCATGATAAACGATCCAGAAAAGGTTTCCTGTCATACTTGTCTTCAAAGCACAAATCAAGAGTCATTGGAAAAGACAGTTGCGTTTTCTGCAGCATTTCTCCAAACCCAAAGGAAAATGTGATTAGACAGTAGTTTGGTCAGAAAAGACCAAGGGAACATATGTTGTCTTTCACTAGACAAGGAGTTGCAAGCATCACTGAGACAGGAAGATGCAAATCTTTAGCAGGTTTCATTATGTTTGGGAGCTGGTAAGTTAGATTAATTTATCATTTTGGGGGGAAGGAGGGAATGTGACATCAGCATGTCTGTGCTTATGGTGGTTTTTCTCTTTCTTGAGAGCACAGAAGAAATAGAAAGGGTTTTTAACACTTTGACAGTTTGCACATGTCCAAAGTTATGAAATACTAAGTTAAAACTGTAGTGATATTTAGCTGTTTGTGCTTACATGAAGTCTTTTATGTTCAGCATGTTCTGATTACAAAACAAGCAGAAAATCAAAGTTATTAAATGCTGAATAATAAATGCACAGATTTGTGATTTTTTTTTTTTGAGAAGCTTTCATTTGTAACCAGTATGTTTATTCAGATTAGTGTATGGTAGTATTATGATAATTGCATTTTCTTTTGGAACTCTTGCAGAAATCATCTGTCAGTTAAATAATAAAAATCTAGATTTAGCATTTTGAGTTCAGTTAATTGATTCAGATTAGTAATAGCTGAAAACACTAAGTAATTTTAAGGAATTTATGATGTGCTGACCGAGGAGTTTGAAGGACCCATTTTAATATTTGTAACCATTTCACTGTCATGTTTGATTAACCTTGGATTGGATCAAACCATCTGCATGTATGAGAGTACACATTGTGTGTAGCACGGAAGTTGTGTGCAGCCTGGGCTGTTACATAGGGCTGATGGTGTTGGTTTTGAAGCTGACTACTGGTTTGGGGGTTTTTTTTCTGATATTGCCTCTTTTTCTCTATGTATAGACAAATTCCTAAGGAGCAAAGTACAAAACAAAGGCTTACAGATATACTTTTCACACAAAGCAGACATTTGCCGTTTACAAAAATAACTGCTGAAGATTCAGGAGAGTGATATTACACAATGTTCTTTAGCTTCAGTATTTAACCTGTTTGATTTTATTGTTCTGAAACTTAATATTCAGTGATGTGTCTCTTATGCCCTTGTTAACAGGAAGAAGCCACATGTTGCTTGTCTACTTTAAGGATATATTTTACTAAGAGTGAAATTAAATTATAGCATGTATATTATTTTGATATCTGGACATAATGTATGATAAATCATGTCATTCTGTGTGTGCTTTTTCTTGCACCCCTTGTAGCTGTTAGTCTCCCACTCACTGAATATCTGAACTCTAGCTCCCTGGGAAGAGTCTATGCTGTTTAAAATGAGATGTGAAAACAAATGATCACCACATGTATTATTACTTAGTCTAATCTACCTTTGCTGGAGGTGTGAAACAGTCAGCCTTTCTAAAGCTTGTAAGGATGCTATTAACTGTTATTAGAGGAGTTTATTTGTTATTAGATTCATGAAAATTTATATTCCCTTATCCTACCTGTAGTTTCATGATCTTTTCCAAGCTCATAAAGAAAAGATTACTACTAAGTTCTTGTCATCACTGCCAGCACTGTGACTGCTTTAATTTAGAGTTAACCGATAGCATCATCTTTATTTGATTACTTGTCTTCTAAGTTTCTATGCAGCTCAGTTGGCAAGATGACAGAGCTGAGGGAAACACTAAAGCACAACTGGCTAAAACACAACAGGTGTCTGCAGCAGACTGACACTGTTTTTCAATTTCCCCTAACTTTTATTTCCTCTGCTTTGCTGTCCCCTTTCTTGGGAATATATGTGAGACCATTTGAGCAGACAGTTGAAGCATTATATGCTCTGTTAGCAATGTTTGCCCTCTACTTGGCTGTAGAGGTCACCAATACCTGAGCAAGAAAGTCCCCTTGTGTGCAGGTAAAGTAAAAATCTTCAGGGGCTGAGTCATGGCTTGACTGTTAAGTGTTGCAAGCAAAACATTATTCCTAGATGTTTACCTTTGGACAATAATACTGCCCATACTTGAAATTTCATTTGAAACTGCAATGTCTTTTTCTTGTCTTCTTCCTTTGTATTAGGATTATTCCAGTGATGATACTAAACTAGAATACAATGTAGATGCAGCCAATGGTATTGTTATGGAAGGTTATCTGTTTAAACGAGCCAGCAATGCCTTCAAGACTTGGAACAGGTAATTATTCAGAATTCCTATTTGCTGCTTATAAAGATACTGCTTGTTATGCTGAACTCTGATCTGATTTATAACCTGTGTGTAACTCACTGATTCCACAGTTTTGCCAGGACAATGTGGTGGCTCTGTTAATTCACACAGAGATGACATTCAAAGCCATTTTTCCTTGTTTTCTTGTTGTTTGCAGACTTTTTTCTAAGAGTTTACTGTAGTTTGGAAAAGTCCTGTGTATGGAAAGCCTGCTTTGTTGAGTGCAGCCCAACTTGGTAATTGTGCTTTGGCCTTACCTGGGGGTTGAAACATAGCAATTGCTGTGGTTGCATACAATAAGCTATGTGAGTGTGTATGCTAGGGAAGTAAGTGTTAGAGGACAAAGTTAAATGGAAGTTGTGTAGCCACTGGGAGCAGGGAAACACAGGCAGGGACTCGAGTTATTTTTCCTGCAGATGGGCAATGTAATTGTTACCCTTTATAATTTCTGTCCTGTACAGTGACTTTTGCATAGTAGTTCTGATGGTTCTTTTGGGAATTCAAAATATATTGTTAGTCATATATCTTTAAAAATATATATTTTACTCATATTAAATATTTATCACTCTGGATCATTTACAGCACAGTTGGATACAGTTCTTGAGTTTTAAAGTTAATTTGTTGTGATATAGAGTTCTTTTTCCTATACCGTGTTCTGCAATTTTTTTTCAGCAGAGCTTCTATTATTTGTTGTGTTTCAAAGGCCAGAATGTGCATTTGGATGTGTGGTCCCTTCCAGTCTTAATTGTTCTATACTTCACTGAGCATCTTGGAACACCACTAGTCTGTAACAAATTGGGATTGGTTCACTTAAATCTGTAGACTGATGCAAGGGACACTGGTGGCAATAAAGCTGCATCTGTGTTAGCAAATCATGGGCAACTTGTACAAAGGATTTTGCTTTGGATTAATTCTTGTCTGGTCCTATGGTCTGATTATTCGTCAGTAATTGTAAGTGACTTTCTGTGTTAGTTTCATACATGCAGAATCCAGAGTTTCCTGAGACAAATCTGTGAAGCATCAAAGGGTGGTGAAGGGAGAAAACTGGGAGATGCTTCCAAAGCATGTTCCTGGTCTGAAGTAAGATTAGTGTAAGAATACTGAGAAGAATCTGCAGTAACAGGGTGGGAGATTGTCCTTTATTGAATTCTCAGTGAACTGAAAGGTGAAAACACCTTTTTGCAAAGATGTTTTGCAGGATTGACTGAGGGTAAAACTGATTCTCTCTGGGTTCCTCCTTTGGATAACAGGAGGGCCTTGATCTGCAGGAAGGTGACAGGAGTGGAGTGTTGGAGGGTGACTGGGAAATACTTATTTTCCACATGGCTTTGCACCTAGTAATACTGTACATGTATCTCACCTTAAGTGGTTAGAAAGTAGGATTCAATTAAAACTGACTTCTGTGTTTTGGAAATTTAAATAGACACAAGGTAATAAAGAGAAGTTGTAATTAAATCTAAGATACACAATGACATGCCTTCAGATTAAGTTACAGGTTTGAATGTACATAAAAAAGTATATCCAAACAATATGTTATTTAAGAGAGCCAAGGTAAACAGCTTGGCAATGAGTCAGAGCTACCTACTTTTAGTTGCATAATTGATCTTTGCTTATAGGTTTTTTTTGTTCTGCTTATCACAGGAGTATTCAATAAAGCAAAAGCTTTAACCTTTTTAATATTAGATTCTTGATAATTTATCTCACTGTGATAGACTAGTTGTATGGTTCAGAATTAGGCAGAGAATAGGATTTGATATGCTGTCTATGAACAGTTCAGAAATGGAATCAATCATTTTAATTTTGTACTGCACGTATTCACAAACCATTACTAATTTTATGGAACTACTATCACCATACATAAAATATACATTTAAGACCTTAATGAAGACAACTTTTAGTTTCCAAATCTAGCCCCCATTTTTTCTATGTTATAATAGAAATAGAGAGAAATTTTTATGTTATTTTTACTTCTGAATACATTTGTAATTGCTTCCTACATTGTAGGCACCAAAATGGTCAGTGCCATTTTCCACTGCCTGTTTCCCCTAATGGAATGGTTTACTTCTATAGTGTTGCAGTTTCAGCTCTGGGGAGATAATACTGATTAAAATTTACCATATACTAGAGATTAGAGTGTTTTTCCAGTCACTAGGTAGAGTACAAGAAAGGACTGTGTCATTGCATTGAACTGTTTTATGTGTAAAAATGTACAAAATATCAAAGGAGGAAACATTTAGAGAATTATGTATTATATGAGAGGGAATTCTGAGCTGAAGTCAGTGACCCCAAGACAGGCAAGATACTTTCAGTGTTCTTAGCAGATTGGTAGTTTGCTACTCTGTTATATGCCCATCTTTGAGGAGGGTGAGTGGAAAATCAACCAGCTGAAATGAAACCAGAAGAATTTGCCTAGAAATACAGGAATTTCCTGCTGTTCTGAACCGAGAGTGACAGCACTGATCTTCCTTGCTGACTGCTAATTTCACTGTCAGTAGTAATATGTATTTAAAATGGAAGCTTCTCTATTCCCTCTCTTGATGTCAGTTGATATTTTCTTGGTTCTAGGCTTTTTTGAGAACTCCTGTAAGACTGAATTAAAGGCACCAAAGGCCATTGCAATGACCACTATTAGTGTAAACTTGCATTAAAAACGTAAGAGAAAAGGAAATGGTACAATAGATTTTGTCTCGGATTGACATGTCAGTGTGATTCTAGCTGACAAATTAGAGAATTGTGATGCTTCTGTGTGCATGTATTGGTCAGTGAATCCAAGGACCCCACACTGGAATATCCTGGGGAAAGCCTGGTTGCTGAGGGAGGAAAAAAATCAAGACTGCATAATGCAGTCCCTTGAAGGGGGCCAAATCTGTTGTAATGAATGAAAACTTGTTTTGTTTCCAATCCAAGCTAAGATCTTGCTAGGATGATGATGTTTCCTCCTGGGACACCTGGCACCTCAGGTTTCATTGTCTCAAGACTTTAATTATTTGAGCTTTTGCATCAAGTTTCCTGCTCTTGGGATGGTTCTGCATGATACTGACTTGAGAAACAAATGAGCATTTGAGCAGGTTGCAAAGGTATTTGCAATTCAGTATTGCTGTGTTTTGAAAGAGATGGAGATTTTGTAATCTCTTTTTGTTTTTGACTAAAAGGCCAGTGTATAATGTACATGAGTATTTCAGGTAATATAGTTTATTGGAATCAGAATGGTATCTTTATACTGCAAAGTCTTACAGTAACAGATAGGGAGATAAATTCAAAACACCAGTGTATGTCTGTCTGTTGGTAAATGGTATACCATTTTGTACACCAGTTTTCTTAAGGCATCAGGAGCTGGAGTCAGGTGCATTTACTATGGCACAGTAGCTGGAAAGCTGTTTTGGTTCCCAGAAATTCAAATGAAAAATAAGTCCATATCATGAAGAAAGATATGCATGAATAAATGTACGTAGGGAGAAAAGCATTTGTCAAAGCACTAGTATGTTCTAAATAGTTTTTAGATTGGATGCATTAAATGTTCTCCTTTTTAATTCTGCTGTATTTTCAGGTCATGCTAATTCTTTGCTTATTTTGCTCATTTTGCATTTTTCATTCCTTCTCCTCCTTTCCCTTATGTTTTAATCCTACCCCGTTTTTTCACATGACAGGAAAAAGCCAGATCACATAAGGTACCAACCAGCTTCTTTTATACCCTCCCAATGTTTCTTTGGCACGCAAAAAGCTCTTCATTAACCCTGCATTTAATTTTGATTACTTGCAATGGATGTATAAGTGACTCAGTCTAAGAAAACAACAGAAGGATTCTGCCTGGGATGCCAGTATACCTGCTGCTCAACACTTTTAAAATAATTAAAAAGATTGAGCAAGTTTTTAGCTAAACAGGAATTAAAGCAAAGTTTCTGCACTCAAACTTCTGAGTGTGCAATATCAGTGTTTTAACTTTTCCAATCAAAGTTCGTGAATTATTTTTTTTCTTATCAACTGCATTGGGAATAGAGATGTACTTTTAAATGTTGTGCATTCTTAGTCACCTTGTTTTATTTGCGTGCTGCTTGCAACTAGAGTAGAAAACTGTTTCCTTTTGAGAATCAATTAGCATGACTCATTGTTTTTATGTAAAACTCAAATTGAGTTTTATATTTGTTTTCAGTATAACTCTGTTCTCAAAAATTGGATTTTTCTATAATTTTGTATTGTTTCCTATTTAACAAGTATGATTTTGAATTGTTTAGATACAAAGTATGGAAAACATTCAATTTCTAAACACAAACAACTATATTTAAGTACTGCTGAGGCAGTGTAAATTACTTTGATTCCCAAATATGCTTTCTCCTTCACCGTGCTTCTCTTCTGTTTTTGACAGAATGACACATTTAAAGAAACTTCAGGAATAATCAGCACTTACTGCACACGTTGTGTTTATGAACATTATTTTTAGAACAGAACAGATGTGGGTTACCCTGTAACAGCACCTTCAGTGCACGCATTGTACCTCAGAAGTCCCTGCCTGTTACAGCTGCAGACCCCCAGCAGTCTGTTTCCTACAGTAATGCATAGACTTTATTGATGGCATTTGGTTAATGAGAAGCAACTCGAAGTTCTTGGCCTGAGTAAAAGTGCTATGGCACTGACACCTTAGAGGGCAGCTTGCCCCTTTCCTCTTTGTCAAGCATACAATGAAGTGCATTAACTCTCACATTTGCTTCCAAAGTGTGACCTACAAGTTATCCCACATTCTAAATTGTTGATCTCATTCAATAAAAGTTTCTTTAAAAAAATTATCAATATCTGCATCCTTTTTAGCTGAACTGGAAATTTCTCCTCAACAGGTTTAATTTCTCTCCTAGGAGAAAAGGACTGAAATACTTTGAAAGCTTCTAGAGCAGGCTTTAAGGATGACACAAATTTGTGTTACAATTTGTGTGCTTGCTTATATCCAGTTCATGAGATTGGAGCTTTTTTACTATAGTAACTCATGAAATATTTATCTCTAGAACAAATGAAGCATTGCATCTATTAAGTTAATTACATTACCTAAGGCCATTATTAGGGATTTGGTCCATTACATGTTGTCTTAGGGCAAGACTGCTTTCCCCCCCC
>VXBX01001194.1:163278-266681 GCA_013400415.1 Scytalopus superciliaris | reverse complement strand
CACTTAGGCATCACTTTTCATGTTTTTCTGTTTTGTGTTACATTCAAGAAAAAAAACAAAAAAAAAAGAAAAAAGCCTGAGTTTATTTTCCTTTTCTAGTCTTTTTTGTTGAGTTTCCTAAATAGGAATAACCTGCCTTATGTTCATATTTGAGGCTTAGTTATTGCATCTGTAAATAGATGGTAAAGGTGATACCTTTTCAATAGTGGTGACCAAAACTACGGCTGTTAAAAAGGTGAAAGAGTCAAGGACAACAGGAGGTCCTGTTGTTGCTTTTTAAATTAAATGTATCTGCACAACATTTGAAAAGATTAATTGTTAAAAGGTAGAATCTCATCTGTCTACTAAGCACTAACTTTTCTAAAAAATACTAGATCTTCTGTTTTGAATCTAACATTTTTTGTATATCCTAATTTTTCTTAACAAACTTTGTGTGCTTCTTTCTGTGAATGGCTTTCGGTGGTTGAATAAATACATGGAACCCTCTTGTTACTAATTGTAGTAAACTGCTTAAAGCTCAAGAGCCTGTGGAGAATAACAAGATCTGCTGCAATACAATATTTTGTTTACTGTTACCATTCAAACTAATTGGCAGTGCAGGAAAAGATGCTGTGTGGTATAAGTGGGGCATTAGAGATAATTGAGGAATGATGCTGTGATAAACACAGGTTAGCACTGTAAGTCTGAACAAAACAAGAAGTGTAAAATTCACTGCAGGACTTAATTATTTTTTACATTCCCCTCATTTTTGTTGGTTCAAAATCAGTGATCATTGGTTAGCTTTTATTTTGTGCATCCCCAGACGAGCTAGAAAGGTACAGTATATTTGCTGCCTTTTTTTCTTTTTTTTTTTTTTTTATTTTTCAGTGGTCTGATAAAACACTCAGATTAGAGATCTGAGGCCCTTATAATTTTTTCCAAAATGTGAATGATCTTGCCATTCTCTGAGTTGTATCCTGTCTGAACAGTGAATTTGAGAAGAAAAGATACAGTTCAGAGGAGTTTTTAAATATTATGTTATCTTTGGGATTTTACAGGATGCCTTAATTAAATCTTTTATTTGATATTTTCCTTCCAGGAAGGCTTAAGTTAGGATCCTACTTGAAAGGTTATCTTGGTTGAGGTTTTTTTAGTTTTTATATGCAATCTGTTTATTTTAGGATTTAAAATTTTGAGAAGTGCCCAATATAGATATTAAACCTGCATGGGATAGCAACTCTAGTATTTCTAGTGTCTTAGTAAGTTATTTCTTAGTTCTACCCTCAAAAATATTTTGAAAGTATTTTACATGGTTTAAGTATTTTTGTTATTCAAACTATCTGAATTTGTGTTATCAAACAGTTATTTAAAATTGTAGCTTGCTGCTGAAATACAGAAGGAAATGTTCTTTGAAATGAAAACGGTTTTTGTGATAGCTTAACTAATGTTGTCATAACATGAATGTGTTTGTTTAGGACTCAAGTTATTTGAACCTTGCTTTCTTTTCTGTTTTGTCTCTGCTTTCCCTTTTTTCATTATTCTCACGAAATACTTGCCAAAACTGACTGCAGCATTACTTCTGTGAATTCTTTTGTGCAGTCTCTCTGTAGGCTGTATGTTTGCACATTTCGCTCAAATAAGCCCTGTAAAATGAGTTACGTATTCTCTGGATGTCTCTTCATTTGAATAGGCGCTGGTTCTCAATACAAAATAACCAACTTGTGTACCAGAAGAAATTTAAGGTAGGAATCAAAAACTGGCTTGGGGTAGTTTGGGGTTTGCGTGATGGTTTTCCCAATAGATTGGGGAAACGGTGCTGCTGACATTGGCATCCTGTGTGATCTTCAGCAACCTGCTGCTTTTTCTAAATTAGTTTCTCCCTTTGTAAAATGAGACCAATGGCTACACTGACAGATCTTGAGATTCCTGCACAGTGACTTGTATGCACATACTTTATTTGCTGTGGATTTTGTAACCTAGCTGGAGCCTTAAAAGTTGTTGGTCCCAAAAGGCTTGTGCACACTTGCTGGCAGTCAAAAACTGCATGCTGTTCTCTGAGCAGTTGTGTTTAACTCTTTCAGGACTTCCTCACTCCAGTTATGTACTGGTTCACCTACCCAATTCAGCAGCTGGGGAGAGGGGAGGGAAAAAGGCATGAAAGATTTATTATGAAACAGTCAGGGCTGCTTTGTACATATATTTACTGCTGAAAATGCACGGTGGTCCAGCAGTCAATACCTGCCTCTCTGCTGGCAGGAAAGTGCAGTAGCTGTATATTACAGCAGCAGTTCCAGCTCTGCCCCAAGCTGTAGAAGCCTTTTCAGTCAGGTTTTGGGCCCCTGCTCCTTTGTTTGCTGTCCTAGAGTCTGCTTTTACAACACGTAGCTGTAACTGCTCTTCAGGTGGAAAAAAACTAGGGAAGGGTATGGAGACAGTGGGGGGAAAAAAGCAAAGAGCTTATGACAATTCATTTGTCTTCACTGCAGACAGCCTGGGTTCAGAGGCTGTTCCTTCTTATTGATGCTGCCAAATCAAGGGGCTTCATTTCTGTGGCTGGAAAGGAAACACAGTTGAGTTTCTGTGAGCACATTTGGTTCAGCATTTTCTGTTTGGGCATTCCCATTACCTGTATTTTTATTTTTTTTTTTAGCTGTACCTTTAAAATGCTGATAGCTTAGATTCGAATTCTCATGAATAGAATCAAATTTTCAAAACCATTGTGTTCAGCTTGTTTTTGTTGGGTTTTTTTATTATTTTTATTTGGCACTTACAGTGGTCCTGATTTAGGTATAATTTTTCAAATTTTATTGTAGTTAATATAATCTCTTAGAAAGTATCTTTGTACTCCTGTGAATACTGTTGTTTGAATACTGTTGTTTAAATTTAAAGTGTTGATTACTTAGTAAATTGGAATTTAGGCAAGAAGAAATTATCCAAAGTTTGTATTAAATTTTCATTAAATGTAACTAAACATTAAAATTCATCTAAATATATCCTGCTAGGTATCTCCAAATCCACTTACTGCAAATTTTATTTTTGGAGGCAAAATTTGTGTAAGCAGGAAAATAGAATTGAATTATGCTTATTTTGGGATTATTAGCAACTATATTATTTTTCTTCTGTGACAGTTTTGCTAATTTTTTGTTTCTTAGGATAATCCCACAGTAGTTGTTGAAGACTTGCGGCTCTGCACAGTTAAACACTGTGAAGACATAGAAAGACGCTTCTGTTTTGAGGTGGTTTCTCCAACAAAGTAAGGAGAAGTGATGGAGTATGTTTATTTAAAAATTAAAAATCATTGCATTCACTTGTCTTAAAATGTAAGACTAACATTTCTCTTGGGATAGATCAAAACAAGAAAACTATCTGAAAAATTCTGTTCTCTGAAATTTTGGCTAAGAGAAAGTGATGCTGTGAGAAGTGTTCCTGGTATTTAGTTTACTTTTGGCATTAAAATAAACATGCATTCTTGTGCTTTTTGCATAAATGGCTTGTGGTGCAGAACTGTTGCAGCTTAGTAGTAGCTGATACTATCAGCTGCTTAGTAAGGTAGAAAGTAGGTCTCAGTTTCTCCACCTTTCTGATTAGTGTAATGAGAGAGAAGCATATTAATAAGTTGTAATGTCAAATTATATTTTAGAAGGCATTAAATGAATCTGCCAAATGAAATTATTTTTCAGCTCCAGCAGTGCAGTGCATTGGCTGTACTTGGAGAAGTTTGGCATCTTGCCACAGCAAAGGCAGTGTATTGGATTACTCTTATTGCTTTTGAGATGTGACCATATTTTAAGTTTTTGGTACAAGGTCACCCTGCTTTTAGGTTTGGCTGTTGTCACACTCCCCACTCATTACATTTCTCTTCTAAATAGATTTCTGTCCATCCTGATGTTTGTATCCTCAGTTGTGGTTCACTCTAGTTTGTATTTTGCTCTTACCTTTTTTTCTGTGCTTTTTGAACTGTTTAGCAGTTTTATACTCCATGACCTGCTTCCTTTGACTATTGGTGTGAAAAGCAGTTCAGTCTTTGTCAGAGAGTTTGAAATTATTCTCTCTTGATCTCAGTGAATGAAAGTGTGTTTTTAAGGACTGACACTTGTATGTTGTGTAATTAGTCATGGGGGTAAAATGCGTATGAGGATATGAAAATGAAAAATGTGGAGTAAGGAAAGGAATAGGAAGCTAAGCCATTCTCTGGGTTATTTGAAGAGTCATATCTGTATGTTTTAGCACTACCTACAAATAATTTTGAAATACAGAGTTTGCAATTCACAAAGGCTCAACTGCTTTGTTATCTCAAAATAAATGAGTGTATTAGATGATGCCTACTAAACAATATATTTGTGGGGATTGCAAGAAGCTTCCTCAGGAGCTTTTACTGAGGTGGGTGTTGTTGGATGTTGGCTGCCTGGCCACTGTCTGACTGAGTGCCGTGTGGTTTCTCACAGGAGCTGCATGCTCCAGGCTGACTCGGAAAAGCTGCGGCAGGCCTGGATTAAGGCTGTTCAGACCAGCATTGCCACAGCGTACAGAGAGAAAGGGGATGAATCTGAGGTGAGTTGAAAAACCAACCAAACGACAACTGCCCTGTAGATGCTGAAAACTTAAAATATGTAAAACCTCTTTTAATGAGGGAGAAGGGGAAAAAGAATCCGTTGTTTGTCTTCCAGTGGAAATGCAGTGGAATTTTGAATGCTGTGAATTATATCTAAGCTATCTTTCATTTCGTCTTATTAATGTTACTTGGACCTATTTGTTTTTATGAGATTTTTCTGTAGTGTGATTAAAATTTATAGGATAGTCCTATATGAAGTTCTGTATTTCTTCTAAAAAGCTAAATATTTTTTCAGTTCTATGGATTTCCTTGGCCTTGAATGCAAAAGTGACTTTTCTAGGATTCTTAGTACAGAGTCAGTATCTGTGGGATATTTCTTTCTGGCTATTCTTCAATTTAATGTGTCTCTTTATTGCTTTGTTTGTTTCTTTTGTCTTTTAGAAACAGGAAAAGAAATCATCCCCTTCTACTGGAAGCCTAGAATCCGGGAGTGAGACAAAAGAGAAGTTGTTAAAGGGAGAGAGTGCTCTGCAGCGAGTTCAGTGTATTCCTGGTAATGCTGCCTGCTGTGACTGTGGTTTGGCAGATCCTCGCTGGGCCAGTATCAACCTCGGAATCACACTGTGCATCGAGTGCTCTGGGATACACAGGTGGGGAACTCTTCAGAGCTGTGTTTGATTTGTGCCTTGACTTAATTAGAAAGGGTGGTGTTTGCCCCTTCAAATGTATATTGAAGCAAAATTAGAGACCCCTGTTTGTAAACGGAATTAAGGTAACTGCTTTATTTGCATAAATTAACTGTAAATCTGTCTGAGTTAAGATACAGCATGTGGTTACAGGTTAATGTTTTTTTTCATGCTGTTTAGGAGCTTGGGAGTCCACTTTTCAAAAGTAAGATCTTTAACGTTGGATTCATGGGAACCTGAACTCCTAAAGGTATGATAGTATTTTTGAATTAGGTTACTCTTTGGTACTTAGATTGTTGTTCTAAAGCCTCTGCATCAGAAAATTCAACACAGGAAACACTTGCATTTGTACCCAGTGTATGTCCCTCACTTCTGAGTAGAAAATGTTTATAGTTGTGTGTTGTTTTATTTTAATTCACACTTCTTTATAATCCCTGCAGTAGCAGTAGTCATTTGTGTCACAAACTTGCAAGTCAGCAAAATTTGCAACACCTTCAAGTTTGCAAGTGCACTCTGAGCAGCAAGTTTCATTCGATATCTTCATTCTCTGAAAAGGCAAATCTATTTACAGACCGATAATGTCTTTTAGCAGGCTGAAAAATTTTGAAAGTGGTGTATGAGCCTAAAGCATGATCATACTTGAAAATCTGAATGCCTGCTCTTACCAGTGAGGTGCAACTGGCTTATGGAAGGATGACTGCTCGTGTGCTATTTGTGTGCCAAACTTCCAGCTTGAAAGATGGCTATGAAAATCATGTGACACTGAAATACTGACATAGGAACTCATGCATGGGTGCATGTGTGCAGCTGGATAACTGATGCAAAGCATTTGTTTCTAGCTGTGATGTACTGGCACTTAGGTATCACTTCTCTATTCTGAACAATCAGAAGACAGTCTGAGTAGTGGTGTTTTGTTTGGGGTTTGACCATAAGTAAACTTTAATATCAATGTGTTCATGCTGAGAAAACAAACAACCCCCCCACCAAAAAACCCCCAATAAACTAGACCCCTTGTATTATTTCTGTAAATACCAGAGCAAAGTATTCTACCTGGTATTAGAAGAAAGAAGTCTGTTCATTGCCATCAGTAGGATCAAATTCTCCTTTAAGTAGTATCTGCAGGCTGGTTTTTGTATTTGTTCTATTTCTATAGATATATCAGATTATGATTTAGCAAAAATGTCTGTTGGAAAGGATGGGATAGAATTGATTGGATTGTCTGTTGTTGATGGGATAAGAGCAGCTCCTGGCAAAAGTGGTGGGAAAGAGGCCTGCAGATGTCATTCTGGTGATTGTTTTTCAATCCTCTTTCAGCACTTTAAAAGTGTGACTATATTTTTTGTTATCTTACACAGAATTTGGTCTCTCTGTTTGTTCTTTCTGATTGTTTCATTATCATTATATAAATCCATGCTAATTTCTGTAAGTGTACTTCTGCCAAGGTAAACACAAAGTTGTAAAAATAGGCTGAGGTTAAAAACTACTAAATAGGTAGGTAAAACTTTTTACAACTATATTTGAATTTATTTATTTTGCTTTATAGCTTATGTGTGAATTGGGAAATGATGTTATAAATAGAATATATGAAGCGAAGTTGGAAAAAATGGGAGTAAAGAAGCCTCAATCTGGAAGCCAAAGGTAGTATTTTACTAGCAGTGCCTGTTACTTTCTTTTCTTGTTGCTTCCTTCAGCCTCCAGCTTTAAAAGATGCTGCCAGTTAACTGTGTAGCGCTCCTTTGGTGTATTCTTTGTTTCCCTTTATCACCAGTATGTTTTGCTCTCTCCCTTTTCTCACTCTCTGTATTGGGTTGGTCCTTTTCTGCTTCTTCTGTTCACTTGTTCTCTTTCTGATCTCACTCCCTCCTTTTGACAACAGCTCCATAACATCAGCGTGGGCACGTGCATTTTGATTCCTCTCTCCTTGGTACCAGCTCAGCCATCCCTACTCTGTGAGTGCTCCTGGAAGGAGCCTCTGGCTGTGCCTTTTCTTTACAGTGACCTTGTTTCTCGAGTTGGACTTTTGTTTCCTGATCCCCCAGAACGTTCTCTTCTTCCTGCCTACGTTGTACATAAGCTCTGCTGCTTTCAGCAGCCTTCTAATAATTGTACTGCTGTTTTCAATTCCTCTAATGCTAAGTTGTGTTTGAAGGTAGTTTCCTGATATTTTTTGCTGCTGTATAGGACATCTCTTAAAACTTGGCTTTTGACTACCTTTCCAGTTCTGTAGTGCTTGCTGCCAGGCAGTCTTATGGTATAGAAAACAGCATTTTATGGATTGTTGGTAATTTGGAGACAGTGATAATAATCTAAATAATGTAGGAGACTTGCTATATAGTCCTTCTAGTGGTAACTGCTTTTCAGCAGTTTCAATGGTAATAATTATAGCCCCTTTCATCATTTGGCACAGCTGGTGTTGTGTCTTAAGCTGATACCCTCAGGTTACAAGAAAAAAATAGTTTGGTATGCAATATGGAACTGGTGGCTACCTAAGACTTGTTATTGCTTTCTTGTGGAATCTTGATATTCCCTTAACAAATGTTGCAATTCATTTTTACATAAGGAACTAAAGATATGCTTTATTGATTGGTTGTTAACAATGTAAAACATGTATGAAAGTTTAATACCAAGAAGTAACATACAATAACTAATGCTTATTTCTTCCACATATCACTTTCTAAAGTGTCTGCCTGAAAGAAAATACACTTACCTGAACTTAACAAAATTACTTTCTTTTGACACTTATGGAAATTTAATCAAGAATCCAGAAAGAGGTGTGCTTTGCAGCTTTCTGAAAATATGCTATCAGTGTGTGCAATGCCAAGTTACAGTCTTGATTGCTGACTTTAGTATTAAATAGACATTCTTTTAATACATGAAAATACTAAAATATTAGCCTACTAACTGCGGGGATTTTGTATATGACAGGCAGGAGAAGGAGGCATACATCAAAGCAAAATATGTGGAAAGAAAGTTTGTAGAGAAGCAAACTGCATCAGTACCTCTGCTTGAATCTGGAACAAAAGTTTTGTCTCCAAGTCAGGAAGAGAAAAGGCACAGTGGCCCTGAAAAATCCCTTTTGGCAGGGGAACAAGGTGCAGCACCCCAAAAAGGTATTTACACACTTGTCTTCTTAGCTATATTACCCATGTTCTTTTTAAAGTAACATATTTTTATATTAATTTATTTCTGCCTCATGCAGAAAAATCAGAATCTATTTTTAATGGGTCGTAGCATAGTGCAGAAGTGTAGGGGAGAAAAGGCCTGTTCAGAGATGTGCATTTTGACAAGGGGAAGAATTTGGAATGGGGATGCTTATCATTCAAAAACATATTAACCACCTTCTTTCCTCCGTATTTTCACCCTTCTTAATTTTTCCAATAACGTTCTCTCCTGCCCTGTCCCTTCCTTACTGCCTGCTTTGTGCTTTGCTAACCTGCATGTCCCAGCGGTTGCTGTAAGTAGCGACGAGGCGAGGCGGGAGTCTCTGTTCTGTCCTGATGAACTAGATTCACTCTTCTCCTACTTTGATACCTCTTCAAAACTACGTAGTAGTAAGTACTACAGCTGTGGCGTGTTCAGTATTTGCACTAGTGATCCATCCTGTGTTGTGGCCATCTCCCTGCTTTAAATCTGTTATCTCCAGGCTACTGCATTGCTTAGTGTTTTCATGAAATAATTTAAGCTTTTTTACTTATCCTGATTTTTTTTTCCTTTCTAGTAATCTTTGACATTTATTATTATTATAAACATTACGGTTGCAAAATGTGGCATCCATATTTTGCTATGGATGCATTAAGAATATTGAATAATTACTAGGCATTTTAAAAAAAACTACATGTTCAGGACCAAGTATAAGAGCTTGCTTTATTATCA
This sequence comes from Scytalopus superciliaris, assembly GCA_013400415.1. Classification (NCBI taxonomy): domain Eukaryota; kingdom Metazoa; phylum Chordata; class Aves; order Passeriformes; family Rhinocryptidae; genus Scytalopus; species Scytalopus superciliaris. The sequence continues at coordinate 257,591 of VXBX01001194.1, read as the reverse complement.
TGGTGAAGAGCAGATAACTTAGGCCCTGCATAGTAATTACAGTTTCTCCCCCAAACAGTCCGAAGCAGTGACAGTGGGATCCAGCCAAGCACTGATGACAGCAGAGAACACCTTCCCTCTACTGTATCTGCCAACAGTTTGTATGAACCAGGTGGGTCAGGCTTTGCTCTGTAAGATGAAAATTTAACCACTTGGTAGCACTTTTTGTTAAAGAAACTAGTGCTTGGTGATACAATTCGTCTCTCTGCTATCCTGGTGGGTTGAAATGCTTTTAACAAGGGGAAAAATTGCTTGGGTGATCTTTCCTCCAGGCTTGCTACCAAGCAAGCATTTATCCTTCTGAATAGGTTCAAAGAACTGTGTTTTTTCCAGTCTTATGAGACTGATCCAAAACTTTGGGTTTTTTGCAGATAGAGCAAGGCTACATTTTGAGGCAGACAAGTCTCCACAGAAATGCATAATCCTGTTATAAATAGATAAATCCTTCGAGGCAGAATTCCTGTTTAGTCACAGATAATGGGCTTGTATATGTTATTTGAGCATTCTTGCTTAGTTTTTATGTTTTCTACTTATGTGGAATTGACCATGTGTTTAAACATTTCCCTCTCAACTCAGAAGTTTTATAAATTGATTGATGAAATTATTTGCTATCTAATATTAGCATGCTGTTCTGACAGATGTATTGAGTATGGCTTGTCAAAGTATCCAAAACATTTATAAAGCAAAGTTATTCTTCTACATCAAAGCACTCTTCTGAGGTATGTCTTAAATCCAGTAGTTCACAGCTGTAGTTGTAGGCAGGCAGCACGTGGCTTGGATCCTTTTTGACCGCATTATAAAAACATTTCTGGTGCTGTAACCCATAAAAGCTTTCATGTAACAATGTTTTTATCTCCCAGACTTCACTCTGTACAACTGTTATTGAGATGAAGAGAAAGATTATGCTTTAGTCCCAAAGATTATAGCCACAGAAAGTAATTGGTAAATGACAATGGTATCTTAATGAAAATTAGGTCAGAACAGTATTAGCCTCATATTCAGGTCTATCAAGCTGTTGCAGATAAAGATATATTTATATGACTACATCTCTGCAGGAGATTAGTTTTATTCATATCTTGCAGTTTAGAATAAAATACACTTAAATTACGTGTAACATATAGATTGAAGGATATACACATGTGCCAGGAATGTGGAGAGAATGTTTTCCGTGCAGTAATAGTTCTGTGATGAGGCCATGCCTGAGTGGTGGAACCAGCTAAGGGCATCTGTGACTTCCCCTGGCAGAACAGGGTAACAATACACAGCATTCTGCAAATTCTGAGCCATCTTATGCCAGAGAAGTGATGGTTTTGATCAGAATTCCACGAGTTACCTTGTAAAAACAGGGCTTAAATAAGCAATTTTTTTTTCTTCTCAGAAGGAGACAAGCAAGAGTCTTCTGTGTTCTGTGACTCCAAACAGCCTAGTCCAGGATTGCAGTTGTATCAAGCTGCCTTTGAGAAGAATCTTCCTCATATGGCAGAAGCATTGGCCCATGGAGCTGAAGTAAACTGGGTCAATGTAGAAGAAAACAAAGCAACACCACTCATTCAGGCAGTGCGAGGGGTATGTGATGTACGGCCCTGGCTGATGGGGGAGGAGGGGAAAGGGATAATAGGGATGTTTCTGTGTCACTGTTCCTTTTAAATTGCTCGCTGCACTAATGAATGATATGATGCTGAAGTTGTGTTTACAGTGTTCTCTCAAAGTTGTTTCTGAACTATTTTTTTTCCTGTTAATGCTTTGTTTGGAATTGTATAACCTTAGCAGTGTTTAAAGTTGATACAGAAGCAAATCCCTTTTTGTTTCCTTTGCCACATGGTTAAGTGGTGAGAAGGCAGAACAGATTTGACTTTATTCTAGAGATCTGGTGCTGAGTTGTTTCTTTGCTTATATTTCATAGGGTTCATTGGTTACTTGTGAATTCTTGCTGCAGAATGGGGCCAATGTGAACATCAGGGACATGAAAGGAAGAGGGCCCCTGCACCATGCCACGGTTCTAGGACACACTGGGTAACTCGCTGCTCCACAATTTGTAAATGCCCATCCTTTACTGTAGTTGTTCATTGCCCCAGATATTCTGGCATTTTAATGCTATTTCAGGTGATACAGGGTTTTTTTAAGCTCTGGTTGTGAGAAAGAAAATAATATTTTGATTGAGCAGTCTCCTCCACTAGCAAAACACACAAGTGTTTTCTAATGTGGATTAAATAAAGGTTTCGCTTACTACTGTGTTAACATGTTCTAAATGAACACCACTATTTTGATATATTTGAGAGACTTTTGATGATTTAAGCCAAATACGTTGTATCCAGCTTGAATTTATTTGGGTTTTTTCCTTTATTGCTGTCAAAAATATTCTTAAATGCTTTTTCCTAAACAGACAAGTGTGTTTATTCCTAAAACGAGGAGCAAACCAGCATGCCACTGATGAAGATGGGAAAGATCCATTGAGTATAGCAGTAGAAGCTGCAAATGCAGATATTGTAACATTGTAAGTTGTACATTCTGGTTTTTGACTAGATCATTTAAGTTCTGCTGTTCTGTTTCAAGTTAAAAATAAAAGAAATGTCAAAATTCCTTTACATAAAAGCAGGGAGAATAAGCTAAAATCAAAATTCATTGTCCATAGATGACCTCATTGGTGTGATGCTCAGGAGTGCATTGTAGGTGTTGCATTGTAGGGGTTTTTTGTGTTTTGAAGTTGACATTGTTCTTTTTGTTTTCTAAATCGTAGGTTGCGCTTGGCAAGGATGAACGAAGAAATGCGTGAATCAGAAGGACTCTATGGGCAGCCAGGTCAATACTCTTCTAATAACCATACTGAAATGCAGTATAGGAAGTGTATGCAGGAATTTATCAGTTTACAATTAGATTCTTAGTGTCTGAGGGAAATACAAGATAGCTTCATACAATGATGTTTTTTCTTTATAAACCAACACGAGTTAAAACTTCATGGAAATTCACTGGTGTGACTTTGTAAGAGTATTTAGGGGACCTAAAAGGAGAGTGTTCAAATAGCATCCTTATAGTACTGTGTTACCACAGCCATTACCACTCTATTTTGCTGGTAGTTGTCCACAGTTTTCTCCAATTGTTGTTCCATTAAAATTTGTGCAATGTTAGGATTTATCTGACATTATTCAGTAGTGGCTTTCTGACCCATCTTGTTCAGAGGCATTTGAGAAGTTCCTCTTATTACAGGATACCATTCTCCTTCCTGTGGAATGGTCCTCTTTTTTTAAGAAAAAAAACACTTGCACACCAATGTAAAAAATGTACATCAGATATTTCAAAATAACTCCAGACACAAATAGGAAAGTATTATTTCCTCAAATTTTATTTTTAAATATTTTTATTTGTTAAGAAGCAAAACAGTCATTCTTAAGTATTTATTTTTGTATGCATAGTATCTTTCCATTTGGTTAAAAACAATATAGAAACTGGCACACATTTGAGCCAACTGCAACAAGAAAGTATCAAATTATATTTAATGAATATGTGCAACTCTATTCTCAGGCGCTCGGTCCCAATTTACGCCATATTCTGATGTGATATTTGTGCAGGGCTTTTCTTCTGTTATGGTATCCCTCCATAGGAGCCTAATTCAATATCATGCAAATATCAGTAATGAAGACACACTTAATTGTGAAGTTAGACAGCTAAACACACCCTGCTATACCTGGCAGAAGTGAAAGCAAAACCTTATTTTTAAGGTAGAGTGCTGAGTATTCTTGGCTCATTCCTATAAAGCCATGATGTATTTTCCACTTCTTTATAAAGACTGTGTGTGCTTCTGTTTGTTACCAGATCGAGGCTGGAATATAGTCAAGGGGCAACACTGAGTCTCATGTCAAAATCCTACATGAACTCTATTGAATAAACCAATTTTATTTACTTTCTCCTTAACAACAGATCTTTTTCAAATTTATTTTTGAAGAAATATTCTAAGAAATTAAAATTAAAACAATACAAATACTATAGACAGGCATTCAAATGCTTTCTTTGACAAAGTTCATTTAAAATATTTTTTAGACACAATCTTCAATTAAGTAGATGAAATAAAAAGTTAGAAAAGTATTTCATTGAAAATATTGTGACCTCTCTATCAGTTTGTATTACACTAGAATCTAGAGACTGCAGTTGATACAATCTGATGCAGATACTTTACAGCTGGTAAGGTGAGACTGACAATGGAGAGTAGAGTTGCCACAGCAGGTAGAGCTTGCCCAAAACCTGGAGCGTATCACTAGAATAATTTCTGAAATTCAGGCCACAAGCTGTAGCACAGAAGTCCCAGCCAGGAGATCTTGCCATATCTTTGGATAGTACAGCACTGCCCCTTCAGTTCTTCACTTGCTGAAGCCTCTTTTAAAAGTTGAAGTCAATACTTGAGAGTTTTGAATGTTCATGTCTGCTGGAAGGGTTGTGTCAGTGTAAGCACAAAACCTGTCTCTGCTGTCACGAGGTGTCAGACATTTATGTGGCTGTAGGGGATGCAGGTCTTTTTCACTGCATATACACTGCCCTTATTTTAGAATTCCAGTGTTCCAAAATTAATATTCTATAAGAAAATAAGGATTTTGAAGACAATTGTATATTCGCTGGGAGCTATGAGGGTAAATATTGATGGATGAGTTTGCTGTCATCAGGGTGAAGCCAGCTGCCAGCTCCTCAGCTCTAATAATGCAGTGGATAAACAATTGCTAATGTAGCTAATGGCATCAGCATTTCTAATTTAAATATATCTGGCTGGTTTGAGCTATTGAGAGAACATATGTATTGCTTTGCAAGGTACAGTTGGTCTTCCAAAATATTCCTAGAATGGGAACTAGCTGAAACCAGCTTGTTCCACAAGAAAGTTCATTTGTGGTGGTAGAAGCCATATGCACCATAGTACTGTTTCTTGTATAACACTTGAGTGCTCATCTCCTGGTGCTACAGTTTGTCTGCTAACTCTCTGATATTAGCATTGCTACTTTTTCTTCCTACCTTTTCCTGAATGTATCATGTGTGCCTTTTGAGTTACTCTGGTGTTAAATGGTAAAGCAGTGTTACAGTATTTTTGTACTTAAAATCTGCACTTTAGGGAAAACACTGCTTGGAAAGGGAATTTCCAGAATTCAGTTTTAAGGTAGAATTTTAACATAATTATAATGTTTACAGTATTAAGTACTTTAATGCAGCATACAAACTAAAGGGGCACTTTATTTTAGTCTATTTTTGAATGTAATATTTTTGTTATGTAATAGAGCCAAAAACAGAGCCACAATGTATCTTGCAAAAATAGCTTTCCTTTTTTCTTTCAAATTAATTTGAAGGAACCAAGTATGGCAACTTGAACTGCAGTACTAGATCACCAATGAAACCCACTCCTGTTTTAAAAGCATAATTGCTTTTATCACATAAGCTCGATTCTGCCTTGTGCCCTTCATAGCTGTTCTTTTGGTGAATGTTACAGCTCCGTTCTGTGCTGATCTCCCAGTGCAGCCAGTTATCACAAACTGTTACAATGAAATGTGTCCTGTGCCTGCTTCATCTCTAGAACACAGAATCTCAGAAAGGTTTAGAACCTTAAAGATCATCTTGTTCCAAGCCCCCTGCCGTGGGCAGGGACACCATACTTGAAATTAAATCTGAAAGCCAAAAGGGAATTTCACTAGAACTGACTTTTGCTAGTAAAGCAGTATTGAATGTATTCCTCTTTTAAAGTCTGGGAAGAATTGTGTCACTGGATCTTTGTATAAGCCCACATGCCATGCATGTTAAATATTTCTGGAAGGTCAGTTATCATTTGTGAAAGTGTTTTCAAAAGAACGGAGTCTCATCTCCAAAAGAGTAACAGTTCTAACATTGGAAATGTACATTAAGAGATGGAAAAACAAAACAATGTAACTGTTCGCAGTAGTGCAAACTTTTAAGCACAAAAACATTTTTTTTCTTCCACGATCATGTTTAAAAAAACCTTCATGTTCAACATTACATGTTGAGAGAGATTCTGGGTTAATTTCTCTGTCATGCTGTCAATCAAGCTGTCAGCAAGAAACAGTAGTGCTGGGATCTTGTGCCCTGTGTGATCATCTGTGTTGGAAAGTCAGTAAAATTCCAGGCTGTATAATTCCAGACCAAACCAAATGTGTGATGTATTTAATTCGCTTTGAAGGCAATGGAGTGTGGTTAATGTTTTAAAATGAAACCTGAACTCACGGCCCAAAATGCTGCAACAGATGAAAGAATGTGAAAATGTCCATTTTAAAGTGGCAAAAGAGTAACTTGGCAATGACTCAAGAAGTGATCACTCCTGAATGTGTCTTCCTGTGCAGACAGGGAGGGGGAGGAACAGCCTGGTGGAAATTGCTGCCATTCCTCATTTTGGAATATGTACTAGTCGGGTTGTGTTTAAGCACAAAGAGTGAAGATTAAAAAGAAACCAAAAACCAAAAATATTTTTAAAGGAAATACTATTGCTCTTACAGATCAAACTGAAAAATGTAATGAAAGATGTAAATGAAGCAAATGTAAAAATTTATATTTGCTGAAGTAGTAGACCAAAAGAAGTTATGAACAATTATTTATCTAATTAGGATTGCTTTTTTTAGTACTATTGCTTGCTGATTGTTTCTTTCATAGAGAGTTCTGTTTGGCTGTAAGAATTCTGACCTCTGTTTCCAAGTAAATCTTTATTTATGCCATAATTCTATTTTTCTGAAGGTAATCTTGGTTAGCACCTCCTTGCAAAAACAAGGATTTTATTCTTTCATGGCTAATAAATATTTTTCTTTTTAAGTTGCTTTAAAATGCGTTCACTTTTCCTTTCTAACTCTGAACTTTCCTCTGTATGGCTGCCTGTGAGGTACAATTTCAGGTATAGTTTAGCTTTGTTTAATTTGCTTCTACAGAACATGCATGCAAGTAACGAGTCCCCAAGAGTTCACATCAGCATCATTCCATCTATAAGCAGTCTTTGTACATGACTAAGTGTTACACAGTGGTTGATAGCACAGTAGAGCATTTGTGCAGTGGTGGGTGATGTTGACTATGACAAATGTTTAATACTGTTTCCCTTTTCTTTTCTACCTAGGAGATGAAATTTATCAGGACATTTTTCGTGACTTTTCTCAAATGGCGTCAAATAATCCAGAGAAGTTAAACCGCTTCCAGCAGTCAGATTCCCAGAAGTCTTAAGTGTCAGGAAGGAAAAGAACCTGATGCTTATAGTGCAAGTTTTTTTTTACTTTGACAGAATGAATTATATGCATTTTGTTAGATAGTTTGGATAAAATGACCACTCCAGTGTAGCTTTAGATTGTGGTAGCTGAGGAAATGTATGAGTTGTTTTATGTCCTACAGTATGTATACCTCAGCAGCTGAAGAAAATGTTTGAAAAACCTGAATACCTGCTAGCTCAGTATAAAAATAGCACCCATTACGGGTATGAGGTTTGCCTGCAGCTCATACCCCGAGGCAACAGAGCACAGTGGCAGGATGGTCAGAGCAGCTTTGCTATCCAGTGTCATCCACTGTCATCTGTCTCCCTGTTGCCATAAAGAATGTGCCTCTGACAAGAAGGTCTGGGTTGCATTTTCTGGGACTGTTTGGAAGGGAAATCAGATAAGGACATACTGAATTGTCCTGTTTGTGGGGCTGTAACTTGAGAGATTGTCTTGTACCTACGCTGACTCTGGGTAGAGGTAGGCTGTTAATAACAGACATGATAACTCCTGCTCTTGCAAGCTCTTTCACAATGGAAGCTCTAACACCAGGCTGGCCCTTATGCTGGTGACTGCAGGTCAGTCACAAAGGGATATATCCTGGGGGACCAAACTCCTAAGAGCAGTCTATTTTCTTCTTTTTTTTCTCCTCTTAAATTAAACTTTCGATGCAGCAAGTATCCTTCTAAATGAGCATGTGGAACCTTTCATGAAAAATAAACAGAATCCTTATGGACATGATGTGGGGTTTGTTTGTAGTATTTTGACATCAAAACTTGACACTTGAGATATGAAAATAAATACTGAGCCAGTGGAGTTTGTGTAGAACAGTTGTACAAAGGCTGTTTTTCACTTTTTCTTTTTGCTGTTCTCACTGCTAGCCCTAAGCTGAATATATAAAGTCTCATATGTCATGCAACCACCCTAAATTTAGGACAATCCATCCTTTATATCAGGAATTAGTATCCCGTATATGATCTGCAATGATGTGTATGTATTGTCTAAAATGAGCTTAAAAAACCCTAGGAATTTCATTGCACATTTTTGTCAAGTAATGGATGAGCACAGCTCAAACTTGTGTTCTGAGGGCAGCAACACAATTAGCTTTATTCAGTAGTGAGCCCCATTCTGATGGTGTGTGTGTATAAATGGTGTATCTAGATATATGCTTATATATCAGGTTATTTAATATCTAGTTAGTAATCACCTGAAGCCCCAAACCAGGAGATGCAATTCTTTATGCTCTATTTGTCTGCCCTATGGACAAGCAGAAGTTTTAGATAATATGGTATCAGTGTTAGTTTTTAATAATCCTAGTAGCTGTGGCATTATGCTAACCTGCTGTTTAAATGTATTTAGGAAATTAATTGGCTTTTCTCCAAGCAAGGATAAGCAAAATTGGGTTAAAAAATATAAATCTGTAAATGATAGTAAAATTAAACTCTCTGGCATGTTAAATTTTAACAAGGTATTTCAAATATTTATAACTTTGCATCAAATGTATAATAATATATCAAATCTGGATATTATTATTGCTGCAAAATCAGTAGTGTTGTAGAATTGTCCAGTAGATTCTTTTTCCAAGCAGGGTATTACTAGACAGCTCTTGCTTTGTGTGTGGTCTAATTATACTAGGAAAAGCAGATTATGCCCATTTAAAGAGTTAGTGTGAGTAATAGGGAACCTAGGGATATCACCTGTAAGCAGTAATTTTTAGTAAGTTGTTTTTTAAATAGCTGTCTATGAAATGATAATACACTTCTTAATCAGCAGTATTTAACAGCAGTGGGTGATTTTAGTGGATCTTAGAGACAGGAAGATTCCCAGTGTATAGATGGGACAATGTAAGATATGACTGTATAATATACACTTTAGACATAGGTTTTTCTAAATATTTGTCTTTTGCAGCCCAGGTGACAGGCAGTAAGTATATGGTGTGATTGGCTGTAATGTAAAGCTACCAAAAGCTTAATGGCATAATGGCTGTCTCAGTCCATGCTGCTGGAAAAAGGCCTGAGACACTTATTTTAAAGCTCCACTGGTGATTTCCTTTCTAGCCACAAAAATCTCTGAGACAAATCTTACAGGATGACTTCTCTAGACAAAGAAGTTGCTTCCCTATAGCTCTGCAGATCCATGTGCTGCATTCCTGACTCTCTTCTGTTGGGGAAACAGTATCAGTCTGTCTGTGCTAAGGGACAAATCAGGTACCTGATTGACAGGTTGTGTGACTCCTGTCAGGAGTGCTGGAGTTTCAGTGGCTCAGGGAGTAGGAATGTCACTTGTCATCTTGCAGCCTCGTTCCCCAGTCCTTTCAGGTACGTCAGGATGTCCAGTATAAACTGCATTCACTTAAAGCTTTTTCCAGGTCAGGTGCAATACATGTGGTAAAATGTTGCTCATCAGCAAAACTGAATATACACCATTAAGTTACATGGAATGTACTGATGGCTCAGTCCCACCAGGCTCTGGCAGGATCAGTGCTCCAGGGCCTCTGTGGCTCACAGCATTCAGCCCTCAATAATAACATGATTATCACCAGGGCTCTGAAGATCCAGATTACATATCGAGATTTGAATCAAGTGCTAATCTTCTGCTCAGAACATTAGGAAACTTCCATTTTTATTACAAAATGAATCTGAGTATGACAGAATAGTAGACAGTAAGGTTCCATTGTGGGCTAACATCTTGTAGTCTCTGCCAGGCAGTTAAAAGCTTCAATTCTAGTTCATGTTTCTCTCTAGGTATGAAGTATATTAGGCTTTAATTGGTGAGGGATGAAGCAGTAGATTTCTAACACATTTAAAAATAAGCTTTCACATGGATTTTTAGTCATTTACTAGACGGTCCATTGAAAGAGAGTGTAATATTTTTCCTGTTTATAGATCAAGTGTTCCAAGAGTGTCTTGGAAAGACAAATGTTGAGGACCTCAACATATATTCTGATACATTTTGATTTCAGAGGTGTAACTTACGTCCATTGCATGTTGATTAAAATAGTGTTTGTGGTGCCTCCTTAGTGTCTCAAGTGTTTTGATTTTTCATAAGGTTTCATGCTTTATGTTAATGTCAGTACAGTGCATATAAACTTAAATTTTTGAATGATCATACTGTATTGTCACCGAATTGTGTTAGACAGCTGGAATTTGTTCCCATGAATTTGAGTGAAGGTGGCAGGTGTGGTAGAGGTGTTTCTTTGCTTTCACAAGCAGCCCACATTGCAGTCTGATGAACACATGTTCCAGGTGCTCCTTAGTACATTGTGGACTTTCAGCCTCCTTGCCAATTAGGACCTAATCCAGGAAATCACTGAAATTACTGACAGTCTTTCCACTGATTTCAGAGGATTTGGATTGTACCATTTGTGGCTCCTAAGTGTTAGTGTGTTAAAGGATTCTATATTAATACCACATTTTTCCCTCTGTGGGGTTTTATATTTTATCTGTTTGTATACTGAGCTGAAATAGTTTTAGAAAATGCAACCAGACCTTCCAACTGCTGTCAAGCAAATCCCTGTACAAGAGGAGGTTTCTCCTGTTTGACATCAGTACACACATGTTGTCCAAACTATTAGTTCTCCTGGATAGAGCAAAACTTCGTAGCACTAAAGAAAAAAGGTGAGAACTAGAATAAGAAGTGTATTGATGTGATGTTTCCAGGACTTCAGTTCTTCTGTGCAGCCATCTGTTTTAAAGTGTGGACATTACCTCTGCTTCTTCATCATGAGAATCTCAAATGATGCAGTGACTATGAAAGGACCCTTTGATAGAACTGCAAATAATGTATAAGTATCAAGGACCTGATATTTTTACAGTGTCAAAAGGACTGAGCTGATTATTCAGATTCTTTAATACACAAAGTATTTTAAGAATCAAATTTTGCAGACTATGATCTCTGCCCATTCACCACGGACACTTTTCCCCAAGTTAGAGTTTATGCCACTGGTTTGTGCATCCTGACAGCCGATGTGCCTTCGTGGTGTGCTTGCACAAAGGCACAGTTTTAAAAGAGACAACTCTGAAAAGGCACTACTGGGGAAAAGCACGAGTGTACCACTTTGGTATATCCCCTTTCATATGCTTGCTTTATCTTTCTGCATACAGTATTTTCTTGTTTCTCTTCCCATGGAAGGAGATTACAGAGAAGGAAAAATTCCGCTCACTTTGCTGTTAGGATCCCAGATTTTCCGTGTTTTGACAGAAATCGACAAGAAATCGTCGTTTCCTCCAGCAGAGAGGTTACTCTGTCTGAAGTAATGAACTTTTATTTCTTTATCCACGCGTTCCTCTGTACTTGATTTTTTTTTTTTAAGCATTCCAGCAGTAAAATGTAAAAAACCCTTCCCCCTTCAGCTGTAACTCTACGGACCGTGTTGTTCCCAGCCCTCCTCCGCGTTATGTACGGCTGTAGCCTTTGTATGGAGAACTTGAATGTGGCTCCTGCCGTTGGTGGCTGTCGAAGGGGGAGGCGCANCCGCAGCCCGCGGCCCTGGCCGCGGCTCTGGCCGCCCTGGCCGTCTGCGCCTTCTACTACCTGGGCGGCGGCGGGGAGACCTTCTCCAGCGCCACCCGCCGCCTGCGGGCCACGCCGGCCGCGCCCCGCGGGCTGCACCTCCTGCTCATGTTCACCAAGGCGGAGCGCAGCCCCGCGCTCCGCGACAAGGCGCGGGCGGCGCTGCGCTCGCTGCTGCGGCACGGCCGGCTGCGCCCCGCGGACACCCTGCACATACACCTCGTCACCGACGGCGCCAGCCGCGACATCGGCACCGGGCTGCTGCGGGACCTGCTGCGCGGAGCCGCCTTCCGACACCAGGTGCGGGGGGGCGGCTGGGGGGCATCCTGAGGAGCATCCTGCGGGGCATCCGCGGGGAGCGGCAGCGCGGAGGGAAGCAGCTCTCTGGACCAGCAGCCCGTGTCCCAGCGCCCTGCAGAGGGGCTCGCTCCCCGTCTCTGCTGGATGAGCTGCCGTCGCTCCTCGGCCTCGAGAAGCTTGAGGGGCTTGTTCTGTGTGAGCTCCCCGTCGCTGCTGCCTGCGGGGAGGTGTCCTGGTGCAGCCAGGATTCTCACCCCAAACCGGGTGGCTGCATGACTTGGGAACATCTCCGGCAAAACACCTGTGCTGGAAAGGAGCAGTTCCTCTGAGCAGTGCTGCTCTTCTAGAGGCTTTTGTGTTAGTCCCGGCTCAGCATCTCGACACAAGGACCACGTGTGCTCGTGTGTCTGTGACTTCCTGAGTGTCCTGCGGAACAGCAGAGACTATTGGCCTGCTCCTAGTGGTCCATGGGAGCAGGAAGGGAGAGCCTGCAGGGGCAGGAGTGCATCCATGTGCAAATACTCATTCTGCCTCCCAAAAACATCGTGCAGTCCATGCAAAGTCAGGCTTTCTTTTGCATTAAATAGAGGTGTGAAAACTGGAGGGGTGTTAAGTTCAGAAACACCAGGTAATGACTCCCCTGTCCTGAGGTGCTGCTGCAGAGCATTGCTTGGAGTATCCTCTAGCCCTGCTGTTACTTTTTGTTGCACATCTTTCCGTTATTTAGTATTAGCAGAACTCTGCCATGACGTAACTAGAGGTGTAACCTTAACATTGTTCACAGAGACACTTTCCTGGTAAATCCCACCTCTTGTTTCCTTTAAACAAGTCCTTTCCTAGCACTGATGCTCAGGTTACATGCCTGTGGTGGGTGACCCACACCATGCTGGCAGAGCTCAGCTGTGTGGAGGGGTGCACAGCACCTCAGGAGGATGGTCAGGCTGCCCCATGGTGGTGCAGTGCCGATGTGGTACAACAGCCCAGCTCAGGATTATGGTATTGTATCCCCTGGAGTGGGAGGAATCCCAGACCACCGTAGTGTGCAGGTCCCTTGCAGTCACCCCTCTGTGTGTGTGGCTGTGTTATGCCATCTGCTCTTCTGGAAAACAAACTTCTCTGTGGGCAGCCTTGCTGGCCTTGCTTTTCCAGGGCAACATGGGCTGGGAATTGGAGTTGGAGGTGGGGGTATGCAGAGTGGTATGTCTGTTGCAGATGGGCCTGTGTCTGTAGGTGCCTGTGGACTCACAGGCAAACCTGGCTTGTGGCTCAGATAAGCAGGTCTTGCGCCTGAATTGATCTCTTGGGTGTAAGCAGGCAGTGTGACCTGGAGGACTCAGGTGAGATGTCACTCAGACAGCTTCTTCCCTCTCTTCTGGCAGAGCCTGACGTATCCTGGTTCCACTGGCTAGCCTGTATTTGACAGTACACTTTGGATCTCTCAACTTCTCTGCTTTTAGGTGTTCCCGGTCCAGAGCAGAGACTGTTCCTGATTCTCAAGCATACAGCCTTGCCCCTAATCCTGTGCCAGTTTCTGGAATGCCGGGAAGTAACAGCACCACTTTAATCTTGCTACAGCCTACCCTGTTCCTTCTCTTTACTGGTAGGAAACATATCCCTAGCTTGGCTCTGTGGTGCTGCTGCTAAAATGTTGAAGGTGATGGATCCTGACACTGAGGTAGCTCCAGCAGTAACCCATATCCATCCCTGCTTCTCTTGGTATCTCCAGAACACTCTCCTGGTTCTTACACTGTTCTCCTAGAGCAGGCCTAGAGATGAGGCTTGATGAAGTGCTCAGGGGACAGCTGGAACTGCTGAGGCAGGACTGAGAAAAAACCCGAACTTGACTGTTGCTTCACGAGGAAGTGATTAGGGCCCTGCTTTTGGAGCTGCCCTTCCCCTCCCATTCCAGCAGTTCTGGAGTCATTTGGCTCCTCTGTTAGAGCGAAGCCCAGAGTCAGATGTGGATCTTAACCCATAGGGAAGGTTCCTAACCCATGGGGAAGATTGTGGGCAGCTCTTGTCTCTCCCTAGGCAGGTTTAGTCTCGTGGAGGCCAAAGCAGCAGCCTGGGCTCGGGGCAGAGGGGCTGTGGGAGCATCTCAGGCACAGGACCCAGTGGCAGGGCTGTCCGGGCGTGACGTGGCGTCACCCATCCCTTAGGGCCGTACAGATGTGTGCCAGATGTGGCGCCGGGAGCGCAGCCGGGCGGCGGCGGCAGAGGGAGCTCTTGCTCCACACGTGGGGCCGAGCCAGAGCCCGCCCGTCCTGCCTCAGCCTCCCGGCCCCGGCGTGCCGGGGCTCTGCGGGCTTTTACCAGGGCTTTGTGTCCTGCCCGCGGCTCGCAGGGTGATCTCTGCAGCCTCCCGCCCGACCGGCCCCGTTTCCCGTGTGCTCCCACTCCCTGTCGCTTATTGATTCCGTTTCCCCGCCAGAGCAACACGAACCGCGTGCTCGGCTCGCTGCTCGTCCCGGTCCCTGCTCGGATCGGCCCCACTGAATGTAACGGAGCTGCCATCCCTCCGTGCTTGTGGAGAGCTGTGAGGATACCCGACCTGGAAAGGCAGGAAAGTTTAAAGGAAAAGAAATGCGGGTTGTTTTTTTCTAGTGAATCAGTGGAATCTTTTATCAGTGTGGAATGTGTGTTTATAAAACTGTGCTTGCACAGGAAACCCCTAGAACTTACTTTTCTTAGCGTCCTCAGCAAACATGGCCGGATTTAGCTACAGGGATTTACTAAAAGCTGTTACACAAATAAATAACGAAGTACAAACTTAGCAGCAGATCAACAAGCTGTGCTAAAGTCAGCAGTGAGAAGAGGAGAAGCCCTCACGGTCCCAGAGAGACTGCCTGACCTGTGGCTGTGGGAGGAAAATTCAGCTGCTCACAAGTTTGCTTTGTAGAAGTACCTAACCAAAGCGTGGGCAAAAGGCATGTTTTCCTGTTTTCTTTGGCAGGAGACAGAAGGCAGATCATGGTGTGTCTGGGGTTCCACAAGTATTTTTCCCATAATTTTTGTCCAGTCGTGCTTCACGCTCTGCTCCCTTTGGAAGTGACTGGAATAGGTTTGACTTTTCCTACCCCCTTTTCCTACATGTCACGCAGGCTTCAGGCTGTCTTTGCTGGATGCAGAAGGATGGTTGCAGGTGCTGTATTTCTCCTTCATGCTTCTTCAGTCCAGCCACACCCTGAAGCTGCCCTGCTCAAGCTGGGCTGGGAGCAGAGCAACTCACATCCCCTTGGTGGTGGTGCTGGTGGTGCTCTGCTCCATGTACATGCTGTCGGTGCCTTTGCACCTGAAGAGTGATAGTGGTTTGCTTGTTTGGTCACCCAGGCTGGCTGCTGGTGCTGCCGATCTGGTCCCCGTGTCGAGCTGGTGCTCACCGCAATGGCACAGCTGGCAGGGCTGGGGAGGTGCTGCGTCACGTCACCGGTAACAGAGCTTCCTCCCCTGCGGTGTCTGGGGGAATATGCCGTGCTATCCAAAGCTAAGCATGGCTGCTGATGAGCTCTCCCAATGCACTTTCCTGGTACACGTTGTTCTGTGTTTTTCCTGCCGTTCTGCTGCAGGCGCTTGGCCCTGAGCCCAGAGCGGGGCCGCCCCGCTGAGGGACACACTGGCCATGGAGCCTGTGCGGGGGCTCTCATATGGCACCCAGCTGATGGAGAGGGCCAGTGGCCATGGGTGGGTGTTTAGGGTGCCCTCCCCAGGGTAGGGGACTCACCTGTGCCTGTCCTCCAGCAGTGCCCTGCCATGGGCTTAACCGTCATGGCCAGTGCCAGGATGGGCCCGTCACCTTGCCTTGCTCAGTGTGCTGTGGGTCTCACAAGCAGCACCCCAGCGAGCTCTGCTCTGCTGTGAGAGCACTTTGATCTGGGCAATGCGTTCTGCAAGAAGCTGTGCAAGGAACAAGCTCCAGACTGCTCACTGCCTCCATCTCTGTGCCAGTCTCACTGGGTATCAAAGTGAACTCCATAGAGGGGATGGTCATTGCACCAGCACAAGCTTCAGAGCTGAAGCACTTGGTTTGATTTGCAGGTTTTTTTAATTAAAAACAAAAAAAGCAAGCGCTTTATCCTGTATGTTTAAGTGTGTAGTGCAGGGCCCCCTGTTCTTAAGCAGATAAAGTTTTAGTAAGGAAAAGAAGTGAAATCATAGAGCCATTGAAATAGTTTAGTTTGAAAGGAATCTACAAAGACTGTGGGTTGAGTTCCCTGTTGAAGGCAGGGGGAAGTGTCTTGGTATCCCTCAAACAAGGCGGATGTGCTCCTCTGTCCAAAATTCAAGTACTGCTGCAAAGTTCTGTCCTTGCTGGCCTTCAGTTCCAGCAGAGCTCTTCCTGCTTTCCCTGGCCTGAAGAAGGCGGCACAGCCTCAAGTCTCCTCACTCGACTTCCTGCACTCCCCCTTATCTGCAGCAGGGTCGTGTCCCTCTTCTCTCTTAATTATCCCGAAAATCCCTCTCATTATCTTGTATGATTCAGTGACCTGTATCCTTCTGTGGGTATAACGAGCTGCTTGGAAGTTCCTGTTCACTGAACTTAGACCAAAATTGATTCTAAGCTTGTAAAATTTCAGTAGCTAACAAGGTGCATTTGGGGTTGCTCCTGTTTCTGGGCCATAGCCACAATCCAGTGCAGGCATGCCAGGGCCCGTGCTGGTGCATGGGCTTCCACAGGGCTGAGTGTGCGGAGCAGTACTGGCTGAGCAGCAGCAAAGCTCCAGCACAGGCAGGCTGAGACCCTGGTAGGGAAGTTGCTCGGGTCTGCTGTAACTCCTGATGTTTGGATTTTCATCAGCGTGCTGTGGTTTGCCCTCCCTTTCCCCCTCCAGCCCTGGTGGGATATGCTGCAGGGCTTGGCTCCGTGCTGGGCTGAGGTTCAGGAAATCTGGGCTGCATTCTGGCCCTGTCACAGCCTGGCTCTAGTGGGGAGCAAGCAAACCTTGTTCCTCAGGGTAAGTGACGTGGTTTGGCCTCTAAATGGCATGATGCCAGAGCCTGGAACAAACTGTCACCTCTTTGGATGGATGCCATATGGGACACCAGATATGTGGTTGCATCAGGCAGTGGGAACAGACTAGGGGAAAACCACAAAACATGAAACACACTTGGTTGTGTGAGTGGATTCAAGTCTCTGCCCATCTTAAAGTTATGAAATGGCTGTAAAAGTCCTTCCCTCCTTTCCCTTCCACACTTGACTGGCTTTTGTGGCAAGGGGATGTGCAGGGGCCAGGGCAACCAGGTCCCTTTGTGCAGCTGCAGTGCCACCAACATGATTTGTGCTTTAATAACCTCCCCCCTCACCCCATGCCAGTGTGGGCTGAGCAAAGGCTGCTGGAGCTGGGCCAGTCTCCAGAGGCAGCAGCTGAGTCGTGTTTCTGGTGTCTCTCCCAGGTAATAGTCCATGATGTGAATGAGCTGACAGAAAAGCTGTTTCCCATCGTTGAAGCCATGCAGAAACACTTCAGTGCTGGATCAGGGACCTACTACAGCGACTCCATCTTCTTCTTGTCGGTTGCAATGCATCGCATCATGCCCAAAGGTAAGCCTCTGCTGAGCTGCCTCCAGCAACAAAAGCTTTCTTTTATTTCCACACAGATGTTATCCAGTGCTATTTGAAATGCAAAGAAAGTTAATAAACCTTCGGGATAGGCTCTCAGGATTCTGCTCCTTTCTGCATAGTGATGGATCCATCAGTCCAAGACCACCCACATCCAGGTCTCCACTGGTGTGAGTGGAATGACAGCAGGTTCTCTGTGCTGCACAGCAGCTGGCCCTGCCCTCATGCCCTGAGATGGTAGGAGAGGTGAGACAGGAGCAAGTGTGTCTGACCAGTGTATGTTTACAGCCCCCTTGCCCTTGAGGTGCCAGCAGAGAGGTGCAGTGCCTGTGGCACGGCCTCGAGCTCTGAGCTTCAGGTTGCTCTTGGAAAGCTTTGCTGATTAGCAGCCACTTCAGTTTCCTTACTGTGCCTTTGCTCTTCTATTATCGAGTGTGGGAACAACAATAAATCTGCAGGAAAACAAGGCAGCTGGCAGAAGGGGCTTGGCTCAGCTGTTGCCATGTTTTGCTTCCCTGGCTGCGTACAGTTGCCTCTCCTGGGACCAGATGCTGTCTAGCCTTTGACTGGTTGCACAGGGCGGGTGTTGCATCCCTGTGTTCCAAACCCCTTCACTGGAGCTCCCCCAGCCCTCCCACGCCATTCCCAGTGCTGGTCCCTGGGCTTTCCCTGTCAGCTGCCTCGCTGGCCTGACACACTGGTGATGGCAGCACTGCCTCCTGGGCTGGCCATGTGTCCTCCCTGGGCCATGGCAGGGTGTGTGTGGCAGTGGTGGCAAAGACCCCAGGATCCTGCCTGACTGTACACCAGTCCAGGAGGAAGTGACCACCCTCTCAAAGGATGTCACATGGTGATGGCCAGTTCTCACATGTGTGCTGAAACTGCTGTTCCTGTGGCCAGCACTGCTGGGACCAGCACCTTCTCTGGCATCTGGAGCCTCTGCCCAGCCATAATATTCCCTGAAGACTTCCTTCTGTGGGTCTCAGGTGCACTCTTGCTGAGATGTGAGCAGATACATCTTCCGGGTGACCCTGCTGAGTCCTGCCCCAGTTTGGCTCTACCCAGTAGCTCCTACCTCTGCACTGCTTCGTGAGGCTTCCTCTGTCTTTTGTGAACTTGTCCCTGTCCTCCTGGCACAGCCATCCCACGCTAGCTCATTAAACAGTGGGGAAGTGCTGGCCCTGAGGGTCCCATCCAACCCCCACTGATCATTACTCTGTGGCTCCAGCAAACAGTGCTGTACTTCACTCTCCATCAGACTTGGGTGATTTTTTGTGTGTCTGGTGCTGTCTGCACTGTGAGCACTTTGAAGTACACTGCATACAAATGACAGTATTAACGCTGGCTAATTCACTCCTCCCGATTCCCTGCTCTGTCTTTACTGTGTGCTAAAGATATCCGTGTCCTGCTGCCTGCCAGCAAGAAACTGCTCAGTCTGAAATGCCTTTTCTCAGTTCATCAACCCGTGAGTCGTCTCATCTCTTGGAAAGCTTGTTTGCTCTCTCTCTCAGCCTGATGGGGCTTTCAGTGGTCTGTTCGGGGCACAGGATGTTTAAACAGGCATTTTTACAGTTTCATGAGCTTAGTTTTTGTTTCAGAAGCTGCTAGTAAAGCTGATTTATGTTTCCCTTGCAAGGGAGGTCAGATTTACTGTGCTGGGTGCCTGGTGATTTATGGGGCTGGCAGGGCTCCCCAGCCCCTTCCCTGTGCAGCCTGCACTGGGTGGGAGGCAGCAGGGAAGGCTGCAGCTCTGCTGCCCACCCACAGGCTTTGGGTGGTGTGGGAATGGCACTGGGCTCCTGCTGCTCTCCTGGCTCTGACAAGCCAGTGTCTACTGGTCTGGGGAAGCCACTTTGCTGGGTTGGAGGAGAAAGGACCAAGCCTTTCTTTTCAGGCAGCATGTACATTTTCCCTAGTGAGTTTCTCCTGCTCTGAATGATGTGCCTTTTCCTGCACCTCTCCAAGTACATCTGGCTCCATGGTGTTAGCACTACTTTTTTGTGGAAGACAGATTTGACTGGAAGCTTGAGCATCCTCCATCAGAAATGAAGGCCCTGATCTGAATATTAAACTCTCTTGTGTGTTTGTTTGCATTTGCATTAATCAGTCTATAGTTTTTTTCAGCAGCCAGCAGCCTTTGCATTGAAGTTGCCTGGCTTTAGTTTCCCAAACTTACCATTTATTTGAAGGGAAGCATTTCCATAGTATCATGACTTGCTGATTTGTTTGGAGTCTTCAGGTTGTGACAGGGCACTGACTTTGTGGGCCAATGGCACTGAAAACTGAACACCAGCGTTATTTTTTTTATTTTTTTAAGGACTTTTGAGGAACATGTGCTGGCTGCGTGTATGTTACACTGAGGATAAATGGGTTTTACGACTCAACTGCTCTGTTGTTCACTGTTGCTTGGGATCCTTGCCCAAAAAACTTCAATCTAAAACCTGCAGCTGCCAAGTTATAATATAACAGCTTCTTAGCTGGTGTAAATCATGGAACAGTCTTGCCTTAAATGTCTTACATCAGTGGAGTTAATCTGATTTAAACCAGCTGGGGAGTTGGTATGCAGCACATAGAAGTGCAGACTGCATAACTCTTGTCTGTGCTCAAGGCTCATAAATCCTGTTTTAATGTGGTGTGGCCAGACCTGGGGAGCTGGAGCAGGGCTTGATCCATCACAATGGTTCTGCAAGGGAGAAGTGATGGGAAGGTTACACAGAGAGAGGACAAACAGGTTCAGGCTTAGGAGGACCTGACAGGATGAGGACAATGCCAGCATGAAATGGTCTTGAAAATTGCAGAGCAATGCAAGGAGGAGGGAGGACAAGGACATGGACCTTTTCACTAAGCCCATCCAGACAGAACCTTCCCAGCTGGTTTCAATCCCTCTAATCACTTGTCATTTTAGTTGTGTGACTTCAGAGGACCTGGTAAGCTTTTATCACCTTCCTGGTACTGCAGGCAAAGGGAGAAGGAGTTGAAGTGACAGAAGGGCAGGCTGAGAAAGCTGGGAGTGCCCCATCCTTGATCCAAGTCAGGTATTTTTCCAGAAGAATTAGATAAGCAAGGGGTTGTCCTCATCAGCTGGTGGGCCAAGGCAGAGAGGTTGGCATCCAGAAGTTTGGGCAGAGCTTAGAAAACTGCTGTTTGGTGTTTGACTCCATTGGTTTTGCTGACTGTGCTGCAGCAATATGACCCTCTGGGAGAAGAGAAGCAGCAAAGGGAAAATGAGATGTGATGGAGAAGCAGCTTTGTGGCTTATCTCTGCCAGCTTGCGCAGAGGAGTGGAGTCCATTAGCTCAGGGGAGGCTCTGAAACCCAGCTGAAGGTACTGTGCTTTGTGTGCAGTGAGGGTATTTAGCAGAACTTGACTGAAGATGGTATTTGACAAATTGGAGGCAGCAGGGTTTCCTGGCTGGTATAAACAGCTGGCTCTCTTCCTGGAGAGTAGCATCATCGCTGAACATGGCCTCATCATCCCCTGCTGAGCCCTTGGGGTTTCTCTCTTACTGTCCAGTCCAGCCTGAAGGCAGAAGCTGTGATCAAAGGCGGGAAGATGAGCACAAGCTGCAAAGGGCCTCGGGGCTCTGCTGTGGGTGAGATTAGTCCTTATGCAGCATACTGCATCTTCCATGCACTGAAGAGGCACCTGGAGAGTTGCTGCCTGAATATTCATGACCTTGGTCTGCAGGTGCATTTGGTAAGGTTGTTCATCAGAGACTTGCAGGAGAGCTAAGCAGCAGTGGGAGAAGTGGGTAAGTTTCTGTGTGACTAAACAAAGATGTGAAGCTATGAGGAAAGAGAAGAGTGCGACTGATGATTATGTATTGCTGAAATTTAAGGCATATCAATGTGGTCTGTTGGGAAAAAATGAGAAAGATTTAGAGAAGGGCAGTGGCTTCTGTATGGGACAGGCCTGGTTGACTGAGATCTCCAGTCTGGGAGGGGGCTGGCCGAGGGAGTTATGGTGTGGTCCATGAAGCCACGAGCCGTGTGAGACAGATGTTTGTACAAGAACTGAGAGGCATCAGAGTTGGTGAAAAGTGGATTTAAAACAGTGTGGTAATCTGTGGAGCTCCTTGCTGTGGGATGTTGTAGGTGCTGGGCTGCGTTGTGGATGAGGAAATCATGGCAAGCTGCTGTCTGATGGACACCAAGCCTCAGGGGCTCCCTGGGGTGGAAGCTGCAGGAGCACATTGGGAGAACACGGCTGTGTGGTGGGAGGAAGCGCGGATGGCTCATGTGGGTGAATAAGCAGCACTGTGTCCAGGGAAGGGGCCACTGGCAGGGAGCTGTGCCTTTGGCTTCATAGCTGGTGTCCGAACTTAACATCTGTGACGCACCAGGACCAATGGGAGGTCCAGTGGTCTCCCTGGCCTCAGACTCTGAACAGGGCAACTTCTCCAGCTCATTATCAACAGCTGTACTCACTGTTACACATAGACCAGATTATAATGATGTTTGTCCAAGCTGCTTGCTAATGACGAAGCCCCAGGCCACTTGGGGTTTGGTGCTGCTTGCAGCAGGATCCAGCTGCTGGCTCCAGCTTGGTCTCCCACGAAACTGGTATCAGCCTCTGTCTGCTCTGAGAGTACCGTCCTAGAGACAGTGGCCTGTGAGCATCAGCTTACGCCTTTCCCACCAAGCAGAGCTGGAGGGAGGGCAAAGGCCAGGGAGGAGACGTGTTGGAGCAGGCGCTGAGCTGCTCTCTGCTTTCTCAGGGCACCTTGCCTGTGCTGAGGCTGGGTACCTGGAGCACTCCTGCTGCTGGCTGTGGAGGAGGAGAGCCTGGGAACTGGGTGAAGGGCCTAAGCAGAAAGGTATTAGGAAAACAGTCTGTTTACTGGAATAACACCTTGGCAAATAACTGTCTTCTGCTAGTGTGGTTCTGGGAAAGCTGGCAAGCAGTGTCATGAAAATGTTGTCGATTGCTTTTGTAGGGATGTGTGCATGAGGGTTCAACACTGCAGCTGCAGTGTTTGAGTCCATAATGCAGGACTGCCCAGGTCAGACTCTGTTTGCCCATGCTGCCAGGTGTCTGCTCATGATGCTTCCCTTCAGTGGCACTGATGTGCAGTGAGTTACAGTGCACACATCCCGCGTCACACAGTGCATCAGAGCTCTGTGAGGTGGAGCCTGGCAGAGGGAGTTGGAGAGGCATCACTCCCTCTTCTTGCTCCTGCCAGCTGTGAAGCAATTCCTGGGGCAGCTGCCCACAAAACTCAGCAAATTACATTGTAGTAAGTGAGCATTTTGGGAGCACGTCACTCCTGATCCTTTCCCGCTGGCTGAGCATTGCCATCGTTGCTGAGCCCCACCACGCTGCGGCACGCAGAGATGCAGCAGCTGTGGGAGAGCACTGGGAGGAGATTGTCCATGTCCCAGATGCTCCAGGCCTGACTGTGCATTACCAAAGGGGAGATGCTGTGAAGAGGCACAGAAAACTGGGATCTGTGGTGGAGTCATGGGAGACAGCCCCAGAGCCACGTGCTCCCAAGCCACAGTTCCCATGGGATGCTGCAGTAGCTGAAGGGTTTATTTTCTGGCAAAAATGTTTCCATCTTTGCAGGGATGGAGGGAGTGTTAATAGTTTCTGGTGTGCTCTCATAACCTCCCTTCCTTCTTCATGCTGCAACAACGTGAAAAACACCCAGATTCCTTTCCCAGCCTGTCGCTGGGCTGCACGCACTCATGTCAGATCCTGTGATGAAAAGACAAGAGGCTGGAGCAATCAATTTGCAAGCAATAGGGAGAGTAGTGCCAGCCATTGTTCCTTGCTGGGATGAGCCTGCTTTGCCAAGGGAGTTGTTTTTATGGTACTTTTTGGGAGCAGGAGACAGCAGACTTCAAATAAGCCTATCCCAGGTAAATATCAGAGGCTTTGACCTTGCAGGGGAGTTATTACCTGCTGAAATGAGCTGCTACCCCATCTGCCTGCCTGTGGGATGTGCCTCTCCTGGCAACAGAGCCCCTTGGCCCCAGCCCTGCTGCAGAGGAGGCTTAAGGAAGGGCTGCTGTGATGGGGGGGATGTGAATTCTGCTCAGCAGGTGCCTGGAAGCCCCCTGGGTGCTGCGTCATGGGGGAGACTCCTTCCCTGTGGCACTGCTGCCTCTGGGGGCCAACTCTGCAGCCCCCAGGGGTAGTGTCACTTCTCATCATTTCTGCTGGCTGCCCCTTGCTGCAGTGCCACCATCAATTATTTTTGGATGTCCTAGATCTGTCAGGCCAGGGAAGGCATGTGCGGCTGTTTCCCCCTCCCCATGGAGCAGCAGGGTCTCATCACCTGGTGCTGTGGGTGGGTGCTGCCCTCCTCTGTCCCCAGCCAGACTGGCTGCCCCATCCCCAAAGGGTTGGAAGATGCTGGGGGTCACCTGGTGTTGATGCTGGGACTGTTCTTCCCCACAGCCTCTCTCCCCACTCTGCCGCAGCTCATTAGAGCTTAGCAGGAGGAAACAAGGACAAAATCTGCCTGCAGCCCCTTCCCCATGTGTGTGCAGTAAAATGGGACGTAAGCACAGAAAATTTATTTTCCTGTATCAGTTTTTGGTTTCTCTTTCCATCTCACCTGCTTGTTACTTCACAGCTTTCCATTCACACTGTTTTGTAATTTATAGCAACCTGGAATGAAACCTTATTTTGTCTGATTAAAAGGTTTCCTGCTGCTCTTCCTTCAGCTCCGAGAAGTGTCTTCACACTCCTCCCCAGCAGCACCATGTATTAAATACACAGCATACAGCATTTCCAGCTCCATCCTGAAAGCTGTCTCATACTCAGCGATGTTGCTGCCTTGGAGTCCAATTAAGAGCCAAAGTGTTGAGCACCACTAAATATTTGTCCCTCAGACCTTGATGAATTACAAGGAGACACTTGGATGCACAGAAAAAATTAATTTCCTGGAACAAAACATGTTCATCTCCTGCCGAGTCTTCCCCATCCCTCTGGAGATGACTGTGGAGTGTGGAGCAAGGCACAGATGCTGCCATCAGTACCTGGAGACATTGCTGCTGCTCCAGACCCCCGAGCTCACTCAGGTGCCTGCTCTGTGTGGGTGGTAGCAATGATTTGTCATCTATCTCTGGCAGGCAGCCTAATTTTTTAATTAGCTGATAGGCTGATTAGCTGCTGTGCCACTGCTCTGCTCTGCTGGGCGCCTAATCAGTGCTGCAGAAACCTGATTAGCAGCCAGGCACACGTTAGTGGCAGGAGGCATGTCCCCCCTCACCTCCTGCCCTCCCCTGATGCCCTGTTTGATAGGGAGGAGGCTGCTGGGCTGCCCCAAGGAGCAGAGGAGACCCCTGGCTGCATGGCCAAGGGGAGGACCTGTGTTCAAGCAGGCAGCTGGAAGGTAAGCTGCACTGCACCGCAGCAAGCTCTGCTGGTTAAGAGCTTTTTAGAGTTGGCTTTTCTTGGAAGGGTGGGCTCCAGACCAGCACCAGAAGGGGGACTTGAGCCCTGCTGATTGCCAGCATGCTGGCAGCAAGCTCTGCACAGTGTGTTGTGCTTGCACACCTGCACGTGTGCCCCTGCCTCGGCTGATTCCGCTGGGTGAAGCTCTCCAGTGCTGCCAGGATGAGCTGCGTGGGCAGCAGTGATTAATCCTGGAAGCAGAGGGGGAGTCTATCTGCGGAGAAAGCAAGGCCTGGCCAGGGGAGCACACAGCTGGAGAGGAAACTGCTCACAGCCCTGCTGACAGCAGGAGGGAGAGCAGCCAGGGGCAGCTGGCAGTGGGGGTGGGAGGGTGAGCCAAACCCAGGGAGCCTCCAATGAAGGACAGGATGGAGAACCCAGCGTGTTTGTGTAAACAAACCATGCATCTCCACACTGGGCTTAGTGAGGCACTGGCATCGCTGCCTGGCATTGAGGCATTCAGGGGAGACCGGCTCCTGCTGCTGGGCAGCACCCTCTGGGTTGCACAGGGATGGTCTGGAATCTGTGACCCGCTCTGCGCCCATGCCTGGCCTTGGTGCTGGCCGTGGGAGTGGAGTTTTTGTTGGCCACGCGTCTCTCTGAGCCGGCGAGGGCGGAGGATCCTGGTTTCACAGCCAACACGGGCAGCTTTGTGGATCTGTGTTGCTGCTGGCAGGCACGCTGCCCGCTGGAGTGGGGGCTGCTGCTGCCCTGATCCAGGAGGTTTATTGACCAGGACAGATGTCTGAAAGTCACTGCTGGTCCTTCACAGCTGCTTCTTTTCTTGGGATCTTCCCTGTCATGATGGGGGAGCTAAAAAACCTGACTTAAAGAAAAACATTGGTAGTCAGAGCCAAGCTCAAAGCGATGCAGAGAGGTGGAGGGGGAGCTGTCCAGGTGTGCTCAGTGTTTGCAGACCAGCAGACCTGAGCCCTCCAGCTCTTCTGACCCTAACTCAAACAGCCTGGGCCAACTGGCCCTCTTCCTTCTGATGGTCCAAATCAAATGGCAAAATGCACAGCCCCCCCAGCCCTTCCCCAGACCCCGCTGCAGCCCTGCAACACCCAGAGCTGCAGCCAGCAGGGGACACTCCTGTCCCTTGGCTGCAATGTGTCACCCATGCTGGCTGCAGCTGCTGTTGGCTCTGCAGAAGGGTCTCTGAGCTGCTTTGCCTCCCTCTCTGTCCCTTCCCTCCACCCTGCCTTCACCAGGCCATCACCTGGCCACCATCCCCCCTGCTGTCTCCTGAGGAATAGATGGGATTCCTGCCTCCTTGTGTTGCCCAGCTGACTGCTGCTGGCTCCATGGGAAAAAGCAAAGCCGTGTGCTTGGAGCTCAAGTGGCACAGTCAGCAATCCCAACAGTGTCTTCCCTGGTCTCACCTCTTAAGGTGCCAACCTCTGGCCCCAGAAGTAGCTGCTGTGATGCAGAGGAGATGCATGGAGGTCAAGGTGCTTTCATCTGATACGTGCCAAGTGCCAGGCTAACAGTTGGACTCGATCTTAAAGGTCTTTTCCAACCTAAACAATTTTATGATTCTGTGTTGGAGGAGTCTCTCCTCCTTGGCACGGAGCATCAGAGTGCTTAAGTCCTTAAAAAGAGATTTGTTGAGACAAGTGGACATGCCGGTGCAGAGGATGGTGGGAGCAGAGCCAATTTACCAACAGCCTTGGTGACAGGTGTTTGCCTCAGGAGTGTGTGTGAGATTTGGGCACAGTGCAGCCTGACAGGGCAATGGCCTGTCCCCTCCTGCCATGCCACTGTTGCTTGCAGCATCTTCACTACCAGACCAGCTGCAGGCAGAATTTTGTACTCTGAGGGGATTGAGCTTGGTCCTCCAGGGGGTTTCAATTCTTGCTTCTTTTACGCTACAGCTATTAAACCACCACTCAAATATCAGTGATTTATACCACACTGTTCACTGGACAGCTTCTGCCCTGGGCGCTGGGATGGCAGCTCTGTGCTTTGCTGTTTGTTCCTGGACACAAGTAACTCTTTTTGCCTCTCCACTGTCAGTGGTGGCATCCTCTGCCCCAGATCTGGCATGGTCTGTATGGAAGTGGAGGGTTTGGAGCTGAGGCCACACTTACACCCCAGCCCTGCACCTGCTGTCTGAGCTCAGCTTTGCCAGGGTAGTGGCCCTTGTACAGAGAAAGTTGTTGGGATGAGTGTAAACGAGTTTGGCTGCAGATCAGCATGTGCTGCTCTGTGCAGACTCCCACCTTTGCATTGCCTCTTCACCTGACCCTCCATCCACTGTCATGTAGTTCTAAATCTACTATTTACATTTTTTCAGTCCATCCTCTCAACTCTGGCGAAGGAAAAGTAGTCCTGGCCTATGATCGGGTTCAAGGCTGCCCATCCATAGACTGTTCTGAACAATGGCAGTGGGTCAAAAAGGGCTCTGGAGGGGTGGTAGCTGCTGCAGGGTTTCTCACTGCACAGCATCCCTGGAGCTTGGGCTAGGCTGGCCAAAGCAGGTCTCTTCCTCCAGGTGCCCCCTGCTGCCACTCATGAGCCTGATGCTTCTGAGAGCATTTACATAGAATCCTGCAATGGTTTGGATTGGAAGGGACCCTGAAGATCATCTGTTTCCAGCCCCCTGCCATGGACAGGGATGCCACTCACTGGATTAGGTTACTCATTTAGACCAAATTTTCTCCAGAGTGTTCATGAGTGGTCTGGCTTGTTGCACACTCACTCTATCCCTGCTGTGCCATGCGGTCTGTGCTTCCTGGGAGGAAGGGCTGTCAGACTTGCTGCAGAAGCTGCCCCCTGCCAAAGCGACTCCTGGGCATCACTCAGAACATCCATGCTGGGTCCTGACAGAGAATGCAGAACAGCAGGGCACAGGGAGGTGACTTTGGCCTACCTGTGCCCCCTTGCTGGAATGAGGCCATGGGATCATGGATCCCTGGAACTGGCCTTTCTCCTCTGGACATGGCTGGAGGGAGATTTGAGCCAAGCCTGGAGCATAGCTCTGCTGTGGCTGCTGGTACAAGGCTGCAGTAAAACATTATGAGCTTTAAATACGGCCAATCTGTGTTGTAAAGCTGTCACTGCTAATGGAGACCATCTCTGCTTTGAGTGGCACAGCTCCCCTTTCTGTGCCGTGACTGGATGAACAGAATGGGGGTGATACACAGTATGACAAAGTTAGAAAACTCGCTGCTGAGCAGAACACTCTCAGCCTTTTCCCACATTTCCAGCTGGATCCCTCCAAGCCATTTGTGCCTAAGAGAGCACGCGATTCCTCCACCCCCACAGGGCAGCCAGGACAAAGCACTTGGTATAAGGGCGAACGAGCATGATACATCATAAATATTAGTGCCTGGATCCTTGCCAGTCCCAGGCAGAGAAATCATCTCAGCCATTAATCTGAACATGCAAGCTGCATCTGGCAGGGTGGTGCTTAATGTCACCCATGCTCAGTTATGTCTCAGTGTTGCAGTTCATGCTTGTTTTAAAGAAAAATGTTTTTTAAAAGAAAATTTAAAAAAAGAATAAAAATAATAAGTACTTGTTGCTTTCTGGGTCTAATTTCTTACTGAGTGTTTCTTAGGGTCTGTGCTGGCAGTGCATGGGGGCAAGCCCAACACTGGGAGTGTCTAATGAAGGGCAGGATGGAGAACCCAGCATGTTTGTGTAAATAATCTGTGCATCTCCATGCTGGGCTTCTTGTGGTGCTGGCATTCCTGCCTGGCACCACAGCTGTGCTCGTGCCCTGCTCTCTGCTCAGCCAAGGCTTTTGGGGATGGCCAGATGCTGCTGCTGGGCAGCACCCTCTGGGTGGCATGGGGGCCCTCCGGAGCCTTTCACCCATTGGGATGCTGTGGTGGGCAGGGTTGGGACTGGAGCTTCCTCCAAACTCAGCTTCCATTTTCTACTGTGATTAATTGCAGTTGGCATTCATCTGTAATTTTAGAGAACAATCAGATGACGTGCTTCTCAGTTGATTTAATTGAAACCTGATGAGGCGTCAGAAGGCTGCTGTGCACCGGGCGTGAGTTGTGCTGGGATTCCCCTGGGAACCCCATCCCCTCTTCTCAGCACTGGCAGTACCTTGGAGGGCTCAGGCTCTCCCCCGTGTTTCTCTGTGGCTGAGCTTGTGCTATAGGTCCGAGTTTTCCTTGCCCTGGAGTTTTGTGATCAGTCTGGATATTCTCAAGTGCAGTAGCATTAAGGATTTGGGTGTTTGATGTGTTGTGGTATGGGCCACTGGGGAGGTTTGGTGTATTTGGGATACATGTCTTGTTCCTTGTTGCATAAATCTGCTGCTCTGCTTATTCACATGCTTGAGTTGCACTGGCCATTTCTAAGGCAGTTCGGAAGCCTGGGGGAAATTGCTTTCAGGTCAAGACCTGCTTTAGCCTGTGGTGAATTACTGTGCCTGGGTTTTAAATCTTTGCAAACAGAGGATTATGGTGATGGTAAATACTAGGTAGACCTGAGGATTGTCATACTACCTGATGAAGGGAGCATGGCCTTTTCCTTTAGCATGTAGAGCATGATGGATGTTAAAAAAATAAATTGAGATACAGCCTGGGTTGTAGCTTAGATACTATTTCTCCTTGATTTATATTTCTGCTTGGATGCTTCGCAGAGTAAGCAGTATATTTCTTGCTTAACCTCATGGGGCCTTTTCATTCTTAAATGGGAACAGCGTGGTAGGTATGACCAATTGCCAGGAGCCCTGGATTAGTGCAAGATCTGCAAAAAATTCAGAGCTGCTGTACAGCCCAGCATCTGCTTGAAACACAAACACCAAGTGAAGAGCACATTCGAAATAGCAAACCTGCACTCCCATGTTGGGGAATAGCTGCTGGTACCTGTCTGGTCTCTGCATCTCTAGTCCCAGTGGTGGCTTTGGGAGCTGAAAACAGAGCAATTGCCTCCTGCTCTCAGCAGCCGAGGGGTAGCCAGCAGCCTGTCCTGAGCATGGCAGGATGGGGGGGTGAGGAACTGTGGTGGTGGGAAGGCTGGAGTGTTGGCACTGCCCCAGTGGTGCCAGCTTGATGGGAAACCCTGCCCGTAGGCATGGCAGATGCAGGTGGCAGAAGGTGAGGGCAGTCAGGGCTTCTCCTCCTGCCTGCAGGCACTGGGCAGGAGGAAGGATGAGGGCCTGGCTTGCTAATTGCTGTGGTAGTGGTGGTGACAGGCAGGTGTAGCCTGCAGGGACCTGTGCATGATGAGTGGGGCCAAAACAGGTTGACACAGTCTTTACAATCCAATTAGTGCCGAGTGCTAAGCAACCTGGCCAATTTGCTCTTGGCTTTTGTAACACATATAAATAGCGGTGGCATTACATAATGCCATGGGGGGTGGCTCCACTCCAGTCACAGTCCCTGAGGAGGGCTGAGCTGGGCTGGCCAGAAGATGCTCATAGCTTTGCTGTGGCTGGGGGAACCCATGTGATGGTCAGAGCTGTTATAGTGTTTGTGTTTGCTGCATTGCACTTGGCCTGCCTCAATCCACACAGCATCCCCAAATCCACCCGGGCCAAGCAGCCTTGACAAGGCACATCTCCTGCACCCTCTCCCAAGCAACATCTCCATCCATGAGTCTCATGTGCTGCAGAGGAAAGAGTGACAGATTTGGGCAGAGGCCTGATCCTGTTGTTGAGCTCAGACCTGGCCTTGATAATGATGTTCTTCAGCCTCTCCTTGCTCTTGATTTCCCACTGCAAGTGGAAGATGCTTCCATGTGTGCACAACCCTCCTTATCTCTGACCACCAACAATAATAAAGTCTTCCAGGCTGCTGCAGACTTCCAGTCATTCTGTGCAGGCAGGGCTCTGTAATCTCTGCCTTTGGGGAAGGCTGTGGCACCCTGCTGGGAGCTAATGGGCTTGTGCAGATGATCCTGGAGGTGTTATGTGGCTGACTGATGTCTGTGATGGGAATTGCTTGGGTATGTCAGGCCAGGGATGGTGCTTTCTGGGCTGGAAGTGGGAAACATTCATGGAATTGGCAGGTTTTCCCTGTAGCAGGTAGCAGAAGTGAGCATGGGGTTTTGTGTGATTGCTCCTGCAGAAGCACTTCCAGAAAGGGAGAGGCTGGGTTGAAGCTACTGCTTGTTTTTGTCAGTCATATGGAAAAACAGTCTTCTGGAAGAAAGGAGGCAGTGGATAGAAGCGGGAGGTCACCAGGAATTATTTCTGAAGCAAGTCATGCCTAAAACTCACAGTGGTAAATGCTTTTGTGATGGTTGAAGGTCAGTAGCTGCATGCAGAGGTTGCAGCTGGATTGTGTTTGCCCTGACTTGTGTGAGTCTTACCCATGGAGCCGACTGCACCAAGTCCTCACTGGGTGCAGTTCATCCATTACCAAGTAGCCTTTGGTAATCACTGGTTACAGTTTTGTCTTATATAGCTGACTTTTCCTCTTTGTGCTTTCAGAAATAACACAGATCATCCAAGTAGACTTGGACCTGAAGTACAAGACCAACATCCGAGACCTGTTTGATGAGTTTGACAACTTTCCAGAGGGAGCAGTCATTGGAATTGCCAGAGAAATGCAACCAGTGTACAGGTAAAGCCCGTTCCCCATGGGAAGCAGAGTGTGGGCAGTGGCTGGTGGAAGTCACTCACTGAGGGGTGGCTCAGTCCTTCCCACTCATGGACCACTGGTGGGTTTCAGGCACATGGATATTTCCAGGCTGATGCTTAAAGAAATTGGTTTAGTTTAGCCTGCATTGTTCCAAGGATGAACCTCAGGTTTTGTTTTAATCCAGGGTAAATCAGATAATCAACTCAGGATGCCTTAATGGATTCTCAGATGGGCTGAGTTTGAGCATCTGAGATGGCTTGGCTAGATTTGCTAATCCTAATGGAAACGTTCTTGGAGAAAGATAAAAAGGCTTAAGAGCTCTGTATGTCTTTTCCTTCCCTTCTGGAAGCTTGCTTCCCTACTGAACCTCCTAAGACATGACCAGCAGCACTCCTAGGGAAAGGCTGAGCTGCATGTGCATCCGGATGGGATGAGGTGGAGACAGAGAGAAGTTCACCAGCAGGGAATTGGTGGTCATCAATCACCATGAATTGCTTCCTGGTAGCTCAAGTCAGCTGAGAGCGTGAGGTTGCTCAAGCTACAGAAGTCACCACTCTTCCTGGGCTGGAAAGAGACATCTCTGTGTCTGTATCAGAAGTGCCACCTGCCCTCCCAGTTTGTACTCGTGGCAAGGAGAGCTGGGGCTAGAGGAACACAGGTGCTGAGGTCTTGTCTGCATAGTGTGGCACTGCACTCAGAGCGTGGAGGGCTCCTGTGTCTGCTTTGGGTGTGCTGGCAGGATTTTGGTGCCCAGAACGGTAAATCCAGCCCCACAATCACATCCAATTGTTAGAGCTTAAGGCGGGATGGAGGGAGCAGCCATAGCCAAGTGTGGCCATGGGGCTGTTGGACTGACAGCCTCGGTCAGCACAGCCCAGTAGGGCAGGTCCTGTTCGTTAGCGCCGCAGCCTGGAACGGGATAAATCAAGCGTTTGTTTGCCTGCAATTAGTCCGTGGCAGAATCACTGTGTTTTCATCTCTGCAGGGATTTGCATTATTTCCATGCATGACTAGGGAGTGGGGATGGTGTTCCGCTGCCTGGATGTGCTTTGTGGGGCAGGGCATGCCTGGAGGGAACTGAGTTAAGCTTTGGGGTGCTCTGCTGGAGAGCCATTCAGCATGGCAGGGGACAAGGCATGGGATCACGGGGCTGAGCCCTGAATACCTGACCCAAACCATAGCTGTGTTCTCCCCCTTCTACCGCCTGTGGTGGGGACAAACAAGCCAAGCAGTAACAGCCCTCGCAGGCTGCATTTTTGGGCTGAACTTTCTGTTGTTGCAGTTTTGACGTTCTGGGTCACTTTGGGCTATGTTGTGCTTTTCTTCTTGCGTTGTTTTGATCTTCGTGTGAAAACAAGTTCCTGATCCTTCTTGTCGCCAGACCGCCCGTCGCGGGGCGAGCTGTGCAAACGCCAGCCTGCCCTCCCGCCGAGCCCTGCACCCCACGGGGCTCGCACCTCGCTGCTGAAAGGGTTTCCAGACACAAACACAAGCTGACAAAGCATGAATGTCTTTGTAAAAAAAAACATAAAACTTTGCTATTTTTATACTTTTAGCAAGACAAAAACGTGTTGTACATGTGAAATAAGAGGTGCCAGCTCCAGCCGTGTGGTTTGCCATGTGCGCGGGCTTGAAGCATCAGTTGGGAAAGTGGTTGTGGGGGTGCAGGAAGGTTGTGGAGCAATGGTGGGGTCTCTGTTGCCACTCACGTTTTCCTCCCTATTTCACGCAGCTCTGTGCAGCTCCAGCTTTGTCCTCAAGCATTAAGAGGATGTGGGGCGAGTTAGCAGAGCTGTCCTGAGCTTGCTCATGGAGCTGATGACAACCCTGGGATGGGTTAAGCTGGTGGCCAGGAGGGGCATCTTTCCCTCTCTGTAGCAATGGGATAGATGGATGGAGATCAATCAACTTGGCTGTGTCAGATCCTTGTTACCTGCTTGGCCCATCAGAGAAGGCAAAGGAATGCAGACCAGTGTGTTTTGTAGCTGATGCCCTGTTTTCTGGGAAGCAGCACTGTTCCTGTTGGCTGCCTGGCTGTAGGCTGTACTTTCTAGGTACAGGTTGGGGCCACAGAAGGCTCAGGCTGCTGCGCTGGTGCACCGAGCACTGCTGGGCACAGACAGTTATGGGAAACAGAGGAGTAGCAGAACAGCAAATCGGAAATGTCACGGAGCCTGTCTGCACATCCTGAAGGTAGGGGAAACCTCCAGACAGCAAAACAGGATGGCACGGGAGTGTTTCCACTCGCTTGACTCATGCTGAAACAATGCCCGGCCACTGTTTGTCTTGGACAAATGCATTTCTCTGAGCAACAGGATCTCCTGGCCCTCCTGCAAGGCCAGCACTGGGATTTAACTGTTGCACAGTTTGAGCTTGGCCTGTCCTTTGTTCCTGCTGAGGCAGGACATGGATCACCCTGTGGTGTCTCACAGGGGTGCAGAGCATCTGGATGCAGAGCAGGATGTGACAGGAGCCCGCGTCAGGTGCAGGAGGTGATCTGAGGTCCAAGGCCATCAGCATCAGGTTTACCTCTCTCCAGTTGTGGTGGGGCAAAGAGGCACTCTGTTCATGGGTCAGGCATGTTATTCTTCCTGCAGGTTTTGGATCTGATGTGTGAGATGGGATATGGTCAACACCTCTGCGGATGGGGTTGCAGACAGAGCTTTGTCCCACAAGAGGCCACTGAGTTGGGAACACTGGTACTGTGTTAAGGACACTGGTACTTAAGGACAAGGCTCCTAGATGCTTGTGGGCTTTCCATGGCATTGCTGGATGCCTCCTGACGTTTGGATGTTGGCCTGCAGGCAGAGCCTCTTCCCAGGCTGACATGTGCCTGCTCATGTGTCTGCCTGCACAGGATTCACACTGCAGCCAAGATCAGCTCTGACTTCAGCAAGAATGATTTTGATGGAAAGACAGGAATCTGCAGCTGAAGTCTGCATGGTCCAAAAAGCTTTCCGTGCAATGAAGTTCTTCTGCAGAGTCATACCATTCATTAAAAGTCCTGTTGTCCCCTGCAGCATTTCAGCTGCTCAGCCATGCTGACAGTGTCCTGCTCACTGGGCTACAGGGGTGAGTGGTGATGCTCTGTACAATTATTTATGTTGCACTGAGCCTTCCATGTCAGATCCTGGCCAAATGGAGAAGTCCAAGCTCTCCTGTACTTTTTAGTCCTGCTAAGAAATGTGCAGGCAAGCATTGCAGATGCATCCTGCAGGCTGGTGACCAGGTGGGCAGGCAGATCACCAGCCTCAGGGTGTGTGCAGGATGTGTGCCTGGGCTGCGGAGCAGCTCAGCCATGCCCCTGGCTGCAGTGAGGCTGTGTGATGGCTGGGTGAAGCCTCCCCATTTCAAAGAAGCCCCATGGCTGAGAGGGGCACAGTGGGGCAATACTGTGGCACACTCCAATATGGCTTGAAGACTCTCAGATTACTAAAGGCAGAGCTTAAACCCTATTCTTACTGAGTTTCCTGGTTATAGATCCCTCCAGTCATGCTGGTGGCATGTGAGAGGAAGCAGAACAGTGGCATTGATTGCACAGCTGCTCTCGGCACCCTTGGGCTGACCCCAAGCCAGTGTGCCATCTCGTGCTCCCTGCTCCCATTCACAGCCATCCTGGCCTCTTTGCTTCCTAAGCAGTGCCAATGCTGTTACTGGCACTGCCAATTGGTGGTGAGCTCTGGGTGTCCACCAGTGCCAGCACCACCTGGGGCCTAAGCACTGCCCCCATGTTACACCCCTTGGAGAGCAGTGGTCTGCTGGCAACAGGAGAACCTAACCCACAGGTCCTCAGATAAGGGCTTTTACCCCCTTGCCCCAGCTGGGAAGAAGGTACCTGCTGTAATGGTGGACCTCTGGAGAGGTGCCAGAGGTTCACAGGTCCAAGGATGCACATAGCTGGGGCTGGAAGGGTGGCTGCTGCCTCCATTCCTGGTGTTCAGTGAGATCTTCGCTGCTGTCCCCCATGAAAAGAAGCTAATTAAACCTTGAGTCAGCTTGGGAATCCACAGTGCTGGCAATGATAAAAGTTTGTCCAACAGGAAAGGATATCTACATCAAAGGGACAGCTACAAAGGACAAACACTTGGGTCCTTGTATGGCTGCAAGGCCATTTGCCTTTGCCTCTGCCTAAAACCTAGGGAGAGCTCAAACAGGACGTTATTTTGTGAAAAGGAAAAGCTTTTTTTTCTGCTTGGGAACATGTGGGAGCTGCTGTAGCTGTGCTGTGTACTCTGTTTGTTTGCTTGAGAGTTGGTAAAATAACCCTGAGAAGTTCATTAATGAGTGGAGCAGGACTGTGCAGCCTCTGGACATGCAGGCACAGCGCTCGCAGTGCTGGGTGTTTGCTGGGAGCTCTGCAGCAGTGGTGCTAAGTCACTTTGTCAGATGTTTGGAAGAGGAAAGGAGTTATCCTGGGCTGTGAGCAGCTAATGCTGAATCCATAACCAGGCCAGGCTGTTAGAGAGTCTGGGCTGAAACAGTACGTCCTGTACCTTCTCTTGGGATCTAAAAACAACCCCAAAGTACGGCTGACAGCTGCAAGCAGGGAGCAGCTGGATTCCCTGGCTATTGGCTGAGGCAGTGGTGGTGGCTGTGAGATATACCAGTGCAGGTGGGCTGCTGCCTGGGATGCAGCTTTCCAGAACTGGTGATAACCATCTCCATCAGGCAGGTCCTCCTGCCTGAGTTTGTCTGATTTCATGTACTCCTCAAGCAGGCAGGTTGCCCTGATTTGGAGACTTTACTCTTTTCCAAATGCTTTCCCTGTGGGGGAGCGAAGAGCTGGCTGCCACAAAGGGCTCTGTGTTGCCCAAGCCCCTCAGTCAGTGAAGACAGGAGACTTTGTGCCCTGCCATTTGTGCCCACAGTCCTGGCAAGCCCCAGACCTTGTGCACTTCGGATTTGAAACCATTTCAAGACTCTGACTTGATTTGTAGCATGTGCTGCTGTTCAACACATAGGGGAAACAGTTCTAGGAATTGCTTGGCAATGGCTGCCAGGAAGCAGCCAAAATTACAGAGCAAGCAGAACCTGCAAGGAACTGGCAGCAGAATTAATTTCAGGAATTCAGCTTTACCTCTGATTTTAAAAATTATCCAAGAAGGTAAAGGGTTGTGTTGTTTACATCTGTGCATAACATTAATATGTAGGACCTGTTATACTTATTCCCATTACCAGCCAACTGGAAATGTCATCTAAAAACAATACATTGGACAAGATCTGACAACCACAACTTTGCACTGATTAGCAAGAATACTATTAATAATATTAAGCAGCAGGTGAGCTTCTGTGAAGGGAGAGCATCTCCCTTGTTCCCGAGAGCCCCATCAGCACACAAGGGAGGGCCAGGCAGGTGGCCTGGGCTTCCAAGGGAGGCAGAACACTGCCAGAGCAAAGTTCATTCACAGTTGCTAATAGAGATCTGCTATTTTGTCAGTAATTAGGCCCACAGTGTTTTAGAGTGCCCCTGTGAATGGGCTGTCCCCCATCCTTTACTAGTGCTGGAAGAGGATGGTTGTCACACACAGCCCATGGCTCTGTGGCACCGCCACTGCCACAGGCATTTGGTCTATAGAGGGAAGGAAACTGATGCAACCTAGGCAGGGATTTATGGTCCACATCTATTCAGAGGATGATTTTAGCACCAATGTGGAGTATAAAAATGTCAGGTGGTGAGGAGGGCCACCCTTGAAAATCCGTGTCCCAAGGAAAGGTTTTGCTCACCAACTGTGTTCGCAAGTTGTCACTCATCATCTATTTAAATGTTCCCATTTTTGGACTAAGTCCACGCAGAAATGTCATCATTGAGAATCAATTTGCTGCTCTAAATACAGGGCTTTTTAAAGTTGGGCGTGCTGGCTGGGCTGTAGTAGAGACCAGCACTGTACAGACATCATTTGTGCATTACGTGAGAAGTTTATTAAGGAATTACTGATGTCCTCATTGAAGAGCTCAGTCTGTCAGTTTATCAGTGTTTTCTGTGTGAGGGCTGAAGGTCCTGCCTGAGCAGGACCCTCTCCCTGAACCAATCAGAGGAGCATAAGGGGGTCCTGGTGTGCACACCAACACATCCTGCCCTTTGCCCCAGGGTGACATGATTGCTTTGTCCCAGGGTGACACTTTCCCTACAGAGCGAGGGGTACTGCTGTGTTGACGATGCCATTGTACATCACTGAGTATGTGGTACTCCTGGGAAGCGTGGAGTTGGGATTTCCTGGATTACACAAGCTGCTCATCCTCAGATAAGGTGCTCTGGACCAGGCTGGTACTGAACCTGCTCCTTAAGGGGTTTAGGATTGCACATGGAAAATAAGCAATTAGCAACAAGGGCTGCTTTGTTACAAAGCTGCTGAGCTCGCCTGGCTGAGGTCCCACAGCACTGGGGCAGGAGGAGGGAGCTGGGTTGGATGCTGCTCTGGGTGCAGCCCTGGGGCAGCTGCCTCCCTCTGGCTGCGGCAAAAACTGAGAAGGGCCCACCTTCATTGCAGCAATGCCTTTTGGAAGTGGGAGGAGCTGGAGGAAGGGGAGATGGTCTTTTCTGAGGGTTAATCTTGGTTGAACACAGTGATGGTAAGGGTCTGGCAGCTGCCTGCCACAGTGAGGATTAGCCAAGAGGAAAAGTGCAGGGAGGTTTCTTGTCTGTGCTCTTATTTCTTTCTAAGGATTAAGGGGGAAAACCACCATCAGCCCCTGAATAGATCATGTCGTCATTCCCATCACTCTTCCCTCCCCACTGCCCACATCCAGGTGGGCCAGAAGCTGCTGACAGAGTACCCCCTCTGTTTGCTCTCTCCCGCTCCATTTCGAACACATCCCTGCTGTCCCCATCAGGATGCTGCCATCCTGCTCATTTCTTTGGCCAACTCCTCTGGGCCCCATGGGTACCAGGCACTAAGATGTGGGCAGCTTGGTTGGGGGTTGCTTGGTGGGACCACAGCCATGTCCTCCGTGTCCTCCCACCCACCCTTGGGGAGCCCTGGCAGCTCAGAGCACAGTGAGCGTGTGCCTCGCTGCTCATTGCACAGGCTCAGCCGTGTTTGCCAGCAGCTGCAGCTGGATAATGCCGGCAGCCATCTGTGTTCTGGCTCAGGAACTGAAGAGCCTATTTGGAGGTAGCAAAAGCATACACTTGTTGTTTTAGTTGGTGTTTGGGCTGGCAGGGCTGCCCTCAGTGTGGCTCAGAGAGGAATGGCTGGCAGCCCGTGCTTCCCTTTTATGCCAAGAGACCCATGCCCGGCTGGATGGGGCTCAGGGTTCCCCAGCCCCTGACCCCTGTGAGAGAGGCTTGGTGACCAAGTGTGTCCTCAAGGTGCTGGCCTGCTGCTGCTGCCCATCCTGCCCTCCCAGGCTGCTGGCCCAAAGTCTGCCAGCACTTGGCAAGAGGTTTACTGGTTCTGCGATATTTGCATCCAGAATCTTGCAGATCCATTATTTTTATGGCTGTTGCCTTTGCTTCCCTTGTTGATGAGGGAGAAGCTGTGCAGCCTTCCTCCCTGGGTACCATACTGCATAGGCTCATGCAGTGCACATGCATGGTGCACAGCGGCATTCAGAGACTCCACAGCCTTCCAGGAGCACCCTCTGGCCACAGCCACCCTGTGTCTAGCCCAGCGTCTCATTTCACTTCATGTCTTTTTGACCTGGCTCCTCAATTCCCCAGCTGCCTAGGGGGGATCCCACAGGCTGTCTGCGTTCTTGGAGACACAGCCTCATGGGAAGGTTCCACATCCTCAGCAGCAAAGCCAGCAGCACTGCCTGTGGGGCCAGTGCTTTGAGATTGCTGCTGGTCATCCAGCTGGCAGTGACCCCTCCATCCTGCCTATCCTGCCAGCTAGGGCACCCAGCTGCTTTACCAGCTGTTTCCAGCTCATCCCAGGAAGTTGTCCCATAGCCCAGAGCTGAAGTAAACTAGTGCAAGTTCAGGGATTTGGACAAAGACTTTCCCCCACCCAGTGTTTGTCCCTTGCTGTTCATGAAAGCAAGAGAAGGATCTGCAGAATACAGCTGGTGGGTGGAGTGGTCCCCTCTGGCCTGGCAGCTGTCCCCAGCGAGGCGTTTTGAAGGGCTCGTGACCACGGGCTGCGAGGCAGGGGAGGTGCGGCCGCAGCACCCTGTGCTGGGCCAGCAAGGGAAGTCCTGGTGGAAGCAGGGTTTTTTATCTGGCCTGCCTGGGCCTGGCCTTTGAATGCTTGGAAATGCTCTTGTCCAGATGTTTCCTAGCACACGCCGGCTCTGTTTATAAACAGCTCCTCAAAGCAAAGCCTGTTGGGGCTGCAGGCGGGTGCTCGTGGCAGCAGCCCTGCACGGCTCCCCTGCACCACGCCACGGGCTCTGGGGCCACAGGTCACCTCTTTCCCCTCCCATCTAGAGGGGCCAGGGCTGTTAACAAAAGCCAAAAATGCCTCCTCTTCCTTTCCCCTCCCCTTCTCCTGGCTAGCAGCTTCCTGCCCCGATGCATCCTGGTGGTGACCGGCATCTCCGGGCTGCCTTCCTGCCCAGGGTTTTGCTGCCGGGGCCACAGAGGGGAGGGCACCTGGAGCCAAGGCTGGTGGCACAGTGCCCTGCCCGAACTGCCTGTTCCAGGGGAAATCCCGGCCACTCCAGGGGCTTGGGTCAGGGAGACGTTTCCACTGCATCCAGCTGGGATTCAGTTCCTTGGTGATTGTCTCAGGGACACATCCTGACAGCACACTCATCAGGCCCCTGGGGTTTTCTCTCTCATGTTTTGCCAAAATTTGAGGTGGGTGCCAGGGGTGATGCCAGGCAGGACAGAGTGGTGTGGGGCGCAGGCTGGATTAGCTGTTTGGCTGGTTGTGCTTCCCCAGGCCCATCACCTCCAAAGAGAACAATGCTCTCATACTCTCCGCTCCTTCCGCTTCCAGCTGGGTGGAGGTGCCTTTCAGCCACACTCTTCTCTGTCCTGGCGCCTGCAGGACAGCACCAAAAGCCTCTGTTAGAAGGATAAAAGCCAAGAAAAATCCAGGCTAAGCAGCTGCTGCCAGCAGCCCTGCCAGAACACCTTTCCCTTGGTTGGCTCGAGCCCAGCACTGGCAAGGCTGTTGTGCAGGGCGGTGAGCAGGTTCCTGAACCATTGGCACTGCAGAGCCACCCACAGCTCATCACATCCTGGATCTCACCTCAGCATTGCTCCCTGGGGATGGCCCCACTCCTCTGTGATCCCCACGCATGGGCGGGGGAGGATGGCCCTGTCACGCCAGCGCTGGGAGGAAGGGCGGAACAATTGCTGCTTGTCAGTCTGTCTCCTCTTCCTGCAGAAAAGGGCACATTGCTCCCTTCTTGTTATCAGCCACCGAGTAATCTGGGGAAAGGCACTGCTGAAAAAATTGAGTCATTTCATACAGATCTACTTTTGCCCTGCCATGGCCTGGTGATGCTGAGGGCTTGAGTGCTTGCAGTGGCTGTAATCTTGTCTCTTAGCTTGGGCAGCATGTGTTTGGAGGT
Organism: Scytalopus superciliaris; assembly: GCA_013400415.1. Lineage (NCBI taxonomy): Eukaryota > Metazoa > Chordata > Aves > Passeriformes > Rhinocryptidae > Scytalopus > Scytalopus superciliaris. Next base: position 216,557 of record VXBX01001194.1, on the reverse strand, counting down.
AAGAACATGAAAGGAGTCACCTTCACTGCTGTGGAGCTGGAAAGGTGCCCCACTCTGCAGCATTGCTCACCCTCTCCCTCCTGTCAGCTTTCAGCATAACTTTTTGGGCATGGAGATGGCTTTCTTGTTACTGCCACGGAGAAGCAGAGAAAGCAAGAGTATGCAGAGGTGGGCTTGAGCCAGTCCCTGCTCAGACCCCTGGACCTGAGCACCTCAGGAAACTGATTGGTGCATGGCTGGGGCTTCTTTTGTAGGTTGAGCTTCCCTCTAATGCTGTGTGAAGAGCACTCTTGCTTTCCTTTTCTCAGGAGCAACCATGAGTTGTTTTTGCCTCTCCCCAAAACATAGGAGCTCTTTGCAAAGGCAGAGCCCTCTTTTCCCTTCTCTGCCCTTTAGATCCAACGAGCAATGCTGCCCATGGGATCCAATGAGGGAACCCATCCTCCAGTCCCCTTTGCTGGGAACCATGGATATGACTGCCCAAAAATGGAGCCCTCCTTCTATGGGAAACTGGCACTTGGAAAGTCCCTTTTCATTCTGAATCAGGCAAAAGCGAGTGGTGTAAAGACTCTTAATGAAACAGGAAATATCAGTGCTTTTAGTCTAGATCCTCTAAATGGAAGTTGTAAGGAAGTGATGCTGCATGATGGTTGTGGTTCTCCAGATCAGGAAATAAAAGATGTTCATGGTTGACATCATTAATGGAACTACTTTAAACCCTTGAGTTCTAAATCTACGCCATCTACCAATAAACTCTCATTGTATGGAGCTACCCAGATACTTTGGTCGGTGTCTGACAGATTCAAAGAGGAACCAGTGGCAGGCTTGGCTTCTTCTTTCTAACGGTGTTTCTCCTTGACATCTTCACAGTGAGGTGTAAAAACACCCTGCTGTAACTTTACCTTAAGTGTGAGGGCTTGAAGGAGATGGCAGTGCTGGCATCCCTGAGCCATCAAACGGTGGCATGAATCAGGGGTCCCCGCCTGCCCTCCTCCAAACCACAGGCTTGGACAGCTCTCAGGTGCTCAGATTTGCAGTAGAGGATGCTGCTTGAGAGGAAGGAGATTTTCATACTGAATGGAAGCAATTTTTGGGGACAGATTCAACCCCAGGTACTTGGGTAATAGCATGGGATAAATTCAATTCCCGCAAGTGGGAGCTACCAGTGTATGTAGGGTGAGCTGTATTCACTGCTCCAGAGCTGAGGCAGGAACCAAAGACATTTTTGGGCTGCTTGCTCAGGTGGTCAAAATTTTTCCCATTTGAATCCCTCTTTGGAGTTAGTTTTATGTATTGCTAGACTTGCACTGCTCTCTTCTCCTTGGCAGCTGGAAATTAGCTGGTGAAGATTGTGTCTGTCAGAGCTGCTACAGCTGAGCCTTCCCAGGGCTGCAGGCACTGAAGGCACTGCTTGTTTAGCTAATGAGAAGTTGCCACTGGATTTCTCTTCTTATTTTTGTTTTGAAGAAATATTTCTGACACTCAGACTTACTTCAAGTCTTCTTATTTCACAGACTCAAACTGGGGCCCGTCTTTGATCCTGAGCTTCCCCATAATCAAAGAAAAATAATGCTGTGAACTCTGCTGCTGAGATCCCATTAACTGCAGGACTTGCAGTTCTGGTGTGTACCAGCCATGGGCACACTCCTGGTGGTTCACCCCCGGCACTGGGGATGTGCTTTCATCTCCTCACACAGCCGTGTGAGCAGTCACACGATCCTGTGTCCAGTTGGCTCACCGCAATGATGCTGGTAAAAACAAAAGGGGCTTTAGGATGTGGTAAACAGAGTGGCTTGAAGTCTGGGCAATATCCTGTGCAGGGGGATGGAGAGAAAGGCAGCCCATGAAGCACTGGTTTCTCAAGAGGCTGGGTGCCTCCAGACAGAAGACAAACATTGCAAGATCTCTTGGGTGGGTGGTAGATCCTGTGCTGGATCCAGACCTGCCCAGACTTGAGGTGGCTGCTCTTCAGGCTGCACTACCTGACTCCCTTGTTCCTGTTTTTCCTCTTTTCAGGCACACCTTCTGGCAGTATCGCCGTGAGAACCCCCAAACCAAAGTGGGGGAGCCCCCTCCTGATGGGCTGCCAGGCTTCAACAGTGGTGTCCTGCTCCTGAACCTGGAAGCCATGAGGCAGTCCAAGCTCTACAACCAGCTGCTGGAGCCCACCATGGTGCAGAAGCTGACAGAGAAGTACCACTTCAAGGGCCACCTTGGGGACCAGGATTTCTTCACTATGGTGGGGATGGAGCACCCAGAGCTTTTCCATGTGCTTGACTGCACGTGGAACCGGCAGCTTTGCACATGGTGGAGGGACCATGGATACAGCGACGTGTTTGACCAATACTTCCAGTGTGAGGGCGAGGTCAAAATTTACCATGGGAACTGCAACACCCCAATCCCTGAAGACTAGAACACACACCACCCCTGGGAGCAGCTCTGACTGCAGCAAGCCCTGCAAAGCTGTACTGGCTGTACAAACAGTCCCTTAGGAAGGGTGGCCAGCTCTGATCTATTGTATCCCAGGGGGACCTCTAGAGATCCCAAGAGCATTCAGTATCCCACAGTCTGTAACCTCAGTCCTCCAGGAGGAAGGGCAGTTCAGTTGTTGAAGCAGTTATCCACGGTCACTGTGTCCAGGGCTCAGGTCCTGGCTCTCTTTGGGGCAAGTCCATGGTGTCCATCTATGCCACAGCTTCTGGGGCATGGGAACAGCCAGGGGCCATCAGAGACCACTGCTTTTGCAGCTCCCTGGGTGCTGTGCAGCCTTGCCTTGTCTGAGGGTCAGCAGGAGCCCACAGCAGGCAGTTGGGTTTTGTTTGTCATTCCTCAGTGGCCCATTTCTGCACCTCCTGCAGAGCATTGGTCTGTCCCCTCCAGAGAGCAGACACCATCCTCAGGTCATCTTCCTTTTGAAGCATTCCAGGAAGGCAAGAAGGCTTTAAAGACTGAAAGGCTACTTTAAATTGGGTTACTTACAAACAAAAATTGAATGCTAGATGAGCTTTAAAGCCGTCCATTGGTTCTTCTTAGCAATAAAAGCTTTACTGTCTTGTCCTAGAAGCGCTCAGTGAGTGCGTACCAATAGGTTCATTTTTCTAGCTTTGTCTTTAACCTTTTATACAAGAATAAAGCTGCAGATGTCAGACATGCTCGGCTATTTTTTGTGGCACAATTGAAGTCCTGTGCAATAGGAGGTTTCCTGCTCTTATCATGATTAAAAAGCAGCTGATGTGTATCTGCTGGGCAGTTGAATGTGGTGTCCCACATAGCTTATCCCAGATCTGTCCCATGTGAGTGATGCAAATAAACAAGCCGGCGTACAAGCTGGATTTTTGAAGATCATCGCCACCGTAGCTGGGGTCAGTTTGGAGGGAGCTGGGAACTGCTGGTGCTGTGAATGAGTGAGCTTCAGGCATGAGCACACTGTTCCCTAAGTAAATGCCCAGCCACCAGGGATGAACTCCTGCACAGGTCTCTGTCAAGGACGTGCACAGCGCATTAACCCACCTCCAGTCTGGCTTTTACACCCTGCCAGTGTGCCTGTGTGTCAAGTGTGTGCATCTGTGTGATGTGCACATGCAAGAGAGAGGGATGGGGATCTAATTGTGGCTTAACCTAATGATGGTGCATACCATGTCTGACAGGAGTGTCCTGGGTTCCTTCACCTGTGCCTGTGAATGAACTTATTATTACTGAGGAAGAGGCTTTCCTTCCTCAAACTGATGTGTGGACACCTCAGGCTGTGGTGGGGCTGCAGCCTGGCCCTGCCCTCTCTGATGTGCTGAACCAATCCATTTCCAAATAGCACAAAAGTTCCACTCTGAGTATATTCACATCCCTGGGGAAGGAACAGCAAAGAGGTGATTAAAGGTGAGGGAAAGAAGCAGTACCCTGCTGTGTTAGACTCACATTTTCACCAAAACAACAAGGTGATCCAGCCTTGCTGTGCAAGGCAAGGCAGCCAGACAGGGTGCAGGAGGCTGCATCAGGGCAGAATTTGGGGATGCAGCCGGAAGGATGAGGAGAGTTTGCCAGGGCCTCAGATAGCCAGAGCTGCTGCTGTACCCAGAGAGCATGTGCTCTCCTGGGAAGGGGACTTTGCTCTATTGGTGCCCACTCTCATTTACAAGTGAGCTGGGTAGGGACATTTCCATTGAGCCACCCACCTCTCCTCTGTCCTGGTAGTGCCACACTGCTGTGCTGGGCTTGCTGGGCAGTTTCACGGTCCCATAGTTGGCATCAGTGCTTTGTCAACATCCTGACATGTCCTGAAGCCTGTGCAATTGCCCTGATCAGCTCCCGGGGTGCCCCACATGCACAGCCCCTGCCATGCCAGGGGTGCTGCTGCAAGGACTCAGCCCTGCACTTGCTGGTCAGGGCACACCGGTGGCACCCGTGACACACGGGCCTCATGTGCCAGGGCAGGACCTTGCCATCAGTTTGGAAATGGCCAAGCTGGAAATACAGGCCAGGCAGCTTGTGTCACCAGCACTGGGGAGTGGTGGGGTGATGAACAAACAGGGCTTTACCAGGGGCTGAGCAGCTCTGGGGTGACTGTGGGTGTTGGGACTGGCCCAAAAACATCGTGGTGGGTGCCACAGAGTGACACCTGAGGAGGCAGGGCTGTGTGGGGCCAGGTGTGGCCCTACCCCACAGCCACCCCTGGAGCTTGACCTTAGGCATCCTTCACATGAAAGCAAGGGATGTGCTTCACAGGGTTGGAAGCACTTTTCCCTCTCCCTGGGGTTCCAGGGGCTGTGAGGCAGGTACACCTACATGTGGGAACTGTGGCCCCAGGCTGAAACTTTTTGCTTAGGTATTTTTCCAAAAATAAAGTCCTTTCTTTTTATTTATTTATTTATTTTGTTCAAAATGGCAGTCCACTGGGAAACTCACTGCATTTTTTCAGCTAGGAAAAACGTAGTAAGTGAAACATTTAATTCTGCTTGGATGGTTTTCCCCAAGCACCACAGACTGCCCAGTGGCACAGCTCACCACACAGCAGTGCCTGCCCCATCCCGACCCACACGGCCCCCAGGGCCATGACTAAGCACCGCAGGCAGTGCGGACCCGCACGGAGCTATATATAGGCCCTGCACGTAGCCAGAGCCGTGCTGCCTGTGTAATTATCTCCCCTTCATGCCCTGCTGATTGCAGGCACTAATGAGCTCAGCTGCAGAAACCGCCGTGGCAGCCTCGGGCTGCCAGCTCAGCCTTTTCCGAGGGTGCTGCCACAGGGGCTGCTCTGGGGCAGAAGCAGAGATTGCTGTGCTTGGCTGGAGTGGCAGCATCCCTGAGGGCACCCCCTGCTCAGGAGCCTTCACCCCCACAGGCAGTCCCAGCAGTAAGTGCCCAGCCAGCTGGTGACTGCTGGGACATCCCGTGCCTTTCTTTCCATGGCAATTCCTGGAAGAATGGGGACTTTCCAGCCCCACCCTTCCTTGCCCTACAGCACCCTCCTGCTGTGAAGCCCATCCTCAGGCAGATGCTGCTCCAGCGCACAAAGTCAGACCTGAGCATCCCCTCGTGGTCCCTGTGACACTGCCTGGGGCCATGACAGCCAGCACTAGCAGCTGCCAGCACAAACACAGTGAAAGATGCCCTGAAAACATTAAGCAGCACCATTTTACCTGTGGGCACTGGGGGGTTGCTGCGGTGACCCTGTGGCACCAGCACGGGGGCTGACAGGCAGCTCCCGGTCCCTGGGGGGCTGGCAAGATGTCCTTGGGCCAGCAGCAGTTCCCTGCCTAGGAGAGAGCATCTGCAGGCTCCAAAGCCCGGTTATGGGTTGGTTGGAGCCTCCCTGGAGATGCAGCAGGTTAAAGGCAGCGCTGAGTGAGTGGTAGGGAGGGTCATGCTGCTGTGACACACAGTGCTGGGGGGAGCAGGAGACCAGCCCCACCAGCGCAGGCTGATGACAAGGGACGGGGCCATGCCCCCAGGGCCATGGGCATTACACCCATGGGAGAGCTGCAGTGGTCCCAGACAGGGTCTGTGAAAGGGCACAGTGGGCTTTACATTAAGGTTACTCAGCCCAGGACTCCTCTGTCACACTTGTTGGCTTCCTGCTCCTTCTCACCCACTGGCTCACAGCAATGTGCTATTCATGTCAAGAGCCCCGTGGTTTTCCAGGCTGAAGAAGGAGACGGGAGAACAAAGGGGTCTCCTTGAACTCGTTGTAGAAGATCAGGCTGTGGAAAGCAGCTCTGTAGCTTGAGCTTTAGGAGAAAAGTCAATTTCTTCTATCATTCAGCATTTGTGGGAAATTGAATGTAGAACAAACAGTATCCCTGATTTTCTGTCCAGCTTTGCTTCCAGCCCCATATTGGAGCTGCATTGGATTTTTGCTCTCCTCCTGCATTTCATAACACTATCAGTGTTTATTCTCTTACTCATTTGTACTTCTTTCCCATTTGAAACGATCAATTGTTGGTATAAACTCACCTAGGGAGCAATTACTGTGAGCCTAACCCAAACAGGCGCTGGGGTGCTCCATTAAGCAATATCACCACCCTCCCTCCACTGATCCCAGAGGATACAATATTTACTTTTCAGCTCTCTGCTATTCATACCCAGCGCACTTCGGTCAGCGTGCCAAGAATAACACAAACCTTAACAACGGGCTTCAGCGCTAAGATGGAGTTCCTGAGTTTGCAAAACAAAAATGAAAAAAAAAAAAAAAGAAAAAAGAGAAGAAAAAAGCCAACCTATTATTTTGCCTTTGCTGAGAAATGCCTGGCAGCAGCAGAGCAGGCAAGTGCCAGAACCACCCCTCTGCCTCAGCACAGCCATGGGCAGTGTGAAATCTGCCCCAGTGGACACGGAAAGAGATTAAAAAAAGAGCAGTAAGCCTGGGACACAGGTCGGCAACTGCTGGCTTTTCCTTTGAATGCAGATTTTTTTTAGGTTGCTGCATTCTTTTGTGAGCTTTTCCTCAAAAGCTGTGAAGAGCCATGGAGAGAGACATTCCCCAAGACCTGTAAATATTTTAGCCAGGTTTTCAGTAATGTCTTTGACCATCATGAGCCTCCGCAGCATTAATTACTAATTGCAAAAAAATTGCTGCCCAGTCCTGTTAAGGTTTCTCTGTGTGCCGTTCTCCTCTGGAAATTATTTATTCAGTAATCAGCTGCTAACCAGGGGGAGCACTTGGAGCAAATTACCTTCCTGAGGTATTTCATGTGCATTAGCTGCATTGTACCCAAAGCCTCGGTGTTAATTTAGACAATTTGCCTATCTGAAGAAAGATGAAACAAAGCAGAGTCCGCAGCTGCCAGAAAGAGCCGCAGGTCTGGCCCTGCAGAAGGCTTTGGCATTGCCCACCAGCGAGGGGATGCTCGGCAGTTTGCAGGGAATTCCTGACAGCCAGAGGCGTCTGTCCTGGGGCCTTCCTGAGAGCTACATGTGCTTGTCCTGGGGCAGATGTTGCTGTTGTGGCAGGTAGGAAACCACACCCTGGGCTCCAACTCCCTTCCGAACAGATGGGCACCTTCGAGCTCTCTCTCCGGGCTCGATCCTGATGGATTTGGCATCCTGCAGCCCTGGCAGGGCGCTGTCCTCAGTGCCAGCTTCTCTTCCTCCTCAGCCATCGTTTAGCAGCAATTTGTGACCCTGCTGTGACAATCCTACAGCCGTGCAAGCCACGGGCTGCAGGCAGAGATCTGTTCGCAGAAGGCACTGCATGGAGTGTCTCCATTTATCACCTACAGATGTCTCGCTCTTTGTGCGTTTTGCAGCTGTTGAAAGGTTTGGGGCCTTTGTCACAACACATCCCCTCCTTGGAGCTGGTCAGGATAAACAGACACTTTCAGGTCCTAAGGGCAGTATCAGTTTAGGGGATAAATCACTTGTGGATACCCTGTGGCACATGGGGCTCTAGGCAGTGTGTCAGGAAGAAAAGGTGTATTTTTTTTCCTGCATGCTTTTTCCTTTCAAACTCATTTCTTTTCTGTGCTGGAGGACTTTTCTGGCTACCTTGGGAACACAGCAAAGATGTACCCTTCCAGCATAACCTGCCAAGCTCAAGGAAGAGGGGAGTTTTATACAGAGTGCTTAAAAACACCAGCAGCAGAAGGGAAAAAAAAAGAATGGGCATGTGAGATTGAGTCCCTCAGCCATGGACTGGGGGCATGGAGAGCTGGCCAGGTAAAGGATGGTCAGCTGAGCTGACAGGCCCTGTGATCCTGAAGTTAAAAAACATTATCTGGAAAATGGGAGATAATGGTGAGATGGCAGAACATGCCACTGATACTGAGGTGTTCAGGAATGTGCAATTGAGGAGAATCAGCAACGTTTGCACCCTCCCCTGGGAACAAATGAAATTTTGCAATTGTGCAGGATCTCTGCTCAGCACTTTGGGAAACTCTCAGTGCTATAGAAAAGGCAAAGGTGTCCAGTAGCACTTCTCGTTCAGTAATTGGAAAAGGTGTCCTGGCACTGTAAACCACTGTACTCCCCATAAAGGAAAGCCTGAGTCCAGCGGGATTGTGGTGTATTCCAGTTAAATAATGGGAATTAACTGTAATGCCTGTGCAGAAGGCAAGGAGGATGCTGTGCCAGTGTCCAAAGGCTGGCAACTCCAAGCTAGCAGTTTGACTCCCAAGTTGGGCAAAAGGGTGGGAAAACTGGTGTAAGAGTCACTGGATAGTAAGTTTTCCAGGCCAAAAAAAAAGAATGTGGAAAAGATGCAGGAACAGATCTAGAAGAAAATTCCATATGGAGGAAGAGAAACTGGAGGCCAGCATGCCGTGCCTGTGCTGACACACCAGTGTTTCACGTTTTCAAAGCAGCAGACGTTGCAAAAATAGGAAGCACAAGAAGTCAGCATTGTTAAAGCAAATGCAATGAAATATCCTATCATGAGTCATTTACTTGTAAACCTCAAGAATTTTTCAGCAGATACCACTAAATTTCTTTCACCGGCCATTGATTTCTCTGGTGAAGTTTTACGAGCAAAGAACAAGGAGGATACAAAACACAGTGTTTCATCTTCTCCCTCTCTTAAGATCTTTGTGTAATAGGATGGATTATCAAATAATCAAACACAGGAAGCTTCGAAATAATGCTGGGCTGAGTAGGGAGTGCCAGTGCAGTCATACCTTTGTCATAGAGTATCAGGTTCTTTATGAATAAATGTGTCAGCTGCATTTGGGCAGGCTAGTGGGGACCGGTAGCATCACATACCAATCCTGAAAAAAGACTCTCTGGTCTCCAGTATAAAGCTACTGTTGTTTTTTCTGTTCTGCAGCTCCTTCTGTCCGTGTATTTTTGCAGCCTGTGCTCAGTCAGGCCTCCCTGTGAAGGGACCACATTGTCCAGATTCTAAAAGGTAAAAATAAGCAGAGGCTGAGAAACCCCTGTCCAGCATGGGACCTGGAGGTATTTCACGTTTTTCTGGCTGTTCTTTCAGCTGCCAGTCCCAAATGTCCCAGACTAGAGGGGACAGGAGGCTGACCTGGGTGTCAGGTATCCTGGAGTGATGTGGGCCCTTTTCCCTCTTCCATTTTCATATCCCTCTCAGGGGAGCGATGCCCACCCTGCTCTGGTGAGATGGGGAGTTCAGCAGGAATCCAGAGCTTCATATGCAGGGAAGGACGTGGTGCAGGGTGCTGGGGACATACCTGTAACAGCACCATGGGAGAGTGACAGATAGAATGTTTTGGGGAGACCCCCTTGCAGTCAGAATTTCTCCTGGACGAGCAGCAACACTAGAAAGCAAAGTCCTCCTGCCTCCAAAGTCACATCTGGGACAGGACATGGAGTTTGAAGTGCCACCACACTCAGCAGAGCAGGAAGGCTGTGGGGAGACATGAATTAAATATAATGGTCTGGGCTACATTTATCCTTCTCAAAATAACTTTGCTTTTTGTGGATCCATTGTCTGAAAACCATAATTGATACTGTCCGAGTGCTCGAGCCCATTATAGTTGCTTGTAGAATAGTGACCTTCTGGTAGTGCAAGAGCAGGCGTGGGCCTGACCAAAGCTAAATCAGTGCTGTGCCCACAGCAGGGCTGGGCTGAAGGAGGGGACACTTGTGGCCACACGTGCCCAGGGATGGCATTTGTCCCATGGGGCCCTCGCTGCAGGCACCCTCTGCAGCTGCAAGCTGTGATGTCCTGGGGTCCCAGAACCACCACCAGGGTTGCCCACCGACACGCTGCCCACCACATGGGCATGCACTGAGTTCTCAGCATTCTTCCTACAGACCATCTGGGCTCAGACTGTAAAACGCAGTAAAATGCATTCTAATTTTTCCAAATTCTGCGTGTGGGGAGCACAGGTGAACCCATTCATTTTACTTGCAGAAGCTGAAGACTTGGAAGCTGTGTGGTGCTGTTAAGGAGGTTCCCTGGCAGAGCAGCATGCCCTGCTGCTGTCTGGTTTTACTTAAAGGCAAGTCCTTTCTCTTTTTTCTGATTTCTCCCTGAGAAGTTACAGTCTTTCACATAAGGAAGATTGAACTGTGATATTTTTAACCATCCTTGTTAAAAAAAAAATATATGGTGCATTGTGGAAGAAACTGAGTCATGTAAAGTCAAGAGGATCAGTTTGGCAAGGGAAGGGACAGGTACTGGCCCCAGGAGAGGGGAGCCTTTGCTCTGGGACACCTGCCTGGGATGGTACAAACAGAGCTGCCCCAGGTAAGATAGCATTCATGCTGAAATGATAAATTGTGCTGAATAAGATAAATCAGTGAATTCTGATGTCTGTAGCATAGGAGTGATCCATGGCCAAGGTTGCACACAATGTTCAGGGGCAGTGGGATGGGTGCAGTGGGCACTGTCAGGAGATGCTGCCTCTCATCTGGGGCAGGGGGAAAGGGAGCTGCATCTGGCTCCTTGGCTTTGGAGCTGTGCTGAGCTGCAGTGTGTGAATGGCTGTCTGGGCTAAGGGCAATGCCAGAAGTTGCTTTGTTTCCCACTGCCCTGGGATTCATGCCCAACACCAGGGCTCCTGAGGGACTCCAGCATTACCAGCTTCTCTGCCCAGTCCCACCACCCCTACCCTGAGCCCTCACTTTGCACACAAGGAAGTGCCTGAGCTGGGAAACATCCCCAGATCATCACAGATGGCAAAGCATACAGATAACTGGCTTGTCAGGGCATGCCTCTGCTTTTCAGAGACAAAAAAATTTATTCTCCCCTGTAATCCCAAAATTCTTTTGATGATGAGAAAAGGCAATTGAAAAGTTTTGTTGCATAACCTTCAAGATCAAATGATGATTTATTTAGAATGTGCTTTGTGATGCTACACAGCATACAGGCTCAGCAATTAGCTGGAAGCAAATATTCCTTCTAATTTTCCGTGAGTGTGTCATTAGGATAGCGTCTCACCAGTTGAACATTATCATTATCAGCTGCAAATATTGCTGAAGTTCAAGCCATTTGCTTGTAGTTTGCTTTTTATATTTTCAAATATTGTTAATTCAGTTTCATTGCTGCCTTGGAAATAATCAGGCAATGGTTTCTTCTCCTTGCAAACTGGCATAACAAACAAACATTGGAAATATGCTGGTATTTCTGCAGCTGGAAGTATCAATGGCAGTCAGAGGAAAATGCCCCTTTCAAGCAAATCTTTAATAGTTTCTTTTCTGGATGAAAGAAGAACTAAGGTATTGTATCCAAAGCACGTAGCTTCTGTCTGCTGCTCATCTCCAGTGTCTTCTACAACTTTCAAGGAGCTCAGAGCCACCAGCAGCCATTCCCAACACTGCTAAAAAAACCAGGCTTCTTATTGCCTTCCAGCCCTTCAAATGTCTGCAACAAATGGGGAGGGATTTTGTGGGGGAAGACAAATGTTTTTTCACTAGCTGGGGACAAACATAAATCTTTGTTGTTCCATTTCCCTGTCTGGATTGGCAGTGTGAAGAGCAGAAACCTGGAGTAAGCTCACTGGGCAAGCCCAGTCCTGACCACAATGTTTTGTCATGGGCTCTCCCTGCGGAGAGTGGCTCAGGGTGCTGTTCGGTGCAGCAGGAAAACTGCTGCCAGTGTTTGTACTGGCCTTGTGTGCAAGGGTTTGGGCTTCCCAACCTGACTCCCACACTGAGTGCAAGGCCCCCTGGTGCCATTTGGGATTGCTACCCTGCAGTTCCTCTGCTTGCACTGGTTTTTCCTCTTGGTCAAACAAAGCAAATTACAGAAGAGAGGTCCCTCACATTTTCATTGTGTTGTCCATGGCTGGAATGGTGTGAGAAAGGCTGTGGAGTCACTTCCCATGCCTCTGCAATGTCCTACCTCAGGGCAGAGATGTGGGTCACAGCCATCCCATACCCCTTGCAAACAGGCAGAAGGTGTTTTATTTTTTTAGGAAAAAAAATTGATCTCAGAACTTTTAGTCCATTCCCAGCCTTCTGGTGCCAGTGCCAAGCCTGTGAGACCTCTCTGAGCACCACTATTAGAAAAGGGAGCAGGTAGGCCCCTGGTCCCCAGGAACACTCCATGAGAAGGTCCATGATGCTCTCCTGACTTGTGGAGTGGTTATTGCTGGGGAATGCTGCAAACCAGGCTGAGAGGGTTCCCAGGATGGGGGACCCTTCTCCTGCAGCTGAGCTCCTCTGTGGAAGCATCACCCCTTACTGCCCTCACATCCTCCCCTCTGGGAATAGCATATTGTGTCCCACAGAGTATAGTGGATTGGCAAAACTCGCTGCCCAGCTGATATGGAAACTGCAGTTTTCTAGCAACATGAAATTTGTATGAGTGGGAAAGCATTGCATGATCTGTGTTTGATGGGAAAGAAATGGCTTCAGATAGGGCAAAGATCTTTGGTCACAGATGTTTGATAGAAATAAAGATTGAGGAGAGCGGTATGAATAATGATAAATGTTTCTCACAGAAAGGACAGTTAATCCTGGAGGCCTCAGCTATATTTCTTCTTTCAGAATGTTGCCAGGTGAAATACCTGCCAACCATGTCATCTTTAAAGCTCTGAGAGCCTGAGAGGAAATTCAAAACCTGCTGCTGCTTGTAATAAGTCCAGTAAACAATTTCAGCCCTGAAGAAACACTTCCCGTGTGTGTTGCATGGAAGACTTTGCATTGAGAGTCTGTGACTATAAATCAAAAAGCAAAATAAATCAAGAAGTGGTGCTTTATTCTGCCTGGTCATGTGGAAGCCCCAAACATTAGCCATTCCTTAGCTCCCAGACCTTGCCATAACTAGGGCTCTTGTTCTCCACCATATATTCCACATTAGGAGAACATCTGGGCTTTCTGCGTGGATTATGTTCACACCTTGTGAACCTCTGCATCGAAGGAAAAAGTGATAGTGTGAAAGATAATATCTGTTGGCAGTTCATGCACTTGTCAGGAGGAGGCATGAATGAATTCTCTCCAGTCATTATTGGCCACGCTTATAGTCCAAGAGGCTTCTTTCAAGATGTGGTGGGATACAGGTTTTTTGCACATGCAATGTTAAAAGGTAGTGTCAGATTTCACAGTAATTTGAGGCTGGCATTCAGTCCTGCCTTATTCTTCCTTCCAGAGGGCATCTTTCATCTTTCTTGGAGGCTTATCATTAGCAGACATCATAAGTAAAGCCTTTAAACACCCTCACCATCTCTCATAAACCAGCTTCATTCAACACCTGGCCCAAAATGCAGGGTGTCCCTTTTGTCTGTGTGACGGGACATTTGGCTGAGGGGACAAGTATCTGAGGGAGGGCAAGGACATGTGGGTGTGAATTTGTACATAGGTGAGTGGGTACGTGAGGTTCTTCATGCCATCCTCTTCAGCCTTTGAAGCCTGGGCAGCGTCCCACAGGAGGGTGAGACGGTGCTTTTATTTGCACACTGGCACAGGGGGCTGTGCTGCAGAACAGGAACATGGATGTCTGCTCAGCATTTTGATGGGGGAAGATGAGGCAGGAGCCCCAGGGCAGACCTGTGGGTGATTTGGGGGGAAAAAATTTAAGATAACCTGTTGAAACTGGGGAAGGAGGTGCTGGTGGTTATTAAACACAGGGGTAAGCAGCAGCTGACCGTGCAGCTGTGGCCCAGCTGTACCAATGCACCTTGGAGGAGATTCTTGGATGTTACGGTCTTTGTTTTCCTCTACCATGTGAGGTGCACAAGTGAGGTGAGACAAAGATTGGTTGTGTTTTTTCAAAACCAGTGTCAATCCATGGAGTCTGAAAGGGAATCATACTCCAGCAGCAGGGGTTTTATAGCCCTAGCATTGGTGGGACCCCTTCTCCCCAGGCAGGGACTGAGCCTCCACCCACTTCACCAAGCTGGTCCCATACAGAGGCTGCCCTGACCTCCCTCTTCCCGGAGAACAGCCACCCTGACCTCTGCACTGGGCCCTTCCTGGCAATTAGCAACCAGCCAAGCTAATCAACACCTCCTGGCAGAGCAGTGCTGCAGCCAGGAAAACTGTCTGTGCACTTGATTTGGTGCTGGAAAGCACCATGAGCTCCAGCCAAGTGGGCACCTTGCAGAGCAGGCTGCCTGCCTGCTGGACAGTGATGTCTCAAGTCCCCTGAGAGCACTGGCCCTGGGGAGGGAATCCCTCATGGTCTGCAGCACACGTGCTTCTAGCAGGTTATGCACTGGGGTGCAGGGAGCAGGATTGCTACATGGCTTCTGAGAAGAAATAAGCAGCCATGAACAGGTCTTGCATAATGTCATGGTGTGATTTCCAGTGCTGCTGAGCTCCTCCATTTGGAAGAAGAGCCACCGAAACCTGGCTGTGGGCCAGTCTGTGCCCTCTTGCTCGTGGAATGCAGAGCCTTCTGCTATTTGAGTTTCAAAATATTCACAGCACCTCCTGCTCCCTCAGGGTCACCCACACCTTCATGCCTGTCAGTGCTGCTCCTGGCTTGTGCTGTAACAGGGCTGTGCAGAACTGGGACAGGCCCCTCTACCCCTGCATTGATGTCCCACTGGCTTCATGGTGTGGGCAAAGACCAGTAGCAGTGACTGTGGGCAGGGCACAAACATCCTTCCCAGCCACATGTTGTCCAGTGTCTTCTGCAAAACCCAATCCTCAGCTGATATTCCCAAGGTAGCAAAAAAGTGTCCTATGTTCTCTTGGCTGGTGCGTGGCTTCACCCCCTTTGTTTTTCCTGTCATGCCATGGCTCACTTGGTGGGATGCCAGGGAGGTTCACCAGCTGGGACTTCCCAGCCTCTGTCTGGACAGGGATGCAGGGGATGCTGTAGCCTCGCTGCACCCACAGAGCTTGCCTGGGGCCTGGCCACTGCTAGCAGTAGCCCATGGATTGGTATCTGGGATTGCCATAGTCATACCATGGCAGGCCCATTATGCCTTCATTAAAGTGAGTGGGCATCACCACACTACTGGTGGATGGTTTGCAGCAGCTGTGAGCCACTGTGGCACAGGGAAGAGGCAGCCGCTGGCAGAGGGCTGCCTAGGAGGCTGGAGCAGAGTGAAAAACCCAGGAAGGGCAGCTGCCTGCTGGAAGGGATTAGATGCAGCTCTGAATGTGGAGCAGTGATTACAAGCAGTCCAGCCTGCCAAGTGATGCATATTGGGAGAACTGAGGGGAAAAGAGGAACATGAATTAAATGATTGCTGGGCAATTAATTTCTGAGCACTACCTCTCCTGCTTGCTCTATTCTCATAGGCCAGCACAGCCTGTGCCCAGGTCCTTCAGCATCACACCCGGGTACTTCAGAGCGATTTACAAGGAGCTGCCACATCACCAGAGAGAGAAACAACCCAACATGATGTTCCACCATGCTCCTTAGGGTGAGCTTTCAGTAATTACTCCAATTACACACCAAATTACAGAGAAGCTGGTGGCCTTCACATGAGGACAGATTGAAGGATCCATCTTTAATCCTGGCTCGGGTTGTGCTCTGCTGCCTCCAATTTCATTTTCCCCTGTGGGTCTGTAATCGCACTGCCTATCATCACCTTTTTATCCACTCCTCCATTTCTAGCATGCATGTCAAAAAAGACAGTGTATTAATCAGCCACGTTTTCTTCACTGCTTCTTGTCAGCAGCAAACTATCTTCTAAAATGGAGCAACCAGTTGTCTTCACCTGGAATTACCTAGGAGAGGCATTAATCAAAACCAAGTGACAAGCCCATGGGAACCATGATTTCTTGCTCCAGATAAATGATGAAGGACAGACAGGAAGAGGCCAGCTGTAAATCCAGATCCCTCCCTGAAGCAATCATTATGTCAATATTTATGAAAGCCCATCAATAGTTTTCCCCTCTGCCTGCAGCCCTGGGGCATCCCTCCAGGCAGGGCTGTAAGCACACATTTTGTACACAGCAAAGCTGCAGGGCTGTGCCATGCTGAGCCTTCCCTCGCCTTGGTTACAGCATTGCCAGGGACGGGGAACTCACCGCAGGCTTTGGCAGGGCATTTCAGGGGGTACTGCCCTCAAGCACTGAAATCTGTGCTTTATTTCTAACCACAGCCTTCTGTCATCCTTGTCTGCCAAACAGAGGCACTGCCAAACATTTAATCACATCAAAAAGAGCTTTAATAAGCTGGGATCAAGTTAACCCTTTAACCTCTTTTTCTGGCCCACGTGGATGGTGTCCCGGTAATTGCTCTCCATTAAGTCTGTTTTTTTATCCCTCCGTTGCTCCTCGGCTTCCTCTTTGGGCTTTTTTCAGTTTCCTTGCCTTCTCCTGAGTTGCTGACCCCATGCTGGGCATGGCTCTGCAGACCCCTCCTGTCTGTGTTCAGTCCCTTTCCTGGGGAGGCATCTTTTTTTTGGGGGGTGGAGAGGGGTGTCCCCCAGGCTCCCTGGGTGCAGGCTCCTCTCCCACATGCTGTTCCAGCAGTACACTCTGCTCCTGGCACCTGTGCCAGAATCGCGTGGCCAGAGCCTGGGCAGCTCCTGCCTTCACTGAGAAACCGAGACGGTGTTAAATAACGGAGGGCTGAGAGTTAATCCCTGTCAGAGGCCCCCGGAAACAGCCTGGCTGAGCCGTGGTGCCGTGTTTGTGGCAGGGCTCTGGGACCTCTGGAGTGTCTGGATTTCCAATGCCCTAACTCCATGGGCTCGCTCCAAGCAGCTGGAGTTGCCAAACGCCTTACGCAAGCCGCTTACATCAGCGCCGCCACCACTGTGACTGATAGGGACAATCTCAAGAACAGAGATATGCCAGGATGTCTTTTTCATAAAATGGTGCTAATTGACACTAATGATAATTCCCCACTTCAAACCTTTATCGGCCGAATCCGGTCATGGCCATTTCACCCCTCAGCACAGGACTGATGTCAGCTGGACTGGCCTGGGACATCCTGTTTACTCCGTGGAGGTACAGGCAGCACGCCAGCACTGGGACCCCGGGGGAAGTCCCAGGGACCTGCAGGAGCTAATTAGATGGCTCCTTCCCTGGTTCCTTTTTACACTCACCGATGTGTCAGACCTGCTGATTTAAAAATCTAACCTCAGTAGCTATTGTTTAACATCTTCCTGAAGCCCTGTTAGGATGGAAAGTGTTTTATAGTGATTATATTTTATTTTATAACATGCTGTATTGTTTTGCTTTTGCTTACTAAACGCAGAACAGAAATATTTATCAAATACCTCTCCTTTTCAGGGTTGCTGCCTGCATGATTTGTCAACCTCTGCCTTTCTGGTCTGGGCAGAGATTTCTCCTTGTGTTCAGTGTTCACTGCTTCTTTCACCACCCTTGTGGGCTCATGGTGTTCATGCAGTTTGTCACAGACTTATGCTTTTTATTCTGGTCTTTATTTTTGCAGCTGCCCTTTACCCTGTCATGTGCAAAACTGTACCTTCTCCTAGTCACAGCTTTGAGGACTAAGCCAATGTGTGCTGGGGCAGTTCTTGGCCTCCACTCTAGGGTTTCTATTTGCACACCTTGTTCCTAGCCAGTCCTTTCCAGATTTCATAGTAGGGGGGTTTCCAATCCACTGACAGCTCCAGTGGGCTGCAGCACCATCCTGTTCTGTGTGGGCACAGACCTTCAGGTGCTGCTCCCCTTGGGCTCTCCAGCCATCGCACCAAGGCAGCACCCAGCAGGGCAGAGGTGGGTGGCTGGGCAGGTCCCTGCAAGGGTGGGTACAATGGATGCTTCTCATCCCAGGAGGGGCAGATAAGCCTTTCATGCTACCCCCACACACGATTAGCAGCACAGAAGCCAACACCCAAAGCACAGGGAGATGGCTCCTCTGAGAGTGGGACAGTGGGCACTCTGCGAGGAAACACTTCAAAGGAGCAGCCCCGTGAGGGGTGAGTGGCTCCTCATTACTGTGCTGTACAGGGGTGGGAATCCTCCATGCACCCCTCCCTGGGCAGCACATTGGCTCAGCTGCTGGGATTTCACACAGAAAACATGCTTTGGCTTCAGTAGCAATAAGAAAATACAAAGACACCTGCTTTTGAAGGTGTGTGAAGGTTCCAGCTCCCTCCTGCCCCAAAAGAAGCCCAGCAGGAGCAGGATGATGGTTGCACACAGGGGCTGTGGTGATGTGGGGAACTCTGCAACGTTTGGCACCTAGGGGGGGTCTTGCCCCCACTGCAGGAAATGAATCCTGCAACCTGAATGTCTCTGATGCTGGAGTGTCTGATGCACATGTGCGCATGGCCAAGATTGAGGCTGTCAGGTGACCAGCACCTCTCATTACTGTGCTGGCCTCCTGTGGGTCCCTCCCCAGTAATTATCCTTCCAGAAGCTCCTGAGCTGGCATATGTGCCAGTCATCACAGCAGGCCAACCAGGACAAGATACAGCTAGCAATTAAATTCTTCTCTACAAATTACCAAATTACAAACTTGCTTTTTAATTGTACGCTCTTTGAAAGAGGTCACTGCATGGCTTGGACATATTTCTACCTGTGGATCACCTAAGAGCTGGGCAGCAGCTATTGGTGGCTGGGGAATGGCAAGCTCTCCAGCCAGGCTAAATGGCAGCACCCTCTGGCAGTGACCCTGCTCCAGCCCCTCACTCCTGCCCTGCCTGGCCACCTTCACCCCAGCAAATACATGGGTTGCTCTGCATCGTAAATGCCTCTTTCTGTGTCCCCGAGCACAGCCTCACTCAGAAGCAGTGCCTGGTGCAACCCATGGCCTGCACATCCATAGAGTAGGGACCAAATTGTGTGGCAGCCCCCAGGCTGTGTGTCCAGCGTCACTTGTTTCCCAAATTGCTGCCCTGTGCCCCAAAAAGGCTTACCACCCATCCCAGCCCTGAGGCACTTTCCATAGGGCTGCAGGCCCCATGCAAGAGCTCTCGTGCCTGGCTTGCTGTCATCACTCTGGGATCGCACAGGGACTGACTCAGTCATAAGAAGGGGGAAGGAAATAGGAAGATGGCCATGGGAAGGGCAGCATCCTGGAACACAGGGTGGTGGTCCCCAGCCACTGCCTGGCACACCCACACCTGGGGAAGATGCCATGACAGATGCCTGTAGGTATGAGCAACACAAAAAGGCTTAACAGAGGTATGATGGAAGGCTGATTCAGCTTGTACAGGGGCTTCTCAAAGCTGCACATCATCCACCACCTTGGAAGGACAGCTGCATAAGATTAACAACTCTCTGGCAACTAATGAATCCCACAACACAACACACCTGAGCATTACCCTCACTGGCTTTTGTTATTGGCCATCCACTGGCTTCATGCATCCAGCTGGTTCTGATCAGGCTATTTAGGTACTCCTCTGCTTATGGAGGAGTGTTTGCTCTTCTTTGTGCTCAAGACCTACAGCAGTAGTTGGTTCTCCCAGTTCCTGGTCAGCTGGTGAGTGTCTGATCTATCTCTCTGTAGAAAAACTGTTAATGATGTTGAAGTGACTTGTTGAGTGTTGCATTTTAACCCTGGGGTGCTGTCTAGTCTCCTCTAGCAGTGACAGAGGCTTCAGGACACATGTCTGTGTCCGCTAATCATGCCTGCAACATCTTGCTCTTTGTACCCTTCACTTCAAAGCCTTGTTTTATTGATCAGGCAACTTTCCCCCATCTTTTTGTGCCAGGAGTCACTAGGGGTGAAGGGTTGGGGGTGTCTCGGTTCTTGGAGATGTCCAAAACTCAAATGTCTTAATCCAGTGTTTCAATAGTCCTGATAAGGGTGGGATGTTGGACCAGAGACCTCCAGCAATTTTTTCCAATGTGTTTTTTATTTTTCTCTGACTGCTGTGTCTAGCACATGAGTTATCAATGGCCTCATTATTGCAGGGCAGCCTGGTTTCTTTCATCAGCTGTGGTCCCTGGGTCATGTCCTCAGATATTGTTTCCCTGTACCAAGTCTCTCATCCTTTGTAGCATCTGCGCCCTCGGGTCCCTATCTGACCTTGTGCTCACAGCTTCAAGGTGTGTTTTGGACTGTTCCCTGGGTGACTCAGATCACTGGCACTAGCAGCATGTGCTCCTTGCTGTTTATGGAAGCATCAGCTTGTGTCATCTGCTTGTCTTACCAGGAAAGACTTTTCTAGTCATTTAGTTAATTGGTTAAAGTATTAAATTATGCAACACCAAGAGCTGATCCCCTTGGAGAAGCTCATAATAGCCAAATGGCATCTCTAATTCTTACTTGCCCTTCAGACTTGGTCAGAGCATCTGTTTGTATGCGGTGTTTTTTATTCCCATCAGGTGACATTAAAAATCCTTGAGGAAAGGGGATTGCAAGGCATCAGACAGCTTGTCAGGCATGACAAGCTGTAGTCTTTTCCAAAAAAGAAGGGCAACAGCTCTGTTTTCCAAATCTCTCTCAAGAGACTGTAAGGTGCTTGATGGTTTTTGGGCACCACCTTGTACCTCAGTGCCCCTTGGCTGTTTGGGGGATTGGTGGCACTGGAGTGTTTCTTGCCCTGTGTCTCTCTGAGCTGAAGCCCCAAGCTCTGCCTGTTCCTGGGTTTTCAGCCATCTTTCCCACAGCTCCTGGGTACCACGCTGCATTGGCTCCTTTCCCTGACACAGCAAAACTCAGTGGCAATCAGTTACAAATAGTAACAGGAGAAGTAAGGCAGGCAGCAAGGACTGTTTGCTGTTTGCCATCAGTTCCTGGTGGTGCCTTGCTGAGCAACCCAGTCTGGTGAGAAGGTTTGGGGAAGGCAGTGATTACCAGGGTGTGCTGGACCTCACTGATGGAGAGCACACAGAGGGCCACTGCTGTGGCACTGAGAGTGACTGTCAGCAGTGCCTCTGCCCTACTGCAGGCATGGCTGGCATCCCCTCACTGAGGGGTAGGTCCTATAGCTGGGCATGCTTTGCTTGGATGAAGGCTGGAGGCTCCAGGGATGGAGCAGTGTCATAATTCTAGGGGCTGATAGACTCATTTCCAGGTTAAATAGTTGAGTGAGTTGGTGTGGGAATTGCTGCTGTGCCTGCAAAACTCATCATCCTGGCAGGCTGGGGGAGCAGGCAAGAGATGTGTGCTGCTCCAGCATGGGGGAGGATGCAGGCTGGAGCTGGCCATCCTGCAACTGGTGAGATGAGAGTGGCAGCTCCCAGGATGAGTGGAGTTATTCCATACCAGTGAAATTCCATGTGCCAAGGATGGGGAGCTGCAGCTGGGACTGCTGGGAGTGCAAAGGCAGGACTCAAGGAAGGGGCTGAGGCAGGGCTAGGCAGCATGTGTCTTGGCACAGGCTGAGCCTCATCCTTCTGGTGAGTGGAGGAAGCAGAAACACTGTGCACATGCAGCTTGTCCCGTGGGAGGTGTGGAGCCACTGTGGGGATGCTGGCACCTGGAGCTCCTGCTTGCGTTAGCACCTTCTGGGAAATGAGCTCTCACACCGTAATTCCTGCTGCTCTGCACAGATGTTTTCTGGCCAGTTCAGTCTGCCTGTGACCGTGAGTGTGTAACCCTTCTCTGTAAGGACGTTTTGCCAGTAAACACTGTCTTGCTTGGCCCTACAGCCCATCTTGCAGGCACTGCCAGTGAGGCAGAAGTGGTGGGGAGGGTTTCACTAATCTGCGACTAGCTTTTTCTTGTGCCTTTGGTCAGCATGTAAGGGAGCACTGGAAAAGAAGCAGGCTGTTTGTGGCAATCTCTGATGGTGTACTGGGGTCCTTTCTGACACCCCATGATTAGAGCAGTGTGCTGGGGAGCTGTGCATATGCATAGTGCAGGCAGGAGATGCCGTCTCTGTACTCCCAGGTCAGACCAGGGTCTGCTCTGAATTTAAATGTTGGTCTCTGTGCAACTCCTTTTGCTTGTGTGCTCAGGAATAGGATGTCTCAGACTGTTCTGAGCTCTAAAAGCTTTTCCTAAAGTAGAGGCTGTTTGTGGGATGGCAGCATGGGGCCTCTCCTGTTGAGAAAACCCCTTGCAAGCACTCCTTGTCTCTCCTCCTTGGCAGCTCAAACACCCAGAGGAATCAACTGAACAAGGACGGCCCCAATCTCGATGTAACATGATAAATTATGTAACACAATGTCACAATTATGTATTTCTGAAAGAGAAGTAGGGCAGGGAGCTGCCAGAGATGGCTCTGCTCTCCGGTGAGCAACACCCACAAGCTGCTGCTGAATGAACTGGTGAGCTGGTGGGGTCACCCACCTCCACTTCCCAAATGCCACTGTTCACTGCAGACTCAGTGGGAACTTTCAAGCCCTCCCCCCCCTTTTTTTTTTTTTCCTTCCAAGGCAGTGTGTGTGTGTAAACTCTAACAAAGCAAATAAGCAGGTAGTTTGTGCAGTCAGCAGCATGCTGGCTTGCACGGTGCTTGCACAGCCCCTTGGCAGCCCTCAGCAAATCGCTTAACCAGGACCCTGTGTTAGCTCAGGTCAGAGCCTTCTGGATCCTCCAACCATCACATTTGCAGAGCCTCTCTTTGCAGTTTCTAAACCAACACACTCCTGCTTCATCTCCCTCACTGCGCTGGGGGAGAAGAGTAAATACATTGTGATCTTTGCAGAGCTTGTCAGAAATGGGCAGAGAAAGGCAGAGACTGAATGGAGTCGACTGGTTTGGGCGATTCAGAGCCCGCAGGAAGTCAGCAGCCTGTGTTTCATCTCCGCTTCCTCTGCTCCAAACACAGATGGGAAAAACATGAGGGGGAGGGAGGAGAGGCAAAGATAGTGAGAGACAGGAGTGAGATCTGGTACAGCAGTAACAGTGTTGTTGGAGCAAGCTAAATATTTTAGAGCAAAACAGTGCTTGGGAGTAATGCAGAATTAGGGAAACATTTACTGGGTGTGCTGTGCTGAATGTCTTGATCTGAAGGACTGGAGTCAGTTGCAAATTAAATAATTAAAATATTTTTTCCTCTAAGAGTATGGAATGGGCTCCACAGTGGTGGGCTGGCAGGGAGGCTGTGCTTCTGTGGGCTGTGATCCTGTGTGCCTGGGAAAGCAAGGCTATAGAGGTGCCAGGTAGCTGTGTGAAGGTATCTGGAGGAAAGTGGAGCCCAGGGTGCACTGCAGATGCCTGGTGTACCTGCTGGCATCAAGGTGTCCCCCTTGAACAGTGTGTCTGTGTAATGGACCACAGAGAGTGCATTGCACAGAAGTATCTGAGATGAGAAAGAAACCAGTAACTGCTCTGGGGGAACTTGGGGAACTGAATTTCCACTCCTTTTTCCCCAAGAGCAGAGACAAACTTGTTCCCAGCAGCTCTGAGCTGCACTTTTCTTTTGGATTCAGCCAGGCCATTCACGTCCATGCCACTGTTCCTGGGAGCTGGTCTGGGTTATGCATAGGTGTGTGAGGCAGGAGGAGCAGTGCCGAGCACAGCACACATAAACATCACATACCTCCCCCATGGCCCTCTGCATGTCTGGAGAGGAGGAAATCCTGCCAGAGCTCACCGGATGCAGAGGGGGAAGGATCCAGGCCCCCAGCAGACATGACCCGTTCCCATCCCACAGAGGCAGAGAGCTGTGCCATGCACCATGTGATGCCAATGGAAGAGCAGAAGCACTCGAGCGCGTGGATATGTCAGATCAGGTTCTGAGAGCATTTGTTCAGGGTGGAAGAGCCTGAGCCATGCTGCTGCTTTTCTGATTCCTCCAAAGGCTATTGAAGTCCTCCAGGTAAAGCAGGGAAGTCAGGATGTGACAGCTCTAATGTAAAACTGCAGCAGGAGGAGGCAGCTGCTTTCAAAAACAACCTTTGCAAGGTCATCCCTGAGCAAGCAGCAGTGGTGGGCTTGAGCACTTTTCTGCAATTCAGCTCTAAAAGAGTGTATCTTGCCTTTTCTTTTTGAGAAGGAAAGCATGTGATGACAGGTCCCCAGAGCTTTTATTTTGAAGCCAAATGCTTAGAGTGCATGAAGACAGCAAAAGCATTTTTCCTTCAGGCAATACAAATCAAATAAAAGGAGACAGTGCACTGCAATTCAGCGCAGCAATCAACACGAGCTGCACTCGCATCTCAGCATCACAAAAGCATTGGTGACAGAAGGTGCTTGGGACTGGCACTGCCAGCATCCCCTCTGCCCAGGACATTTACTACCTGCCTGGGTCTGTGTCTGCCCTGGTGTGGCTTTGCTGGAGCTTTTGCAGCAGGTCTTTTCTGCCTCCTCGTTAAAGCTGGATGTGTGAAGCTGTCTGTAGAGTTTAATTAAACTGTACAGAAAAGGTTCAGAAGAGGCTGCTGTCTGGTTTAACTGACTCTCTGTTCAGTATGCAAATCTGAGTGGTGTTCCTATAGGAATATATGTATGTTTTTATTGTCCCTATGGGAGAGGGACAAAGATTAGGATGAGTAGCTGCCTTGTTCTTCCCATCTCTATTTGCTGTCATACCGTAGTCCAGGCTGCCCCATACAAGAGAGGATGTGCAAAGAAAAGGGACTTGTCCTTGTGGGCTGGGTATTGCAAGATACTCTGAGCACTGTGAATATGGGGAGCAGACTAAAAGATGGTGCTGGGACTCTGCAGAACTGCCCTGGGCACCTATGAACAGCCCTGGGTGGAGATGGGCTGCAGAGGCACGGTTGTCTACTGTGACCCAGGGGAACTGCCAAGAGAGCAGCAAGCAGTGGCTGGGACCATGTGCTTACGGTGGGGAGAGGCTGTGTGCCGGCCCCACCCTGACAGAGGGGTCATGCAGGCAGGTTTTTGGGAGCATGTGATTGTGCCTTGGGAGTGAGGCATTGCTGGATACAGTTAACTCACCTTTGCTACAGTAGCATCTGCTAAACAAATGATCTTGTGTGCAAACGGAATTCTAAGCAACATTAAAGGCAAGAAAGGAGCCACTGGATTTTGTAACAGCTCTAGAACTCTTACCCTCTCATTAATGGATGTTACAGTTGTCATAAGTGAGCCATCTCCCTGGAAATAAAACATTTTCTTTACAAACAGCCCTGCAAGTGTTGCAGGTTACTCAAAAGATGGGGCTTGTTTCTAATTAACAGAATCATTCCCTTAGCTTGTGTGATTTGTGGCTGGACTACCTGCCACAGCTGCAAGCTGGAGCTGCTCCCTGGAGGCCAGCAGGTCTTTTGCAATCCTACTGGGTTAGGGGGACTGGAGCTCCACTCACACATGGCTTTGAAATAACTTACCCCAATCTGTTCCCCATTTAGCAGAAGGTGCTGTGCAGCACAGATGCTCAGTGCTGCCTTCCCTGTCCCTCTGGCCAGGACTTGGTGCTTTGTTCACCTACATCACAAAGAGTGCAGGAAGAAAACTTTTATTTAAAGCCCCTGGAAAGAGTGAGAAGAAGTAAGACTCCATGGCATTGGCATAATACCAGTGAGAAAGCCATTTAATCCCACTGCAATGAGTTTACTGGATCTTCCTGTTTGATTTATAGGACCAATGCAATGTAGACTTTGAAACAACTGGCAGGTCTGCTCTCTGTTTGGGCTGACTCCTGGAACTTTTGCCAGGGGCTATAAACCAACTCCCTGAATCTCCTGGCCCAGCTGGCTTTGACGAAAGGGTCTGTCTCCTCCTGGCCTCTGGTCTGCTAATGCAGGGATGAGTATGTGGCTGTCCCACAGGTAGCTTTGAACATTCCACACTGCCTGGCACTGCCTCCAGGTGTAGTGGCAGGGGGCAGCATGCTCTGGGAGTGGCCCCTGCCCCAGCTGTAGTCCTATGAGCCCATCTCAGCACCTTGGGACTGAGAGCCATGGGTTTGTTTCTGAACAACTTACTTAATGCATCTTCCCTTCACACTGGGTTGGAGTCTGTCCAGGCAAGCATTTATCTTCCTTCCCACTGGAAACTGTGCAGGCTCATGCCAGCTGCTGTCTGAGGAACTGCTTTCCATTTCAAAAGAAATCAAGTCAACTTCGTTCCCAAGCCCTTATTAATCATCTCTTCCAACTTCTTGTCCTCTAGCAACCGACTGTTTGGCTATTTTAGCTGGAGGATATGGGAACCTTGGCTGGCTTAGCCTTGATCTAGCTCTGCTCTTTAAGCTCCCTCCTCCTGACCCTGGCCCTCTGCAGAAAGCTGTTCCAGGCAGGATGGGTGGCACCAGCCTGGGCAGTTTGCTGGAGGTAGGAGTGGGCACAGGCCATTTGCTCTGCTTTGAATATACATCTCGGTTAGGTTTCCCGTGTATGTGAGCTGGCCAAATGAATCATCATTGCAGGAGGACCTGGGGTCTCTCCAAATCATTTCCAATCTGAATTTAAAGGCTGCAGCCAACCTCAAATCTATACCTGGCTATCTGCCACAGCTGCCATGCTCCACCATGGGTCTGATCTGCTTGCATGAAGGGATTGGGAAAGTCCTTTAAAACAGCCAAAGTGACCATCCTTCCCCTGTTAAGCAGGCATGACCTCTCTGCCTGCCAATCCTCACAGCAAAAGCTCAGGTGGCACCTCTGCTTGGTTGCTGCAAATGTATTTGTGCCAGGAGTGCTCCAGACTTGGAAAAGTCACTGGTCCTCCCATGGATCTGATGTACCAGAAAGGCTGATGTAGCTGTCAGAAACTCATGTTAATTACTGGAGGCATTTGTGGCTCGACTGTCTCTCGGGGAGCTGCCATAAGACTGCAGAACAACCCCTTCTGTGTCCTGTCCCATAGCAACACCTGCAATACTTCTGGTCTCTGAGAAATAGCCTCTGCACAGCCTGTAGCTCTGGTCCTTAAAGCCCCTTCTCTCGTGCTCTGGTCTGTGGCAGCAGTGGTGTTGGTCTCACTGCCATGGGTGCTGGGATACCTGCAGCACCCTGCATGTCTGTGGCATCCACGTGCCTCAGCCACCATCCTGCAGCCAAACGTGGCCCTGCATAAAACAGCTGCATGCCTGCATCCCCAGGGCTGGGAGCAGTCCTGAGGGTGATGAACTGGAGTCAGGGAGGATCCAGACAAGGGTACCAAAAACGTGCCTTTCCAGACACTGTGGTCTTGGCACACTAAGCTGAGAGGGTAGGTGTCCTTCAGAAGGGCCTGGCCCCTGGACACAAAGAGTTAAATCATGGTTGACATCCATCCTGCTGTGCTTTGTCAGCCTGGACACATGTAGTCTGTGGAGAAAAACAGGCAGAGTAATTTCCTGATTTAAATGAATTTCAGAGACCACCACAGGAAGGAACTTGGGATGTGTCCAAAGGGTAACCAGGCCATGGAAAAATACCAGGCAGGGGAAGGGGCCAGGGCAATCAGGACTTGGATTTTCCCCTTTGTCACTATGGAGCTGATAGCCACCATTGCATTTTCCAGTTTTAAGTTCACTTTGAGAAATTTAGGACACTTTAAATGTCAGATTATTGAATAATCATCTCTTCTGAAGGGGAAAATTCCCTGAGAGCCTGAGCCCTTCCCAGTTGGCATTTCATTTTATTTACTGAATTGCTTATTGTACCTGTGTTCTGAAAAAAAGTTATTTGCTGCAGCCTGCCCTGTTCATAGACAAGACACAGTATTTAGGCAAGACTTGGTTTGAAACACTGCATTCCCACAGTGGTGCCAGGGTCCTTGTGACCCTTACAGCAATCCTGACACAGACTTGGTGACAGATCACGTGTGCGTTATAATTGACAGCTCAGGGGATCGTGATATTCCTAAAAAATGTGAGGGGGTCTGAACCCAGGGAGAACTGAATCTGAGCCAGGCAGTGGAGACCAGAGGGCTGTGGCTGTGAATGTGCTCCTCCATGTCCTGGGGACTTGGGTGATATTTCTGTGCAAAAAAAAAAAAAGAAAAGAAAACCAAAAAACAACTGGCAAAGCACAGAGTAGCGAGACATAAAGGCATGTCCCATTTATTTTCATCCCAGGGACCAAAATTTGCCCAGCAGCAAAGCTGCTCAGTCATTAAAAGTCAGTTGAATAGAAAGGCTTCTTGCAAGTGCTGTCGGCACTGGCACAGGCTGGATTGCACCAACAGTATCTGCAAAAAAAGAAATAAAGTACTGCAAGAAAGCTATAAGAAAAAGTGCTATTTGTCCATTAGTGAGTGAATTTATCATCCTGTTTGAGCTGCTGGAGTTAATAGAATAAAAGCCTTGTAGACAGTATGGAGGTTATTATTTCAGGCTATCATCACCTTAATTCCAAATTCTCATTCCAAGGATGCCTGAGTGATCACTTGTACTACATTAAGAGCTGAGTAAGCCTGGCTTTTTTTCTTTTTTTTTTTTTATAGGTTCTGTCACTGTTTTCCCATCTCATCCTGTGTAATTGTGTGGTTATACCATCCTAATAAATTGCCTTTTTAGGTTTAGAAATTTATATAGAATTTAGCACTGTGGTAAAAGATTCAATTTGCTGGACTGAGCTTGGATTTTGATTAAAGAAACTGTGAAATACATGTGAGAATCCTTTGACAGAAAGGGTACCTCATCCTTAGGGAACTTATCCCCCAGTATTTGCCGTGGTGGGTTCCCAGATTGTGGTTGTGAGTTAGGCAGCAGGGTTTCATACAGGAGAAGAGGAGGAATAGGTGGTGTTGTGAGCAGTATGTTGCAAATCCCTCATTCCTGTTCCAGCAGTGGGACTCATGAGAAGCAATGTTTTTTGGGATGAGAGGTGTGTCCCCATCCACAGAGTCCGGGCCTTGTGGCAGAAGCACAGGAGCATCCCAAGCACGCTGCTGCAGGTCTCTGCTGGAAGGGCCTGGAGCCCCTCTAGCAGGGTGGTACTGCTGGGACATGCAAGCATTTGTCCTGCATGCAAAATAAATTTGCATTTGCAAATGTGGAAATGAGTGTTTCTGGGTTCTACTACCCAGTCTGTATTCATGAGCGTGCTTTTCATGTTAGTATCATGCTGCAGTCTCCCTGTTTCTTCCCAAGTCAGCTCCTTCTTTCATATAGGAATTCCCCCCTCCCTTCAAATATATTTTCACACATGCCAGGTTCTTTGGGCTGGAGCAGAGTTTTCTCAGAAAACTATGCCCTTAGCTGGAAGAAAACATCCTGTGGTGACCTAGGGAGTCTGGGGTGACTGCTTGAATGCTGGAAACTCTGTGCTGATCCACATCAAAGTGCTTGACTGCATTTTCCACTTTCTTTAGGGCTCCATCAATATAAAACCTCTGAAAGACCCAACAGTATATTCTCATGCCTGTGACAGGGTTAAAAGTGGGGATCCATCACGTGCTTCCCAAGTATCCCTCCTTCACACAGCACAGTGCTGAGATCGTGGCTGCTGGGTGCTTTCCAGGCTTAACTTCAGAGGCAGCAGTACACTGTTCACAACTGGTCATTGTGCCATCTCCTTGCAAAAGCCATGAAGGTCACAGGATGTCCTTTATGGGGTTATTTTAGACTTGAACCAGAATGGCCAGAGGAGTGGCAGCAGAGCTGTGCACCAGATGGGATGCTGTGATGGCTTGGGCAGTGGAGGATGCTGAAAAGGATGTGTGCAGGTGTTGAACCTCTTGGCTGGATGTGGTGTTTCTTGTGTCAAAATAAAACATTAGTTTGCTCTGATTTTGCAATGCCTATAAGCTACAAGTGGTGTGTATCCTAGCACAGTTATTTAACAAATTGAAGGTTAATGCTGTAGGAATAAAATCATTTGGGTTGAAAAAGACTTCTAAGATCATCACTATTAACATGGCACAATAAATATTCCTAAAAATGAAGAGGTAGTCTGAAAGCTCCAGGGCAGACAGCTCTGGGAAGGGACACAGTGTTCCTGCCCTGTGGGAGTATGTTTGGAAATGCTACACTGGTGGCACTTGCTGAGTTAACGGAGTCTGGGGGAGGAAATGGCTGCAGGTGCAGGATGGAAGCTCAGCTGGTGAGTATTCTGCACCCAGGGACCTCTCCAGGGCAGATGCACAGCCCAAACTGGAGAGCTCAGTTTGTTCCCACACTGACAATAAACATGTAGGAACACAAGTCCTGTGAGGGAGGCAAGCAGCAAGGCTTTTCTCATAGTACCTCAGAGGAGAGCGGTACAGATACCTGCAATAACTTGCAGTATTAACCTTAAGGGCAGCTTCAGCATCTTGGAAGCAAGTGAAGTAATTTGTGGTATCCCATTCCTGCAAACACAGTTCTTTGCAACCAGAAGGAACGAGTCATTAGTGACACTGAGAAACCACTTGAGGAAAATCTGTGTGGATTGATCTGCTGTTATGGATGACAGATATTCTGCTGTTTCTTAGCATGAGTACAAGTTTGTGACAGACTCCTATTTAGTGTGTATTAAAGATCCCACTGAAACCTCCAGATTTATTTATGAAAACACTCCTGGGGCACCAAGCACACTCTGTGCAATTTCATTCGGCTTTTCAGTGGGTAGAGTTTAAATTAAGTGTGTAACTGCCCACAGAAAAACATTCATTTTATTACTCTCCTGATGAGAGGGAGCAGAATGCATGGCTGGGGTTTGGAGGGCTGCATATCAAATCCACCAGTGTCTAGACAGAAAATAAATGTGGTACTGGGAGAGACATCTCAGCCCGAGCCTTTGCTGTGTGAATGTGGTTGGGGGGAGGATAGTGGGGACAGAAGGACAGACTTGGAGGAGAAATGCAGCTGAGGATACAAGGACTTGGTGGCCCTTGAGGGCTGCTATGCTGTGGCAGAGGGTGACTGTGCGGAGACGGCTTTGAGCTGGGGACTTCCCTCTGGCCCAGCTGTGACACTGAGGACTTAGAGCAGTTTAAACATTTACCTGCCTTAAGCTTTTAAGACCTCTTTGATGGCCTCAAGTACTCATCTGCATGAAGAGCTTAGGGTGTCCTAAGCAGCCTTATGTCCTTTGGGAGGCTCAGGGCTTGGAGCTGCAGCTCAGAGCTGTGGAGCGTTTAATGGGATTTGTGCTCAGTAGCACAGCTCTGCTGCCCTCCTGCCCAGGCTGGAAGGGGAGGCTGGAGCAAGTTCCTCCAAGGATACCCTGGCACAGCCACCTTATGATAGCTGGAGAGTAAGGGGGTAGAGGATACTACCCATCAGCTTGCCTTTGGGGTCCATGAAGGTCCTCAAGAAGAGCTGTGTACCACCAGGAGGAAGGGCCAAGGATGCTCCTGAAGGTTTGTGTAGGGCTGATGCAGCCAATCTGGCTGTGGTGCAGCAGGGACCCAGTTTGGAGACTGCTCAGCCCCCAGCATCCCTGACTGCTGCCCACAGCTCTGGCAGTGCTCTGCTAACACGGAATCTGGGCTGCCAGGGAAATAGTTAAGTAGGCAATAGGAAACAGGCAGAGCCAGGGCTGAGCTCACTGCTCAAACAGACTCTTGAGCAGCAGCGAGGTCGGTGTGCATCGATTGCCCAGGCAGGAGCGCCTGGAAGAGAGCAGGTCTCTGCTGTGAGTTTCACAGAAACCACAGCATTTCATGGCAAGCATTTAACAAATTTTCCCTGCCACCCTGCAGCCCCAACTGCAGCTTCTCCAGCCAGGCTGACGGCTCCCAGCAGCCTGGGCAACGTGGCATGGCCGTGTGCTGGTGACAGTGTGGAGAAACCCACTGTCCTTCCTGCCCTTTGCTCACCAGAAGTGTGAAGCTGACTGGTGGGCAACACATGCTGTGCTCCAGTGAGTGCCTGCCACAGCCACCAGCAGCACCACAGATGGGTAAATGAGCAGCAGAACTGTCAGCACAACCCAGTGTTTATGGCTCCAGCTGCTTTTGGGAAGAGCTGCCAGGCCTCTCCTTGCAGGCAGGAGTTGCAGTGCAGGACAGCCATCCTTCAGGTGCATCCACAGGGGCTGAGTCTGGCCAGTGTAAGCTTGCAGAGCATGGCTTTGCTGCCACAGCCAGGCTGCCCTCTCCTTGTTGGACCAAGTGACTGTTTCTGGCACTGATCTTCATCTCCTCCAATAAGACCCATCCCTGCTTTCACCTGTTCAGGCAGAAATAGGGCTGCTGTTGTCCTGGTTTCCCAAGGAAACTACAGGTTGTGCAACTGTGGGTGCCTGTCTGGTCATCTCCTCCCCTTCCAGGGATGGCTGTTGGCATGTTTCATTTTGGGGCCCCAGAAGCAGCAGGAGCAGACACTATGTGGGGTTCCCTGTGCCTGGCAGGGCTGCAGCAGGTACCTGGCACCCACCCACCCAGCACAGACTGCCTGGGGCACCAGCAGCTTCCCACCCAGCCTTCTCTCAGGAGGCAGATGAGGGCAATGCTATGGGATTTTTGTGGCTACTGCAGCAGTGGAGGGTTTGTGGGAAGAAGTGTAGTTATTATGGGCACATAAGGTGTTTGTCACATCTGTGGGACCTACTTTGAGGCAAAACAAGCAAAATTGTCTGTAGTTGTGCATAGAGGCAGCCTGGTGGTTAGCTGATCCCCTGGGACTATAGTAACCCAGGGATCCTGAGGATTTCAGCAGTAAAAAAAACGAGTTGGGGTCCAGCCTTCTCATCCCAGAGGCAGTGCTCATGCTGCCTGTGGAGCTGGGAGTGCTTGCAGGGGAGCTTCACATGTCATGGGGATAACAGGTACAGCAGAGAACATCCCAGCCCACTGGATGATTTATGGCTGGGAACGGGGAAGGCTCTGCTCCCAGGATATGTTATCCACCTATGGCTTTTTGTTTCAGTGCAAGGTGTATGTTTTGCCCACAGGTACTCATGCTCAACTACATCTGAACTGAATACCTTCTGCTTTGCATACAGTCAGCACCTTTCTGAGAAGGTTGTAACTCAAAACTTTAGTTTAAGAACTGATTAATAGACTTAACCCTCACATGGACCTTAGGAGTTGGTTTTCTGGGGCTCTCAGAAGTGCAGTAACATGGGAATGCAGGCAGGACTGGGAAAAACAGGATCATCACCTCCTCTTACTCCATGTCTCCCTGCTCCACCTGAGACAGGGTGGGTGCCACTGGGAGGGGAGCAGGTCCAACCTTTCCTTCCCCATCTGCAACATGCATTGAATGAAGGCAGGAGGCCTATGGCACTGTACACTGTTCAGGCCCTCTTCCCTTTCCCTGCTGTGGCTGGCACAGACCACTTTTCCAGCTTGGCACTGATGTCCCTGAAGACCCTAAGCCTCCACTACTGCTGGACCAGCCTGTGCTTGTTGAATGCACCCAATGTCATGAGTTCCCCACTCATCCTGCCTGCACCACTGCCCTGTTCCCAGGGCTGCCTGACCATCCACCAGACCACACTGACCTACAGAGATTGCCTTGGCTGTAATGGCACATCTCTGTTGATCAGCACTAATTAAACACCTGGGAGAAAAAGCCCTCCCTGTAATTACAAGTAGCCACCTGCATCATGTGTTCTTGCCACACTACAAAGGGAGTCATGGCTAAAGGTGGCTCTTGAGCAACAGTGAGTCCTTGGCTGTGCTGGAATAGGCTGGCTTGAAATCCCACTCCAGAGGGTGAAGATGACACAGTATTAATAGACATGGCTCCATCTTTAGCCCTCAGCTGAATGTTCTTAGTATCTCTTTTTTAGCACTAAGGCTAAGGCTAATTTTATGTTGTCTGAGTGTCTTCGGCAAAACTAGAAAGGCCCCGAAACAGCCCTGGATGACAGCAATGTGCCAGCTGTTCCCAGGGCTGTCTGGGTGCCCCCATGCTGGTGCCAGTGCTGCATGGTGGTGGAGTCTGGTGGCAGGGGCTGAGGGGCTGCAGGGTTGATGTGCTGGGGTTCTGTGGGAGGACCTTGTCCCTCTTTGTTGTTGGTAGAAGTCACTGTCAGGGCTTTGCAAACTTGCAGCTTGCAGAGTCAGTGCTGATGCTGCTCTTGCTTGAAAGCAAGGATTATCCAGTTAAACACACCGGGTCCTGTGTCCCTAGAGCAAGCCAGCCTCCTGCCTGCTATTCTCCCTGCACAAGGGCATCTGTGGGGAGAAACCCAGCCTGGCTGCCCCTGTGCCCTGGGGTGCTTCCTTTTCCTCCTCTCTGTGGAGGTCCTGGCATTGCTCTGCCTCAGCTTTTCTAGCAACAGCACCCAGTGCCCGGCACAAGCACCAGGAACCTGCTGCCTTGCCAGCACTGCCACAAATCCCCAAAGGCACAACCCCTTGCCTTGTTAGCAGCTGCAGGTATGAAGCCAGTCTTGCCTGCCCAGATTACCTCCCTGTTTGACGGGATAAGACAACTTCTGGCAAAAGCACAGAGGAGAAATCACATCCCTGTGCTGGAAGTCAAAAACATTAATTAAACCTGCGGTATCATTGATTGTTATCTCAGGGAAGAGGCAGAGGGTGAGAAAAAGAGGTGGTGAAGGAAACCCAGGGGAGGATTTGCTAGGAGCCTTCCTAATCTTTAAAAATAGGCTGATTATTTCTGCTATGTTGGCATCTTCCTATGGGGAGGCACTTGGAGCAAGTCAAGCTCGTGTCAGGGGTGTGCAGGGAGTGCAGCCGTCTTAGGGTAGGGGAGACACACAGACTGGTGACCCAGGACTCTTTCCAGCTAAATACTCGGTGCTGTCTAGGTAGGAGCCTTGCCTATGTAGGCACTCTAGAAGGGACAGTCAGATTCTAAGGCAAATCAGCCCTTTTGGTTTGGGAGTATGAACTAGGCAGTCCCTGAGAGCTGGGCCAGGAGCACTGTCACCCGGCAATGAGTTCTCTGCTCCCTGTAAAAAGCATAGTGCCAACCCATTTAGGCTGCCTGTGTTATCAGGCAAAGCTGCAATTACTCTAGAAATATTTATCCAGCTAAACTCCCTCATTATGAGCCATTTGCACCTAGTGACTTTATCCAAGCACAATTGCTTCAGCTAGATTAAGCCGTGCCAGAGGCTTTCCTCTTGGACTGCAAA
The DNA here is from genome assembly GCA_013400415.1 of Scytalopus superciliaris. Taxonomy (NCBI): domain Eukaryota; kingdom Metazoa; phylum Chordata; class Aves; order Passeriformes; family Rhinocryptidae; genus Scytalopus; species Scytalopus superciliaris. The sequence goes on along the minus strand of VXBX01001194.1, from coordinate 181,569 downwards.
TATTCAGTCCTCTAAAGCACGAGAGGTCTGCAGCTTATGAGCCTCGAGCTGCCTCTCCATGGATCCTGCTCATATCTCTGCTCACGAAGAGGGTGGGCAAGGGCCCTCTTTCCCCAGTTCTCTGCGTGTGCCAGACCAGCCCTGCCTCTCTGCCCAGGACAGCATCCTGCTTTCCCAGCTGGAACCAGCTAACCTGCTTTACCGGCCAGCTTACTTTACCAACAGCAGCTACCACCCCCAAACTCACAGGGTGACAGTGCCTTTGGGGAGGGAATGCTGTCCCCATGCCCCAGCACACCCTTGGAGGCACCCAGAGGGGAGCTGGGCACTCGCACAATGGGGAGCGGTGGCCCTGGTCCCCATTCCTTCCCCTAAGGACAGGTAGGGGTCTGATGCTTGTGGTCGCTGCTTGGCATGCACCATGCCTTCCTGTGCCAGCTCTTTCACTGGCACTGCTGCTCCTCCCGTCCTTCTCCTTCCTACAGCCCACTGTCCTGGCCTGGGGCATGCACAGGCAGAGGAATAACAGCCCCCAGCCCTTCCCCATGCTGGCCACCAGTGAGCTGCTCAGGTGGCTGTGTTTATTAAGTGGCAATAGAGATGCAGGAGAGGGACAAAGAGACAGGACCGAGGATGAGGCTGTGGGCAGGATTAGGTGCTGGGCAATGGGCTGGGTGCTGTTTGGTGCAGGGCTGCACGGAGCCAGGGCGATGCCCGCAGATGCTGAGCCGGCAGGGCAGCGTGCTGGTGTCTGCTGCGGAAAGGGCTGCAACTAAGGGGAATCTGTGAATCGGTTCTGGTGACACCGACAGATCAGGCAATGGCCAGGAGCCATGGGAAGGGGAAGGAAGGTTATCTGGCAGAGCCAACATGTAGAGAAGCCCCAGCTCACTCCAGCGCTTTGCCCACAGGAGAACGATCAGCACAGGAATGGCAAAAGCACAGTCGTACTTGTAGGTGGCATTTGTAGGCAGCAGCTCCTGCCAGCCGGTCCTTTCATCCTGGCTTGTCTAACATGAAACGGTGCGAACAAACCTCCCTGCTTGCTTTGATTGCTTCCCAGGGATTCCTCCATTTGCATTACAATGAAGCGATATTTTGTTGTATAAATAAACCTGAAAGTTGACATAGGAAGGACTTACCAACTCTAAAAGTATTTGCATGCTCCCCAGAAGGAGGGAGAGAGCCACTAAGCAATTTAGTAGTAACAAACTTCCAGTGCTGAGGAGAACAGTGAAGATTTACAGCAAGATGGGAGCATCTTGCTCTGGCAGTTCATAAAAAAAGTTGTGTCCACGGCTGTCATGAAGCAGTGAGGTGGGGCTTACTGCCGGGGTAAATGTCTGGTATCTTTGCCTTTATCACCTGTGCTCTTTGCTTTCTGCTGTCAATAAGGAGAGCAGAGGAGTCAGATGGGGGAGTCAGGTCAAGCTGTGTTGCGTGGGGTGAAGGAGACCAGGACCCCCTTCCCTTGCAGATATGTGTGTTCACTCGTCCTGAGTCCCTAGTGCAGGTCGTGCTGGTGCTCAGTGGATGTGACAGTAACATCGACCTGCTTTGCACCCTTTCCAGGACCCTTGTCTGACTCCCAGCAAAGCTCACTGACTCCATGGGTTTCTGGTCAGGTTAAGACATTAGTGGTACATCAAAACCCACAAATATCTGAGTAGTTGGCACTTGCCTGTGCAAAGCCACGTCTGCAAGTGAATTCTGGGTGCTGGCAGAGTGCTGGGCATGATCTCTAGCAGGCAGGCAGCTCCGAGCTCTGGCTGGTGTCTGTGAAAACCACTTCCCTGACCCACTTACCCTGCAGCCACACCTCTGGCCAGAAACCAGCTCCTGCTGGTGTCGACAGACTCGTGTTTAATCCATGAAAAAGCGAAATCTGGGTTTTGCTAAAGCACTTGACAGGACCATGGTATCAGGAAACAATTTGAAAGCCAGTCGGCAGAGCACAGCAGCTCACCAGCTGCAAAATCTGACACGTCAACAGCGCACAGGGCACACCACAGCTGCCCTGGCACAGCTGCACATCCAGTCCACCCAGCTCTTGCTGATGCCAAGCTGGCTGCTGGCAGCTCTTTCTCTTCTTTAGTCTCATAGTTTTGCAGACCAGTATTAGGGAAAAATGTCCGTGTATGGAGCAGGGCACAGTGGGGAGTGAGTCTCCTCCTCGGGGCAGCAGTGTGGCTGCCCCTGGCCAGCTTTAGGCTATGTGGGTTGGGAGGAGGCAAGGGAACTGAGGAGCATCTGGAGGAGGCTGGCATGCTGTTCAGGGCTAGAGTGTGGGGAGGAGAAGCTGCAGGACCTGGCCTTCTCCAGGGAAGGGCAGGCTGGGGGGGGATACAGGCAGAAGAGAATGGTACTATCTGGCAGCAGTCCCAGACTGGGACTTGAGGGGGGTATATCTAGGCATTAGGACAGTGTCTAGGACACTCCTCCTCTCCACCAGGGACCACTGCCACCTGGCCCCATGTTGGGCTGTGCCCGGTTGACCCACATTCCCGCAGCAGCCCTGTTATCTCTGGAAGAGCCAGCCCGTGCTGGCTGGTACCATTACACAACCCTGCTCCAGCCTGCTGCCTGCACACTACAATAGGCACTATTTTTATTCCCTTTCTTGTTGTCACAGGCAGTACAAGAGTCCTTGGGGTGGAGGCTTTCCTCCCCCACACTGTTATGTAGGACATTTCAGTCACTTGTCCTTGTGCCCTGCTTGTGCCTGTCCCTGCCATTCCAGCACACCAGGGCCAGCAGGAACAGGATGGGGGTCAGTGTCCCATGGGGAGCAAAGCCCCAGGCCTGGGCACTGCTCAGAGCCCACCCTGCCTGCTCAGCCTGCAGGCACCAGTCCAAGGAGGCACATATTTCTGGGGAGAAGATGTTTTTGCCCCAGTGGTGGGATGGGCCCACTGCAAGGTCCTGTCCAGCTGTCCCAAGGGGTAAAGCTCCTGGTTCCCACAGCACCCTTATGTTGCCTGATGTTCCCAGGTGCTGTCAGTGGTGGGTCTGGCCACTGGTGACAGCAAGTTACTCAGAGCAGGAAACCCTCATGTGTGATGGGCATGATGTGGATGGAGCAATTTTCTGCACAATTACTTCAGTTTATTCACTGTGATAAACCAGTACTAAAGCAGGATGAGATGAGGCTTGGGACTGATGTATCTTCCTTCTGAACCTACTTCTTGCCATATTACACAGCCTGGGAAATTCCTAATGGAGCTGGAAAAAGTGGAGATCTGCAGCACTGGGATTAGATCTGACTAGAAATAAAATTCCTGTACTTCTTCCATTAGAGATATGTGTACTCCAGTTTCAGACTTCTTAAGCTTAACAGAATTCTCTTTCTGTGTACTTCATGCAAGTACCAGGTGGGGGAAAAGCAAAAGGTGCCACCACACAAATAGCTTTGCCAGGAGGAGGATGGAGAGAACGAACCATCTCCTGGCAGATGGCAGTGATGCCATGTGGTATGAGAAGGTGCTGGGGGATGAAGGTGCAGCATGAGTGGGAATGGCAGTGCATGTCCAGAGTGAGCAGGCAATGCAGACCCTGTTAGTGTTGACATAATGTCCTCCTGTTACAAAGCCTGCTCCCAGAGATGCAGATCTCCCTCCAGGAAGAGCAGACAGGGCTGTAATTCCAGCTGGATGAAACAACATCAAAGCACTTCTCCCCACTGTCTGCCGAGTCATCTTTTGCAGGGTGCAATCCAGCACCACCACATTTGCTGGTTCTTGGCAGGTTCTGGGGCGCTTTGTGCATCCCCTGGTACACTGCCAGGTGTGTTCCCTTGGAAGTCCAGTTTCCAAAACCTGAGTTGCAGCACCCCTTGGAATAGTCCTGCTCCCCTCAGGGCACCTCTGTTGCCTGTGGAGTTTCATGTGTTCTACCTCTTCTGACTAAAGGCACCAGCTAGGCAGTTTCCTGTGGGACCCCAGGTAAAATGCTTGTCAGGGAATGCTGAGAAAGAAATGTGGCTATGATTTCATTGCCAGCTGGATGGACAGCTTTTCTGGTGAGGGAGCCAAGCAGAGGATAAGGGGCAGGGTTGCTAAGGACAAATCCCAGTGACTTGGTGTCTCATAGCTCCAGTAAGCATAAGATATACTCCTGACTAGCATTCCCACTACTGCCTCCTTGCTTTGTTTCCTAACTTGGATCTTCTTCCCTGTTTGTAGTCCTTGAGCTTGGATCTGCCCTGCAGCTCTTCCAAGCCACTTGGAGCAGGGGCTCCTTGTGCCTTGCCCTTCCCAGGGCCCTGCAGCAGTCTCTCGTGGCAGGGAGCCTTGCTGTGCTCAGCAGGAATTATTTCTCCTTGCCCTTTGATGTGTTGAATCCACTGCTTGGAACCGCTGATGGGGACAAGCCCTGGCTGATGATCAAAGTCTCCTCACCAAGCTCTGCTGCTGAAGCCTGGCCCAGTCCCTAGGATTTCCAGGTGGGAAATCCCTTGTTGTTGCTCTGGGTGGTGGCACAAAGCATGGTGTGGTGGGTGCTGGGAGCTGTCTGTGCACTGCTGGGACCAGAGCCAGCGTGGCACAGCACCCAGCTGTGATAACCAGGCACAAAAAGGGGTTACTCAAAAAATCACAAGGCAGCACAGCCAAACTCAGCCTCTGGAAGAGTTCCAAATATGTCACTATGTTACATCAGCATCTACCAGGCAAACCAGCCAGGCATGGCGCACCCGGCACTGGGTTGTTTGCCGGTGTGTGCAGAGGCATCAGCACTCTGCAGCCCATGGCCTTCGTGCTGAAGGCCAAATGGAACAATGACCCTGTTAAATCCACTCCCAGTGCTGCATTCAGAGACAGTCAGGAGCAACCTGCTCTAGGAAACACATCCTTCCATATTTTGAGGAAAAGCAACTCCTTCATCTGCCCTTGGTGCTGGGCTGGCAGAGGCCAATGCTGCATATGGGTGCTGGCACTGGGTCATGGGCTCTGGGACTTCCTGAGCAGCAAACACTGCTGGCAAGTGCTCCCTGGAGAGAGGGTTGCATCTCCTTGCAGCTGCCTTTGAGTCCAGGAGGTCCCTGGATCCTCAAGACCCCTGAGGCTGATGTAGGGAGCAGCACATGGCAGCTTCATACTGGTGGCGGGGCTGGTGGGATCGATGGGTTTGCTCACATACTGCTCAATATCTCGTGCTTTTCAAATGGGACAAGCCACCTGCCTAATTAAACAGCAGTAACAAGCTTGGCATCGCCAGCCGTGCCTGAGCACACTGCAAATTCCAATGACACTTAGCAGAGGAAATGTGCTGCCTTCTGGGTCTCTCTGCTAGTATTTAGAAGGCTGACAGCTGTGTTCTGAGCCCAGTCGGTACAAGGTATAATTAGAAAAGCTGCTTGAATAGTGTTGTTATAAAAGTGATGTTAAAATACTGGTGTGGAAGGGAAAGCTGGGGCTGTGTGTTTCTGGGGTGTGCGTTCTACACTAGGCACTGTGCCCAGTACACTGCAGTGATACATTTAAGGCACTCTCTGCTGAGGGAAATTAGCATCTTCGTGCAGTACACAAGGTACACCGTGTTCTTCGGATGCAACTTGAGAGTCAGATTTAAAACCATCCAATAGAACATTTTCCAATTTTTATTTATCAACAGGCATCTATGTGTATTCCAGGAGAATGAAATATTTATCTGTAGACACATGCAGAATGTGAGAGTGCCAATGCATTATTTATCACCGCTTCCCTCCCATAGCTTATAAATAACTCATGGACCCTGGGTGCCCAGCAGACCCTCTGGCCAGCTACTTGAAACAGCTCCAGCCACCACCACAAGCCAGATCCAGGCATCTTGCCTAAGGCAGAGCATCCTCTGCCTCCAAGCTCTGTCAAGGAGTAGGCTGGCAGAAAGTGGCAATGCAGGATGGCATTGGCCTCCACGCACATCCCTGCAAGTCCTGCTAGCTCTGCACATGGAGGCTGGTGTGGGTCATGGTTCCCCAGCCCACAGAGAGGATGATGGAATCCAGAAGCCAAAGGGAACATGCATGAGTGGCAGGGTCTTTGTTGTGCTCCCATGGAGGGGAGCACAGATGAATGTGGGTGAGGAGTCCTGGCTTAGCCACCCAGAAGGGAAACTGAGGCAGCCCCACTGGTCAGCCAAACACACCGTGCTGGGCATATGGCAACGCTCTTGTCTCACTGCAGATGTCAGAGGATGAGAGCTGTTTTATCACTAACACATCCCACACCCCTCCAATATGAGATACATCACTTGTAGTGAAGAGAACTGCAACTGAGCAAAATGCACAGGAAGGAGGGATTGGATAGTGGCAACTCAGCAAACTCTTGGAAAGGGAGGCTGAGGCAGGGAGCCCTACCTTGGAGCTGGAGCCTGGGTGAGGAACCAGGCTGCTCACACGTAGCCTTTGCCTGCCTGTCCTTTGGGAGCAGTGCAATAGACCTTATGGACAGTAAACCAGAGCCTGTTCTGGGGTCTCTGGAGATCTGTGGGTGCAAATCAGGCCCTCATTGGTGCTGACTGATGACTCTGTTTGAAAGGTATTGTGGGTGAACAAGAGCAGATAGGCATTAGACACAGTTTACAGCTTTGCACTTATAACTCTAGTTTCAACTATGTTAAAAAAACCCCAAAAAACAAACAAACAAAAAACCCACCTCTGCTGAGCTCCAGTAACACTTTTCTCCAGTGCTTAAGATGGACACAGATAAAACAGATACCAGGAGATTTTCCCTTCCCCTGTAGAGTGACTGCAGAGAAATCAGTGCTGCTGCAGGGGCCTGGGGCTATGAGCTGAGGCAGGTTACAGAGGCCAGGGTGTTCCTGCTGCACTGCAGGGAGAGGTCAGGATCTGGTATGGAAAGAAAGGGAGACAATTCTCTCAGTCAGGCTAGGCATCTCACAGGCAGTGCTAATGCAGTGCACAGTTCTGACTCCCTGGGATAGTATGAGTCAGAGCAGGAGAGAGATTACACAAAACCTAAAAAAAAAATAGAAAGCATAATATTAATAACTAAGAATTGCACTAAATTACTTCATAAGTGAATTATCCTCCCTACATTAACTGCTGAGAGGAGGAGCATCCCTGCCTTCTCTGAAACCTGAGAGGATGTGTGGATGTGTGGATGGATGGATGGGAGCATGACTTTCTGGACTTCTGGCCCCACTGTACCATGAAGAACCACTGGCAAGAGGTGTTCACATGGGCAAGGACTCACTTTGTTCATTGATAAACAAATAGTAGCCCCTTGGGAAATGAAGTGCAGCAGCCATTCAACTTTGCACAGCAATCCTGCACAGCAGCCAAGAGCATGGATCTGTCTGGATGGCAGGAGGAACTTGGCAGTTACCTTTACTGTCCCAGACCCAGCAACCACATCACCCCTGGCTGGGGCTAGGGCTTTTCCAGCAGCTGCCACCTGGCACTGGGTGCGGGAGGACTCGGGGACCAGCACCCCACAGCCAGCTCAGAGGAGTGGTAGCAGCAAGAGGGTATGTAGAGGGCTGGGAATGGGGCTGGAGTGGCCTCAGGTCTCATGGTTTGAGTATCTCTGGCCCTGCAGAACTCAGTGGGATGGGCAGCCCATGGCTCAGCAGGATGAGGTGACACCAGGAGGGCACCAACTGGCACTGCCAGGATGCTGCTGCCGAGCACTGGCTTTCTCCCAGCTGGAGGAGGTGACAAAGCTCAGTCCCCCTCCATGGTCACATCTCCAAAAAGAAAGGGAAACTATCCTGACAGCTTTGCATGCTGGATTTGCTTAGGGAGGCAGAGCCCTGGGGGAGGGTAATGCACCTGCAATGTTGGCAGGGCCTAAGATATTTTCCCTCCATCCTAGCTAAGCAAACCTCAATGCTCGTTAGACAAGGGGTCTGCAGGTCCTCAAGTCAGGCCCTGACTGGTGAGCCAAGGGGCAGTGGGGCCAGGCAGGAGCCAGCTGCTGGGATGTTGCAGAGAGTCAGCAACATTCATCAGTCTCTTGAGAGCATCTTCTAGCACCGAGCTATTTCTAGGCCAGGGCTGTTATCAGGGAGGCATTACGGGACTGTCAGGTACAGAGTGTCTCTCAGCTGGAGGTGCACTCCTCATCTTGGGAGCAGCCACAGGGCATCCTTTGGGGACTCGCTGTCTTCTGGCTTCACTCCACTTCAAAGCCCAGCTCCCTGTGTGCGTTTTAGCGAGGTTCACACAGGTTCAGGTTTCTAGGCCAAGTGAGAGCTTTCATTCTGTGCTGTACTCAGCAGCTCTGCGTGGAGGCAGCTTGTAAGGTGAGAGGCTGAAAGTGGTTCAATTTTGCAACAATAACTGAGAACAAAGTACAGATTTTACCATTTAAAACTGGGACAAAACAGACCTGGAAGATTTTTGTGGGATTATTTTTTTCATTTTCCTTTTAACACCCAGTAGTCTTTTGTGAATTGAATTAAATGTACGATGTCAAGGGCCTTTGCCTCATGCTGGAGCACTCCTGTTCGACTCTGAATGACAAAGTAGGGATGGGGAAGCAGCACCTCAGGAGGGAAGGAAGCAGAATGGGAGGAGAAGGACCTTGGCTTGGTCTTGCTCTCCCAGCTTGGGCTCTTCCTGGTCTCTGCTGCTGATTCCTCTCAGCAGTACTATTTTTTTTCCTGTTTTTTTTGTCCTTCACCCAGCACATCCAGCTCATGTCTGGGCCCAGGGTACATAAGGGTGACAAAAGGACAAGCAATTAATCCTAATTGAGCTCTCTTGGTGGCTTTTCTGCTCCTTCCATCCTGGGCTGACCTGCAGAGCATCTCTTCACCTTGACAAAGAGTATTTTTATGTTACAGGGCTAAAAGTCATCATCACCATAATGGTTCTTATGACAACCCAGCAAACTGAGCTCATACAAGCTTCTCTTGCTTAATGCCTCTCTGGTACGTGGGCCGTTAGCTCACCTTACCCTGGGAACATGAGGAAGCCCTGGGGCTGAGCCAGCTCCTCTCTGACCTGACCCCCCAAAGTGGGAGAGGAGAGCTCACCCGAACAGCAAAGCAAACGCAACCACTGCCACTTCAATCACCCACCGCCGCATTCCTTATGGATACCGCACGATCCGTAACAGCCTCGGTATCATTTCCCTCCTCACTCTCTGAATTTTAAATCACCCCACAGCCTCCCCCTGAAAACCTGCCGAGCTGAAGCCACTGCAGGTCACGTTGCACAATTTGCTGTTGCAAGACAAAGAAAACAAGTTCTTCTTTTTTTCCACAATTACCAAACTACTTCATCGAGCAATTTTCCTGCCTCTGCGCTTCGGTTTCAGCTAACTGTGTGTCTCTGGGAGGGAAGGTCTAACTGCACCTCCGAGTGACTTACTGATGGCTCTGCCATTACAGACGATTGTGCAAAGTTGCTTAAGTACCGCAAACTGCCAGGAGCGTCTCCGTGCCCTGCTCTGGAGCTGAACCCGGACGAGGCTCGCTGGGACTGCAAGCAGATGCAGTCTGGAGGTGCTGGCGCTTCCCTGGGGGAGAAGCACGTCTGCCTGTCTCACTGTGGGTCAAGTCGGGGGCTCTGCAGTGCAAAGACAGCACCCCCATTTAACTGAGGGCAGACCCCGGGTCCTGGCTTGCTGCAGCTCAGCTGCCAGCCCTGTGAAGTGCCAGCGGCTCAAGAAGCCCCCAGGGGTGCCCAGGCTCCTGGCCGACCACAGCTCTGCTTTGACCCCTCCAAACTTCCTGCATTTGTTTCGCTCGAGTTATTTGGGGGAAGTAGGGTGTTGTTATGTCTTCAGCTCAGCATCTATTTAGAGAAGGATAATGCCATTGTGGGGGAGGACAATGAAAATATTAAATGCCTAAAATTCTCTGTCTCTCACTATTTTGACTAATTATTCTTTATCTCTTTCTTACTTTTTTTCAACTGGGTATTTCCTTGGAAAAGGACAGTGAGGTTCGATGGGCCCTGATGAGTGGGGTAAAGCATGACTCAAGCCCACCAAGATGAGCCCAGACTGACTTCTGCTATAGCCCCAGTGCAGGGAGGTGAATCCTGCCACTGCCTGCACAGGGGCAGAGCAGGGCAAGGGCAGGGTATGAAAGAGAAGGAATACCCCATGCAGGAGCTGAGTGCCCTAGGAGACCTCAGTGCAGAGGGCAGCAGCCACGCCCTCCTGCTACTTTCCCAGGACTATGTTTAGCTCCTGGTTTGCTCGGGAAACCCAGATGAGCACCTGGGACATCTTAATGTCATTGTCCCACCAGAGCTGGCTTTAGTGGACTTTTTTGCTTTGCAGGATATAGCTAATTGGACCTGACATCAGGGAGAGTCATGTTGGGTCCTGAAATAGCTTTCTGCAGAGTGTTACAGAGGTGCCATGGGGCGGCGTGGGTGTAAATGTCCATGGAGCTGCTTCTGCAGGGATGCTGCATGACCACGGAGTACATCTGAGCTCAGGTCACATCACAAGTCCTGGAAGCCCAAACTGAGTAGCTGCAATAATGACCATCTATGGCCTGGCTGATGAACCCCACCTCTAGGTTAGCTTAGGGGTGTAATAAGGACTCTTGGTCTTTCTACTGCTGCACAACAGGCCCTTGCAATACCCTGTGTCTGCAGAGGTTCTGGCTCCTCTGACTCTTTGGTGGCAGCCTGGAGGGTCTGGTTTCCTTGCCATTTCTCTCTTCAATTACAGCAGTGAGAGCTGGGAAGAGGCAGCAGGTTCAGTTCACTTCAAAGCTGCAGTAACTGAAAGGCCTTTATGGGATTGGGCTGGGGGTCCAAAGAGGGAGACGGCAGATCTTACAGCGGCGGCCAGCTCCAGCAAGTCCTGGTAGACTTTAGGGTCTCTTGCACAGCTGTAGCATGTATGCTCTGCTAGAAATTTGCTGAGCAAGCCTCCAGCCAGAGGTTTTTTGCAGCAAAGTCATGCTTGGGGATAACTGCCGTACTGGTTTGTGGGATAAGTGCTGTACTACTGTGTAGGATAACTGTAGTGATGGTGTATGGGATAATGCTGTACTGGTGTGTGGGGATAATGCTGGACTGGTGTGTGTGGGATAACTGCTGTATTAGTGCAGGGACTCCTCACCTTGCCATGAAGAACCTTCGCATTATGAGACACTTTCTAAAGCCTGGGCATTGCTTAAGAAAGTAAAATGAGATCAGAGTAGCACTAAAGATAAGTGGCTCATTTCTCATCCTGCAACTTGCTGGAGCGGTGTGGCAGGTGGCAGGCAGGATGGGACACAGTGTACCTGCAGGGACAGACTGCCCTAAGGGAGCCTGAGCACACAGACCTGCCCCAATCCTGCACTGGTCAGAGCTGGATGTGTGGAGGTACTGGGAATGCCGGGGGGAACACTGGGACATGGAATGGAATTACTGCTTCTGAATCAGGGCAGAGCAGGGCAGGAACCTGTGTTGTTCCTGCACTAGGGAACCCTCCAGGTGGATCTACATCCCAAATGAAGTCAGATGTTGGGATGGGGAAGGACTTCCTGTGTCACTGGCTGCTCCTCAGGAGTCTGTGCATGATGGACACAGCACATACTCAGCTCTCTGTGGCTGCGTCTTCCCCTTGCTCATTTTCATCTTGGCCATGGTGCCTATTGCTGCCAGGGCCTTGGCAAGCTGCCTTCTCTCCAGACTCTTGTGGGACCCCCAGAGAAGGTCAGGGCATTGATCCCAGGATCTGCCTTTGCTGGTGGCAAGCCTCTGTTTCCTCCCAGGTGAGCAGAGGCAGAAGCAGGCTGCAGGGCAACCATGATCCTGGCCATGTTCAGAAGGCATCACCGCTAACGCTCAGCTTTAATTAGCCACTGCTAATGAAAGTTCCTGTCAGTAGCTGCCTAGGGCTGGCTCTCTGCTTGCACCAGTCTCATCTCCTGGGCCACCACAGACATGGATGGAGATGCCTCTGGGGGTCATCAACCACAGCATGCACGGGCAGAGAAAGTGCAGGTCTCCCTGCTCAGAGGAAAGTATTTCCAGACTATTTGCCTCCACTTCCAGAAGAGATGTTCTTACACCAAAGTGGGCTACTCTCAGAGGATTGCATTGCTGATCCTGCAGATGAAGTTAAATACCCTGTGCCATGCAGAGGGGAATGACGCTTCCCAGTGCCCACAACAAGGTACTGGGGAAATACCACATCCTTGCCTACCATCCCTGATGCCTGGCTTGATGCCCCCATTGACCTCCTTCAAGGAGCAGAATGAGGAGTCACTGGTAGAAGAAGCAGGCAGCTGCATTCACATTTCACTCTACTGTTTCATAAGTATTAGTAGAGAGATTGAAAATGTAATTATGATAATTAAGCTAAATCGCAATCTTCCTACAGGAGCTACCGAATTATTTATATCAAATTTTCATTCTAATTCCCTTAACTGTTCCTTGCCCAGAGGAGGAGGAGCCCTCACCACTCTGGGCTGTCTGCACTGTGTGCCGGTGCAGGCAATACTCAATGGCATTTGCTGAAACAGCAGCAAGTGGCAGTTCTTGCTCAGGAGGAAATTAGGATGGGAAAAAAGCTGTGTGAGAGAGACAGTGGCACTGAGGGTTGGAGTGTTTTGGGGATGAAGAGACACAACAAGAGGGGGAGAGCCAGAGGGGAGGGGAGCGTGCAGAGCTGGGAAAGGCAGCACCCAGATGCAGTCAGGGCTGGCTGAAAAGGGCTGAGCAATGCTGGGCAGATGCTTAGCAGGGCTGGATTCAGGCACTGCCTCTCCTATTCTTTGAGGCTGAGTGTGTACCTCCCACTGTGATTTTTGGAGACAGAGTAAGCACAGATCTGAGTGTAGCTGGACTCAAGGGCCATGGCACAGCCAGGCCAGCCTGGTGCAGAGCCTGGCTCTGCACACAGACCCAGCAGCAGCAGCTTTGGTGCTGCTGCTCTGCCAGCTCCCTCCAGGAACACTGTCAGCTCTAATTAATGTCACAGTTTAGCTTGCTCATGCATCTGAGCAGACTGCGTGCAACTTCACGGTGCTGCGGGAAGAGTGATGAATCCCATCCCAGAGCCTGTCCTTGTGTCCCCCCCAGCTCGCCTGTGCCAGAGCAGTAGGGATTTCCAGATCCAGATGTGACACTGAGCATGTCACCTCTCTGGGTGGAGCAGGACTAGCTGCAGGAGACAAGGCTGCCCAGCTGCCCCCCATTTCAGAGCAGGAGAGTAAGGAAGGAGCTCTATAAAGACCTTTTCTGTGACCAATTCTCTGGAGACCTCTCCACAGAGCTGAGGACATGTTTGGGGAATGCAGACAGACAGTGTGTACTGTGATGTTCCACCACTGGGTCTAAGACACCTGGGCAGTGGTATGAAAGCGTAGATGCCTGCAGCATGCAGCCCCTGCCCTTTGCCAGTCCTAGACTATTCCATCCCAGACCTGGACCAATTCCTACCATCAAAGGGGTTTTGGATTAAGCCCACAGATGGGAGCTGTGTTCTGGCTTACCATGTCTGAGCATGCAGAACGTCTCCCAGCTTGGGAAAAAGCATTTTGCAGCCTTTGTCCCTCCTCCACCCTTCAGCAGCATCATGGACTGCAGTGACCAAGGGTGGAGGGTGCTAGGCAGCTGCAGCCTGAAGCTCAGCTCCTCACAGAGCTGGCTTGTCAAGCCAAGGGCTGGATTGGGACCTCGTCCTTCATTACATAACTGTTTCTCCAAGTGTTTTCATAGTACTCAACCCTCCCTTCAGGCAGAGCCCCCACCGGCAAGGGGAATGTCATGTTTTTTTGAATGCATAGCTTTGATTTCATGCCGGGTTGTAGCAGTGAACAATTCTCCTCCCCCCAGCTCATGCACCTTGCAGAGCATTAACCAAGGTACAGACCCCTACAAGCCACCAGCCAGCAAGCTGGAGGTGTCACCTTGTGTGAGGCAGGTGATGGAGATGGGGGGAGAAACAGAACATCAGAGGCCAGAGCCCCGTGGATGAACCGACCCAGCCTGGCCTTTGGGACCCCACGCTGTCCATGTGCTGCCCCGGCTGCCTGCCCTTGCATTCCTGTCCCTGCACATCATCTCCTTCCTACTGCTGGGGAAAACAGCCCCTGCTGCTACCAGCGGCTTGGGTGAGGAGGGGGAGACGCCTTCATGGCATATGAGCACTGTGGGAGTTGGGGCTGCTGCTGACCTTGGAAATGCAGAGGTTTTTTTCTTCCCAGCTCCAGGAGAAGTGGGAGGGGAGGCATAGCTGGCTGGGACTGCACTCCACTTGAGCACACAGGTTTTTCCCATCATTCACGGGACTGTGCCCACCCTTACCCAAGAAAACCAGAGGCTGAGCAGTGCTTTTATCCAGAACCCCACTGGATGGTTTGATGGTAGGGTGTCTGCCCTGTGCCTCCTCTGCAGGCTGAAATTGGGGGGATTTTCCTCACTGAGTAACAGGGGGTTTGGTGTGATGGATGAGAATTGGGCAATGGGACAGTTGTGGTGCCTTGGGAATGACTAACAGCAGTGGGACAGGTCAGCTGCTCTTCTCCAACACACCACTAAGGAGGAAATCTTGACGCCTTCCTGCTTCTCTATCAGAAATGACAGTGTGTGTCCTGAAGGTAACTTGGAACTATCCCAAGGTTGTACTTGATACTGGGTATTACCTGCAGACCCCAAAAAGGAAGAGGTTTTCACCACTGACCTTGTGCCATTTAACCAGACCTCACATCCAGCAGTACAAAGCAGCCCCTCAGCCAGCAGTTCTCACAGCATCTGCCCTGGCCAGGCAAACTGGATGTGCCCATTCAAGGCACATCAACAAAATGAAATGGAAATAATTCTGGATATAAATCAGTCCTAGAGTCTGGGATAAAAGTCATTTCATGACCTGGCTCACTCCACTTGGCCACTGGCTAATTTTTCCGGTTGTATGGGGTATTTTTTCCTGTTACGGAGGAAGACCTAAGGATGGGAGAAGGGCATGTTAAGGGCAGAAAAACCCAAGAAGCTTCATATAGGATCCTGACAACACTTTCACATTTGTGTGGTCCCCCCTCAACTTCATTATCTATGTGCAGGAGCAAGTCTGTAGTACACCAGCAAATACACAGTCAAGAAACAGTATTAGCAAAAAGGGCTCTTTCCCCTTTAATCTCTTCATATTCTGGGAGTCATCATTGTTGCTTGGAATAATCACATGCTCTGTTTAGCCATAATGTGCTCTGGGAATCTCAGATACCTGATGCAGTACCTAAGCTGACTTGCCAAGGCATCAGCCACATATGCCAGGTTCAGACCAGCAACTGAAGACTGCAGAGTAGGATCATTGCCATTCCTGGTGTCGTGTTGTTTGTTATAGGTATTTTCTGTCCAATTCATCACATGCTGCCTGCTAGACCAGAGATGTGTTGGAGCTCAGTGTTCAACTGTGCTGTGCTGGAAACCTCCAATGGCTGCCCAAGCCAGGCAGGAGCCTGGCCCACCGAGCCCAGGCAGGAGAGTGATTTGCATCATGGGCAGATAGCAGTGCTTGATATGTATTCTGCAAAGAGTGTTCCCACATTTGACTTCTCCCCACACAGTTCAAACCTGCTGGGAGAGCAGTGAGGCTGCCTTTGCTCTCCCTTTGCCTGCCTGTTCCCAGGAAAGCAGCGGTGCGATGGGGCTGCTGGCTGTTGGGGAGCAGTTTCAGAGTCTGCACTGCTCTTTGCACAGCCTGCACGCTTCTGCTGCATCAGGGGCTGATTCACTGTGCCCAGCTGTAGGGCTGAGTTAGTGCTGATGGATAGAGCCTGATCGACGGGGAACGCATCTCTGCTGACAGCCTGAGCAGGGGCTGCTGCTGCACCTCATCAGTATAGAGCAGCCCTGCCACAGCACAGAGCTGAGCAGAACTGAGCAGAGACCACGGAACAGTTTGTCCTCTACGTGTGGGAGCAAGCCTTTCCCAAAGTCCTGCACTTGCCCACATCAGCTCATCAGCCAGCAGTACGCTTTTCAATTCAGCAAGCTACCTTTCAAAGGAAAATCAACAGCAGCTCAGCCTTTTACTCAAACCTATTGGAGAGAAGGCTCTCTCCTCCTCTCCTTCTTCGAGGGAGATACTCCTTCAAACTTTCTGTGCAGAAAGTAAAATTACCCTTTTCTCCTCATATGCACTTGTTCTCATTTGCAGGCCCATGCATGCCGCTGTGGGGAGGGCGCAGCAGTTAAGCACACATGAATAACCTCGCACTAGCACTGCAGAAATATGTATACACTTTTTTCAATGGTTCTAGTACCAAAATATCCCAGGCACAAGGGGATTTGGACTCTGCATTTACAACTAATCATCTGCACAGGCCTCTAAGGAAACTGCACAGTAGCCCTGCTAATGGCTTCAAGGGGAAATGCTTCAGGCCCTGGCTGCTGCTGGTGCTGCTCAGGGAATCGTGCTTTTAGCTCTGGCATGCGATAAAACCTTTTCTCACTGTTTCAGACATGATGGCTCTTCTGGTGAGAGGAAAGGCACTGACTGAGCTAATGTCATCAACCACCTTTAAGCATACACGGAGGACATAAAACAAACACCATTCAGTCATTCAGCAACTGGGGTTAGCTCAGATCAGCCCTCCGTACCCTGCCCTGCTCTCCAGGTCTGTATCTCTACCCTGCTCCGGGCACTACCTGCTCTCTCTGCCTCAGGAGAGAACACGCAGTGACAAAGAGCTCTGGATATAGACCTGGGGCACCCACTTCATTCCAGGGCACTGAAAGTTGCCCGCTGCCAGCCAGGCAGTCTGGCAGCCCGCATCCTGGGGAAAGCACTGTACGATAAGCTCTCCCTGGTGCTTAATTTCTCCTTCATCACCTGCCCCTTTCCTCCCTGGGAAAGGCAAAGGGAGTTTTGTCTGAGAAAAAGCAGCAAGACACGCTATTTCTTCAGCAAGGTGTATCTCAGCAGTGTTGGACTGAGCGTGCTAAAATCCAGCAGCAGCCACTGTCACCTACTGCATCTCACTACCCATCACAGGCTGGGTGTGACCTGGGCAAGGTGTCCATTCTGAGGGGAATCCTCCCTCTTCCCATTATCCCTTCCCATGAAACCCATGCCTTCCTCCTCTGACTGACTCACACGGAGGCAATAGTAAAAGCTTCTCGCCGGTGCAGTGGCGGATTTTGCAACTGGTTTTAATGGGGTATTTACCAGTTCTGAGGCAGGCTCCTTGCACAAGGTGTGTGGCCTGGCCCTAGCAGCTGGTTGGGCTTTTCAATGACATTCCTGCAACTCGCCCGATTGCAGCACAGGCACAGTGGAAAACATTTAGACATCAGAAATGCCAGATTAATTATCTCTTAATTGATACCTCCACTTGAGGACAAATGAAACCGGAACATCTCTACTGTCCTGGGAGCCTGCCACTTACAAACAGATTTACAGCTAAAAATACCACGGCAGTCCCGTGGCTAATCAACTGCGCTGCTTACCCTGGGTGAGATTACGAAATTGTCTCAGGCTGGCACTTGGAGCGGCGAGGGAACGGCTGCAGTAGCAGCACCTGCGTGCAAACCGCAGGACGGCTGTGCGGCATTCCCAGCGCCCAAGGCATTCCCAGTGCCCAGGCGAGGGGGCAGCTCGCCCCAGGGCAGCCTCAGAGCTCCGCAACTGGGTTTCTCCCAACAAAGATCCAGGCAGAGCGCCCTGACACGAGACTCCCTGCCCATCGTTAGAGGCTGCAGAGAGAACACATCCTCCCCGCGTCTTGTAAGAGCACGCGGTGTGTTTCCCTGTAGTGAAACACGTTCAGCGAGCTCCTGAATCGCTCTGGATGCTTGGAACAGCCTTTTTGCGCGGTGCCCTCCTGAACCTGCAACACATCCCAAGGGCTCTCTCACCCCCATCTCCCTACAGAAACGCACACACAGAGAGGCCGAATTGCCAGAACAACCCCAGTTTCTTTTAAATTACCATCATCTTTATTTTCTTCACATATGTGCAAACAGAGGAGATCGCAATGGTGGTGTTCTTAAAAATAACAAAATGTATTTGCATACATTTCCCTATGTACAGGTGAACAGCCACAAGTAGAGTCTTCTTTTGCACAGCAAAAGATCTAGAGCATTGAGAGATGTGTCAGGACCAGGGCCCAAAAAAAAAAAAAAAAAGTTCTAACTTAAAAATAATAATAAAAAAACCCCAACTTCACAACAGTGCAAACCTCTCGGACACGACAGCACGATGGAGTGACTTTAATAGAGAAAACGGTGGGGGGGCCTCTCGGATGTGAGATTTCTGTCTGTAAACAAGGCGCAACACCTCCCTCCCGCCGCCCTCCCCGGGGAAAGCTATTCCAGGAATTTGGCAGATCTTCAAGGGCTGAGCCGGAGGTAAACAGCCCGCGGCCGCCTCCCCTCCTCGGGCCGGGGGG